>JAMXBB010000009.1:16205234-16805922 GCA_024138015.1 Lumnitzera littorea | reverse complement strand
AGATATTATATGTTAGAATTAATTATTTAATTAATATATAAGTTTATACCTTATGTAAATAATACGTGAAATATATAAATTTACTCATATAATTAAGTTTCTAGCATATCTTTTATTTTTAGGATACATTCTAAGGTTAATTTCATGAATTCAACACAATATTTATATAATTACTCAATTTAAAGTTAATTTACGAGTATAATTATTATTTGTACCGGGTATACTAAAAATTACGTGTATTTTTTTTATAGTAAATTATACTACATTATCTCATTTTATAGCTCAATTAGCTTATCTCTAAGTTCTCGTTGCAATCTAAGTTCAATTTTAGGAGTTCTGAACATTTTAGGGCTTTAGTAAATACTCCAATTTCTAAGGGCAAAATTGGGATTTCGGATCGTTATTACTAAAATCTAACTTCACTGTAATATCTCGACTAACTTTTTTATTCTAGTTGCAAAGTTTGGGCTCAATTGGATAAGTTACCCTAAAAGCCCTAAATCTGAGCTCGATTATCCTAAACTCAATTTTGGAAGCTTACAGTTATCATAGGTGATTGATGATAAATGAGGTAAGTGATGATGTTAGTAGGTTGTTTATAGATGCTTGACATGTTAGTAAATCGTAGAGACACGTTGCAAGCTATAATTTCCTAGGTTTTAGGGATTCTAGATTGATCGAAATGAGTTGCTTTAAGGCTATAATATTATGAATGTTATCTAATTCAAAAACTTCACAACTTCGTAAGCTAAATCTGGGTATGTGGGGTACTATACTACTGTATATTATTTGTATTTGTAGGTTTAGATAAATATCTTAATGACTGTTTGGCTATTATTTAATGTTATTTTTTTGTGTACACCCTAAGGTCGAAACCAATTGGATAGGCAGGCCGTATGCTAGGTGTTCATTGCACAATGAGGGTTGAATGTTGAGAATGAATGAGCCAATAGTTTTCTTAACTACCATGATAAGTAGGTAGGTCATTATCATGACCAATTACTCTAATGTGGTTTGGACTCCAAGAAAGAAGCTATAATTGAGTCAAACTAATGGTTTGCAATGCTATTATGGATGGTTATAATAAGATGATAGCTATGTGTGAATTCAATCTAAGACCATTCAACTCTTAGATTCAGACCCAAATTTTCCATATTTATGACTCTTGGACTCTAAAAATCTAAGTATTCTCTTGTAGGATGTTTGGTTAAGTGTATGCTAGCTTAATTAATAAGAAAATTAATTGAGCATGTGTATGTTGTTTGCTAATTTTTTGTGCATTTTTATATTTGTTTAGACATGCATATGGCATGTCAAATGATTGTGTTGTGTACACAATATTTCTATACTAGACTGTATAACTCACCCGTTTGGAAATATTTTATTTTAAGTAAAGATGATTTACATTTGCTTGAAAAGTATGACTATCTGGTAACCTTAGTTATCAGAGTTGGAAATGATGTTAGTGCATCAAACAACTATGAATTATAGATGGGCTTAGAATGAATTTGTATGGATCAATTGATCTTTGGTTATCTCATACTTGGACATGGTTTGAATTCATATGGATCAATTGATTTTTGGTTATTTTGTATTTTTAAAAACTATCATGAAATTTTGAGATTCCTTATAAATTCAAGTTTATGCATTTCTTTCGATAATAAGTAGATGTAATATTTGAGAATTAGAAGAAACATTTACACATATGCATTGTGGATTGTTACTGGTTTTGTGCTTGCACCTTCTTACAATGTGTAGGAACATACAATGGATCGATCACATCCTTTGATTTTAGAGCATGAAAATTAAGTGAGGCATTAATGTAATGGCCTAACTATATGATTTTTTTAGAAAGTCAGGCTCAAGAGGTTGGATTATTGAAAGATCAAATAAAATCCTACTTTATAAATATAACTACTTAATAGCTATAGCAAAGGGTGTATATTTGTCTTTAGATGCAAATAAGCTACTATATATTTAAGTGTATAAAAAGAGAATAACTATTATAAAATATGTGATGTATTGAGACGATATTGTTAACTCTCTATTATAATAGCGTTAACTTTAATCAATGTAACATATATGCACGTTTTTTAGTTGTACTTGAAAGTAAATGTACATTCTCTATAGGCACCTAATATTGCATCTCTTATGTTCAGTTTACACTATTTAATTTTATCCAATTAGCTTCATTATAATAGGGGCAACAACATTTTTTATATACATCATTTATTATCAACATTTATTCTTAGTTTGTATCACTAGGAATTTTATCTTTCATTTAAATTCAACGACATATATATATTATCTCCATTGAAATTATCGCCCATAATTCTTCAATTGTACCTCAAAAACTAGTTCTAACTACCCTTTCTTTTTGGGATTATTCAAATAAGCAACCTACATATTACTTTTCGACGGATGCATTTCTTATGCATTGCAACTATTTGTCAACGTTAGTTGTATAACATGTGTTAGTATTTAACTTATTCATAACGATTATTTTAACAAAATAACATTATTAAATATATTTAGTTTAATAAAAAATAGAAACTTAGGGGGAAAAAGAGAACTAAAGGCTTATGAAAAATGGCATCATTATTGGTGGCTATTAAGAGTAGTGGATGGATAGCGATCACGCCGGAGGAAATTATGCGATATCACCTCAGCCTAAGGTAATCAGCAATTGCTTTACCTATTTTATAGGTAACGACCTATTATTATAAGCAAGTTGTATGCACTAATTATCGTGTATGGTTATGAATGGATACCCACCATAAAGAAGGCATTGAAAGCTAAATATATAGTTTTTTCCACTTCATTTTATGTTCATATCTTTAAACGTGAAGTGAAAAATTGTTCCATAGATAAAAAAACAGAAAAGGGTTTCCTAGCCTTATTTCTAATTATTCACCATATTGTAAGCCGAAGCATTTGGATAATTATATTTACTGAGACACATTCGTTATGAAATTTTCTTTGAATTTATTTTATTAAATCTCGCTTCATTAATTTATTTGAAAATTTTGCCATTGTATTTATAAACCAGAGGAACCTGTTACATTACAGTTAAAAACCAACGAAGCAAATGGTTAACATGGTAACCATAAGATCCGAGGTAATACAGACAGAGAAGCATGTCGAGATGAATCAGATGGATCTGGTAAAGAGTGCAAAAGATTGAGAGGTCTGAAACCTTTTAGATACTACACAGCGTCTTGTCTACTTGACAGCTGTTCTCTCGCTCTCTCTCTGCGCCACCACGCTGCCCAGTCCCCTTCACATCGCTACAGTTGTACCCATCCATCATATTATATATTACTCGCCCCTTCTATTTTATTTCAATTTCTGTCCTTTGTGAACTTATCTAACTCACAGTAACAGTTATAAATAATCAATCCTGGTAAACGTAGAGAAGCAAATAAATAGACAATATTACAATGGTTAGAACCGGTGCCAACATTTTAAAAACGCTGCTATACATAAATCTTTTAGAAAGAGTTTTGAAATTCCATGGAGATCGAGATGATATTGTAAATACTGCTAAATTATGGTCGAGAGCTTAATTTACTACACAAAATTTTTAATTTATCAAATTTGATATTCAGTCAGAAACTTTTTATATCAATATTACTATTTGCTACTCATAAGTCATAAATGCAACATGTATTTCATTTTAATTAATGACTAAACTAAGTAAATAATAACATGATATAAGAAGTTTTAGTTTGATACAAAGTTTGATAAAATCAAAATTCATGTAGCAAGTCGAAGAAATTCAGGTAGTATTAGCTATGTTATCTTAATCCTATCTCATTCATTTGACATAATTTATATATTTTTAAAAGTTATGAAATGCTAAATTGAAAGTTTATATTTGCAATTATCTCAAAAGAAAATGCTAATACCTTTAGACACTAATTCTATCATTCATTTGACATAATTTATATTTGCAAAATATTCGTTCATATATATTTTTCTTCTTTTTTCTTTAATACCTATAGTTTCAATACAATTTCTTACTTCAATTTGAGATTCAAATGTCTCTAAGAAAATGAAAAGATACGGTTGGAAAGGTTGCAATAGCAAAAGGCATAACAATTTTTGTATTATAGATTTGAGGGACCCGTTTTTGTAATTAATAAATAGGAATGAATGAATTCAAAGGGATTCAATAGAGTTTCACTTGTGCAAGTGGAGAGTCTTTTCTTTAATTTTAGGGATAATCGGACTTGAAGGCTATTGTTGAGTTATATATCCTTTTTCTTACTTCCATTAAGCAATAAACAGAATTGAATATCTGGATTCAAGAAACTCAAGATGCTATTCTTAAACAAATTGAAATAATAGAAAAAAATCGATTCTATTGTCATATAGTGTTGCCATAGGACTGATGGCTTTATAGCCATGATACGTATTTTAAAAAAATGGAACGATATTTTCAACCAAAATTGAGAAGGTTTTATATGAGAAGGATTTGACCCTACATTTTCTACTCACATGAGCAAAACAACAAAGACCCATGGAGCAAGAATCAAAAGAGGATATGAATAGATAGAGTCTGCCCAATTGCTCGCCAGTTGGAATGGTCGAGTCACCGGCCTCCTTGAAGCAGAATTGAGACTAGTTTTAGCCCTTATCGATTGGATGCCTAATTCTTGTATGGCGATAGTTTCATCGGTTTTGGGTTAAGGTTCCACAACCTGTGAACTGGTCAGCTCAACTTTATCTATTTATTTTTTCCAAGTTCCGTTAAAATTTTACCAGTCTTTTGTAATTTCGGTTGTTCCCCAAAATGTAAAGTCCCTTAATTAATTCAAATTGCAAAAAAAAAGAAAAAAGAAGAAGGTATTTTTAGTATTGACTCATTCATGTGGAATAAAGCATAGTTTCTTTATATACTTGGTAACAACTGATAAGTACCTATTACAATGCCGGAAATAAATACCGTATTGATGTTAATCTTACATGAGATAGTTACAAGGTAAAACAGTAAAATAACTAAAAATATAGAATTTGTCACGTTGTTAATTTTAGATTTTTTACATGCTATAAAATTTTACAAGTAGTTATGCAACAGGTATTGCTGTTACCATTACTATTCCATATATTAAGGCATCAAAACTATGTATTTTTCATCTCCATATACATTTCATCTTTGACTAAATTCTCATGAAAAATAAGAATAAACGATACTTCATGGAACTATATTCCATTGGATTCACTAATGTTGTCATATACACATCAAAACCTATGAATCAGCTCGACTTGTGGAAGGTTAGACTTGAATCACATCTCGAACTAAACTGGTGATTCATGACCCGCCCAACTAAAGGATAAAATAAAATGAAATGTGGTTGGTAGAAACCCACCCCTACCTTCCTTCCCCTAGAGTTCCCCTTCTCCCTTTACTTTATCTTTCTCTTCGAAAAGATTTTTCTTTTTAGATGTTTAGCTTTCAGTGCCTAAAAATTCACATTTGAAGTTGGAGTGAGTGAAGAATTTTTGTAGAATTGAAAAATTGCAGCAATAAGAAGGATTCAGATTCAAAATTTGAAAATTTAAACGACATGTTCATTTCTTTCCTATCCCTTATAAATTGAAGGGTGCAGTAGTTACTGCTCTTTCACAAATTTATTGAAATGCTCTAACTATTTTGTCTTCGCATTTTACAATTATGAAACATTGTGAGAGAAACATTTTACAATTATGAAACATTGTGAGAGAAATATTTCTTTCAGTTACCATCAAAATATGAGCATAAATCTTTATTCCACTACATTGAAGCATTTACACTAATAAAAAACATTTACATACACTTACTCGCTATATAATTTTTGTTTTTTGTTGTTTTACATATTATTCATGTCTTTCATTTATAAACTTATGTTGTAGTAAATAGGGGGAAAAAATTTACATCCATAGAACGATCCTTACATTGTACTTTCTTTGGGAAAAAGCATGGTTCCTCATTTAGGGGGAAATGTAAGGGTAAGGGTAAGGGTAAGGGTAAGTAAAAGGGTGAGGGTGAGGGAAGGCAAGGGTAAGGGCAAGCATTGGAACTAGTACATCATCTGAACTACAATGGTTCAATAACGTTCTAATGTATTTGGAGTATGAGTACAACTTGAATGAGTAGAGGGCACAAGTGGTTAAGAACATCAAAGAACAAGTTACATCACTTCCTGACTTCGATCTAGAATCTCATCGTATGAGTAATCACAGTGCATCACCTCCTAGCTTTGAGTTTGAACCTTAATGCATAAGTTACCGAGGCACACTACATCTTAGATTCGAACCTCCACGCATGAGTATCCTTAAACATTCTATTAGATTTGAACCTTCTCGCATGAGTATTTCTACACAACTTGTTGGATTTGAATCCTTAAGAATAAGTTGTCTTGTAAGCATATTTAAGGATGAGAAGGACAAGATAGAAATTATTCTTGAAATAAAGGAGCAACATATAGGATAGCATAGCCCTGGCAATTCAAGACTTTTAGGTTCAAGTAAGCCTCTTAAACCCGGTAAATTTAATATTTTTACTACGTATTTTCTTAAAGGTACAAATAGGAAAGGGAACTTGAGGGCATTCTCAAATTACTATAACACGAGTTACTCTTAAAAAATGGGACAGGAATATGGTACCATTAATAAGCACTTGAGGTCGAAGCATCTTGAGAAGGTGGAAATAGATAGTATACAGCAACACATCACCCAAGGTGGTGGTTCATCTAGTTAACTGCTGATGAGGTATGATCAAGAGAGGCACAAGTATAAATTAGTGTAGTACCTGGTGAACATGCACCTATCATTCAACACAGGTGCATCACAATTGTAGAATCGCTACGAGTAAGAGATGCTTAACCTCAACTCACGATAGCTTAATTGCGTCATGTTAACTTAAGTTACATAGGAGCTCTACCACAAAGATAATTGAGAGCTCTCAAGTAAGTTCACTTCATTTGATATGCTTGTATTTATATGTGCAGACATATGGATAGATCATTTTTGTAATAATTATTCTATGAGTGTTACTATTCATTGGATAGAAGATAATTGGCAACTTATTAAATGACTATTGGCTCAAAGGATATATAACAAGCACCACATGGAGCAAAACATCTATAAAATTATTAGAGAAATTTTACATGAGTACGAATTAATGAGGAAAATTTTTTCTATTGGTTTTGACAATACAAGTGCCAATATAGCCTCAATATTTGATTTGTAAAATTAATATCAACTTACGTTTGGTTAGGGAGGTAGGGTTTTTACATATATTATGCATATCATATTCTGAACTTGTGTATCAAAGATGGCATTGTAGTTTTGCAGAATAGTATAGCTCCAATTAAGAATGCTGTTAAGATAATAATAGAGAGGTCGTTCCTTTACAAAAGGTGGAGGAACTTTTATATAGAGTGTGGGAAGAGGCTACAAAAATTTAAGATGGATGTGCAACAACATTGAAACTTGACTTATGAGTTGTTACATAGCATAGTTCCTTACAGTAGATTGTTATGTGATTTCGCAATATACAACATGTATGAAGTTAACATTTTCTCTAACAACTAGGACATATGTATCTAGTTACTGAAAATTTTTCATGATGCTACTAAGACTTTTTTGTAGGTTTACAAGCCCAATGTATACTTATTCGTTATGTCAACCATCGATATACTTGGCGTGCTATTTTAAGCTTATGAGGACCCGCACCAATAAGCATGTGTATACGATATGGCATTGAAGTTGTTATTTTATTACAAAGACATTCTTTGTATTTATTTTATAGCAACTATTCTAAATCTTCGTTGTAAAGCGAAAGTACTACTGATGCATTTGAAAACCTATTACGGTTACATTGAAGATTTAACAAATTCCTAAGATGTGTATAGTTTGGAAGCATAATAGGAAGTGTTAGCAGCGATGACCAATATTGAGAAGATGTTCAACCATTACCAAAGTCAGTATAATGGCCAATCATTAATCTCTCTTTCACCATCCACCAAGGAGCGGTATTATTCATTTATGAGTGAGTAGTTACTGGCATAAAAATTGAAGATATAACGGTTTAGTGGTCTAATGTTTGATATGTAATACTATATCAATACGAATTTCGAGTTTTCCAAGAATATCTTCATTAAGGATTTCAATATTTAGAGTGGTGGTAAAGACACATAAGGAATTACCCACTCCTATCTTGCATTGCATGTGAAGTACTCGTTGCTCCGGCTTCGATGGTCGTCATTGAGCAAGCGTGTTGTACAACAAGCCTAATCCTTGATGATCGGCAAGCCTCCTTATTTGTTGTCAATGTTGAGGCAAGCGCTTACACAGAAGACTGGTATAAGATGGCCTATAAATGGTAAGAACTATGTAAGACATTAAGCGAGGATGATGATTACTTTATTGATTGGAAATGATCGAATGGAAGTCCAAGTTCAGTCATGGGTTTCACTCCTAATTATGAATATGAATAGCCATCTTAAGAAGAGATATAGTAAGTTTTCTTTTTATCTTTTCGAAAAAAGTTTTATCATGTAGAAAAATCATTTTTCCCAATTATTAAAAAAAAAAAACTAAATGACATGGTCTTCCCAAAAGCAGTGGTCTAGTTTTAGGATTTTCCAAATTATAACCGAATGAAATTATTATTCTTTAAAGAAATTAAATTGAATAGTTACGTATACTTGTATTTTTTTTGCCAAACTTAAAATTGACCAATGAACTAAAAGTTTTTTAAATATCTAAACCGAACTGTGGTGATTTGATTTTGATTAGCGAATATATAGACACCTTCTAAGAGATTGTAAAATTCACTAAAAAATATTTTTCCCTCGACTGCTGCACTCTACTCGACTAGATTAATTTTTTGTACCATAACAAGACTTTTTCGTATTGTAAATTTTCTTTATTTGAAATGTAAGGATTGGAAGGATTGTCGGTTCAAGGGCCGTAAATCGGCCTAGAACTGTTACCACATGGGTCGGTCACGATTTATCTATGAACTAGCTCATGAATCGGCAATTTAAGGCTAATTCGACCTGTTGAATGGATCTACATGCATCAATAGTTGATTGGGAAATGAGAGGAAATAAGGGTTGTATTAGAGACAAAATAGGAATTGTCGGTTGATTTGCAGTAAACAGGATTAATATTTTATTTACAAAACAATAAGATTATTAACTTCTTTAAAATCAAGAATTTTTTACCATTTAGTTTTTCTTCTTGTTGTGGCTTTATTCACTATTTTAGTTTTCTTCTTAGTGTTCGTTCCATCTCCTTATGAGCTTTCTTTCTAACATAGGCGCATTCCCACCTGTTATAACCTTTTGTGAACTGGCTTCAAACCGGTTGAATTGATATTATCTAACTTTTAATGTTTTATAGTATCTTAACACGCTCCATAGATAAGCATTCAATAAACTATTTGAGAGACTTTTAGAAATTAGATCAATTTTAAGTAATGCAACAACCGTATTGGTTTCATGACCAATTCCATTGCACTCATTATTTTTGTTTTCTTAACTTTTGAAATGAAGACTTCGTCCCCTAAACTTCCGAACAAAGCACCTCATTTTACTAATTAGGATATAATAAAGGAAAAAACAACAAACTTGAAAAAAAAGAGAACGAAGGTAATTTCCACTAAACCTTCGAACGCTGCAATGTTATCTGTCTTCTCAGCCGGAGACATAAGTAGAACTGCGTGCTGGCAAGTGGCAACCTATTAATCTCGAAAAGGTTATCATTCTTTTGACATGCTGTAGTATGTTGTCGGATGAAATACCAGCATGTAGTTTTCCCAGAAAAAAAAAAAAAAAAAAGAAAGAAAGAAAGAAAAAGAGAAAAAAAAAAAAAAACCTGAAATAAAAGTATTAACCTATTACGCATCTCTATCAACATTTGTTCAAATGCTGCTTTGTAATTTTGGAATACTATGGTTACGCTGTGATTCGCAACGATGAAAGTTGCGGGAACGGAAAAAAAACAAAAGGAAATCTTATCTCTAGTTATTTAGATCAAAATGTTTTCAGTGTAAATCAATGAAAATTAAGCAAAATTATTAAAACAACCCTAGAAGCAAAGTTTCAAATATGAAGTAAAGATACTTTGTCAATTTAAAGTATAGAAAGCAAATTTTTCATTTGATTTCCTCCATTTTCATCTTAATAATCCAAATATGTTATAAAAACTAACTTTCCTTTTCTTTCCGCTAATTTCTGTTTATTATTACCATGTTTAAGATTGCGAAACACAATATTAATCTTTGAAGGTAAGGATAATTCATGTTTTATAGTGACTCCATTTCTTGAGGTCTTTGGTTAAAAAGATAAAAGATAAAAAGTTCCATGCATCAAACACTTAAAAGATTCGTATACTTTCAAAAATAGAAAATATAAGGAATAGATTATTCACTAAATATAACTATTACCTTCAATAATAATTAATATATATTTTATTATTTATTTTCCTCGTACTATATTATTATTGTATAATAATATTCTCCTATTGAGATAAACTAGAATTCTAATCCTCTTCCCTCGTAATTTGAAAAAAAAAAAGAGTAAAACTATTATAAATTTTACATAATATTATCATATTGCATTATTAAACTAGGAGTACAATAAAAGTACTAGTATCACCGCTATTTTCACCATCCCATACCATCGTTCTCTTATCTTCCTCATCTCACTGCTACCGTTACAACGCTACACCAATGCCAACCTTGCTAGACCTTGCCACCACCATCACTATACCATCAACACCACCGCTACTGTCAGTACCACCACAGCCACTGCCATTGGACTGCTGCGACAGTCAAAACACCATGATAGCTACTGTCAGTACCGTCACAGCCACTGCCATTGGACTGCTACTACTGTCAAAACACCATGATAGTAGATAGTCATGCTATGGTGTTCTACAGTGTTGGTATTGGAGATGGTAATAATGGTGGTTCTGGTGCTAGAGTGGTAAGTAGACTAATTCGAGATTAGACTCCAGAGTCACGGATATATACGAACCTGCTTCTGCTGCTGGCATGCAAGGACTCTGGACCCTTCTATGATGCTTCTCTCGCAGTAACAGCATAACCTGGAAATTTATTTAAGTGGAGCTGTACGATTCCACAGGATAATACGTGACGAAACCAAATACAAAGCCCATTTGCGGTACAACGCACAAAGTCCGCCTCAAGTTTCCTTTCCAACAGTTGGTCATAACCCATGCCAGAACAAACAAAAGAAAACCCAATAGACAAAGTAGAAGATGCCTATGAAACAACATATTCAGACTTTTGCTCAGATAACCTTAACTTGAATCTCGTCTGGGGACAAGCTTCACAAATAGCACAAGCAGCAAACAATAAAAAGTGAACCATTATCATTAGTCTTTATGTAACATCCACACCCAAAATTCAAGGAAAGAAGACAAAGCAAATCTGGAAGAAAGCTCAAGAAATTATTTGCCCTACATAACAGAGTATGAATCAGACGAATGTTGCACATCGAATGTAATGAGTTTAAAATACATCCATAGTAGTTTGGGCAGTAAATCCGTAAATAGTTAAGTTTATACAAGGAAAAAGATAGGAATAAATGACAGAACGGACATAAGGTTCGTAACATAGTCAGTGAGGCAATCAGTGAGAGAACTTGTTAGCCGCAACAGGTGCAGCATCCAGCAAGATTCACCATCTGTTGAGGAAAGGCAGAAAGAAACTCAAGCAGGAATTTAAACCAAGTTCTATTCAACTTCCGGGCAATAGTAGAACCACCAGCAGCATCGGTGGTAAGAAACCACACTTTGCACCATACAGAAAGAACCCAGCAGCAGTTACTTCCTTGAATTTTTGCAGCATCACATTTCAAATCGGGAGACAATCTTCATTGAGGCCCCAGAGATTTAAAAAAGGCAGCTGAGGGGCATGAAGCAAATGAAGAACCCTTCCGAACTGGTTTGTTTTAAATGCCCATTCCAATCCGCCAACTTGAAAGTCAAATATCCCGACATTAATGTAGTTAGCTTGTATAAAGGAAATTACCAAATTTCCATCAAGAACTCCTAATCATTACTAATACTTGCTCCAGTTCTTCATTTTTTCGATGTCTAGTTTACATGCCACATCCTGATCCACCAAGGCCACTGCCAGTCACTTACAAAGGCAAAAATTGTCATAAGGGACTCCTTTACTTTTGCTACAAGGTTTGATGTACACTGATCTGTAACCAGCTTAGCTAAGGCACTTGAAGGCTTGTACGGTTGGGAGGCTGGAAAGAAGTTGGCATAAGCCATTTCATCCAATCATTGCGTTTCCTAACCTTATCACCCTGAAATTCATATAAATTATTGGACAAGACAAAGGAATCCCTAACAAAAAGAAAAATATACAACATGAATGATAAACACCATTGTCCTAGGAGAGTACCTGCACTTCTACAATGGCAGAATTTTGTAGGGCATCCAGTATCATGTTTATATCATTTGTCAAACATGAAATCTGTACAGAAAGCATGAATAAAAATTATTGGATCATGGACAAAGAATATGCTCCTTTACTAAATAAGCCAACAGATGCATAACTCTTGCGTGGTAAGAAGTCATGGAAATAGCAGTACAAGGTATAAATAAATTTTCTAGTCTCAGTTTACAACTGAAGAGGAAAGAGTGCTTTCTACTGTAATGTCACCATTTTCCAGTGGCTAACTTTGATTTCATGTTCATAAGTTGATATTGATTTAAATACTGAAGGACCAAAGGTCAAGGAAATAAATTAATTACAGCTATCAATCAGCAAACTTGGCAAATTTTACTCCAGCAAGAGCTTATAATCATATTGACTATCAGTATTTCTCAGAAACTTCAGGATCTATATCAATATCAGGCATGTAAAATTGCAACTACAGGTTAATGGATAACCCAAACTTCAATTTAAAAAAAAAAAAAATCTCTTCAAAATTTCACACCAACACATGTACCAGAAAATAAAATGAAAAAAATGTCCATCAGATGCCTAAACTCTGCAATTTGACCACTGTGCATATTTTCTGGTTACAATGGCATTGATTATCAAGGAAATGATGATCAAAGCACATGAAACACATAAGACACCAGCATATCTAACAAAATCGCTCAAACTAATTATCGAAATCAGAAACTAGTTTGTGAAAGTAAAGATTCTTGGATGCAACAACAGTCCATTACACCAATACTGAATTATACTGGATGATAATAATGAAAAATTATGTCCAAAAGAATAGAATGAGCCTCAGACTTATTACATACAGAATAGACAACTATGGGCAGAGATTTGGAAATGATCAAATTTACTAACATAAAATGGAAACTAATATTGCAGAAACCAAAAGAAAACTTCAGCTGCAAGGTGACGGAAATAGAAATGATAAGACTCAAAACTGATTTAGGAAACTTCGAATAGATATGATTAGCTATTACTGACACGATATAATAACATGAAAACAAAGATGACAGGATTACAAACATAACTACAAGAGAAAACGAGACATATGATATGAAGACACAATTATGACACAAATAAATACATTGTAACTTAATTATTTGTACTCTCTATTCAATTTCCTAAATTTTTGGTGCTGACACAAACTCAATATGAAACAGAGACATGAACAAGACCAGCTAATATGAATTGCCAGTCTTAGAACAGTATATATTACTAGACGTTTGGCAGGCTTGACAAACAAGCGCATAGGACACTCAGCTGAACCAAAATTTCACTCCTTATGTTGTAGAGTACTTTATTAGCCAAAAAAATATAAGAATAACAAAAGTCTTCTGAACGTGTAGCCAGTAAAATGGAAGATTCAAGCGCACTTAAATGCAGTGTTGTTTAAAAGTCACAAAAATATTATCAAAACAAGTTACATTAAAAATGGATTATTACAAGCGCCCTCACATTCAGTGATCACCATAAGAATTATTAGTAGAGAAAGATATATTGATTTGCTATAGTAAGAACAGAAAAGAATAGAACTTTCCGCTAAGACATCTAGGTAAGAAATTACCCAATCGATCCATCAAAAGGAACAATATACGGTTAGTTATATGCAAATTGTGAAACTGCAAATAGTTAAGACATGATCACATTCCCAAACGATTTATAAATCATCACTTGCTATGCTCAAAAGATTCCTCACCTTATTGAATCTAGAAATCACATCAATGGGAACCCAGCCAAACTCATTCATTTTCCCCCGTAAGTATGTATCTTTAACCAAATTATCGTCACTGCCAAAGATGAATACAAGGAGCAACTGCAGTCAGTACATACATTGTAGGAATAATGTAGGAACCATTCAATGCAAGAAAAAAGTGGATGGAGGAAAAACGTACCTGAAATAGTATTCTATCTGTTTTACAATCTTGGATTGCAATGCTGGATCAACAGGTGGAAAATACACGGTGGGAGATGGCATAACAAAAGGCATAGGACGGAAATCTGGGGCTGCAGGTTGAAAATAATAAACTTGTGGTGCCAAATCTACAAAAGATGAAGATGATCAGAGGAATCATATAAGGCAGATATAGAGGGCTAGTATATAATTTAACCTGGAACATGCAGCTTACCAGGGCCAGGGAAGGGCACAGGACTATAGGAATAAACCGGTGGATGGGCATAAAATGGATTATAGGGGGTAGGACCAGTAGAAAGTGTTGTTTGTGGAGGCCTCATAAATCTTGGGCCAGCTCTTTGCTGCTGCATATGAGTATCTCTATTGTTACTAAAGGATCGATGAGGATTCCGGATCCTGTTACCTCGCTCCACATCATGCCTACCACCATAGTTCTCCTGATGAGAGCCATCACGTGTCTGTGAACTACCATCACGGTTTCTAAAAGTGTTACGCTGCCCTTGTAGTCGTTCAGTTGTTATCTGTGATTGCAAAGCAGGGCCACCCCTCTGGTGGTGATACCCAGATTGAAAATTATTTTGTTGCATGTCCACTGGTTGACCTGCTGATGCTGGCAGCTGAGGAAGGGTATCATTAGAAGATGAATTTGGAGCCCGCCTAGTCGATCGCTGAGATGCAGGCACTGAGTTGTTTGGAGTTGAACCAGCACTTGTACTATTACTCAGATGTTTTTGAGAAGCACCAGATATTTCACTCCCCTGAAGCACAAAATTACTAACAATAAGATGATATACAGAATGAATAAGCAAGTTCTCTCATTATTAGATATGAAAAATCCATACAGAACTTATTAAACATGATACAGCATAAACTACATGGATGAAAAATAGGTAGGATTAGTTGCAAGTAAAAACAGGTACATCTTCTGAGAAGTACTGCAGTTAAATGAGTGTAAAGAGCACAGGAACCACCCAAATGATACTTTAGTCTCTCCACCTCCATCTCACAACAACATAATCATTGCTTTTCATGGTGTGCACATGTGTACACACTCCTTATAACATTCTGATTCTTTTCATTAAATAGATTAAAATGGAATACATTGTTTTAGACTAATAGGGTAATAGATGAAGTAGCCACAAGCCATGTGGGCTAATGGCAGAGTGCTTATGTTCCTAGTAATAAATCTAAGTTCCAATTCCCTGTACAACTAATAAAATAATTAAAATAAATGAAATGAGATGATTGATTGTTTCGACCCATGCATTGACCTGAATCGAGAGGTGTTTAACTAAACGGGGGGAAGACAAAAAAGAGAGAAAAATTTTAATTCTAGGCTGGAGAAGAGTAGAGCGCTACAGATTGCAGATGCACTTCTAGGAAACTTAAATCAGTCCTTAATCTGCCCTCTAAATTGACACTTAATGGTCTCTACAACGTGTGCCATTTTTGATACTTACACCACAGGACTTATCATCCTTTCCACCCTTATTCACTGACGGTTAGAAAATAGAGAAGAGAATAAAGGAAAGGAGCTTGGTTGAAAAGATGACGAGGAGAGAGGCTAAAGAAGATGCAATCGATGGCTAGAAAATGATAGAAGTTGGCAAAACAGTTTCAGGACAGAATTTTCAGCACTGCATTAAGAATCTGAAAGCTATTTTAACTATTCAAGGAGGAGGACTAGATAAAGGATACAGTTGGATCTGATAAAATAGCTCTGTGAGAGATAACAGTAGAGCTGCACATTTTTGTGATTTGTTGTATTGCTTATGTAATATAATTTCATGGCTTGAATCATGTGGGTATTCAGTGAAATGCCAAAGTGGATATCAAATACTAGATTGTGATAATTATTACCATATTTGAGTGTTGGTAATGCCTACATAATGTTTTGACTGGTTCAGAATAAGTTACTCTAATGAAAATTAACAAATTAGAGAGGTTAATATGTTCAGAAAGAAGGATTACTGAAACCATACAAGCAATATAAAGAATGATTGCTCCTTAGCAATTGATTAGTTGTACTAGGGGACAAGGGTATTCACGGTTCGGTTTGGTTCAGGAGTTGAATTGAATTAAACCACATTTAAAGAGTTTTAGTCAAAATTGTTAATAAACTGAATCGCTTTTGACGGTTTTGATCTTTGAACTGAATTGCTTCAAATGCGATTCAGCTTGGTTTGAACTACTTTTAAAAGTACTTTGTTCTAGTTGATAATAAAATAATCATCAAAGCTTTCAACTAAAAATTGATGTTCAAATTGAGGAACATTAAGCAAGAATTAAAGCAATATAATATTATAACAAGGTGACATTAATTCTTCATTACTAGTGAGGGTGCAGGGGTTAACTTGAGAGATGAAAAATAACAATGCGGGAAAGCTGTGGAGATGACCCAAAAAAAAAAAATGATCAATAGGATCAAACTAAAATGTTAATAGGATATAAACTAAAAAATGTTACTTATTTTTTATTTTCTAATAAGAAACGGTTCAACTCGGGTTTCGTTAGTTTGACCCCCCACACTAAAATGCAAACCGTTTGATCTTCTTCGGATTGAACTAGAAGCCAAACCAAAAGATAGAAGACCGCATTTTATGGTTTGGTTGATTCTTTGTTTGGTTCATTTTCATAAAAAGCCATAAGTCGTACATTGCTTTATTAGTTTTTATTTACATTTCATGTTTCTATAGATTTCAAAAACTCTAGCAAGTACAATTCCATCCATCCACCTCCTCCAGTTATTCTTTTTCCTCTTCAAAGGTACAATGTGCTCTCTATTTTGCACCACCCCCACCCACACAACCCCACCACCACCATTGCAACAGAAAACTGAATTTACATCTCCCCGGTCATTCTAACTTCTCAGACATAAAACAAAAATTTCTCAAATCATCCTTTCCTTATACTTTCATTGATCAGAGAATGAATAACCCAGTATATGTTATCACTTTCATCCAGTATTTACTCTCACTTCAATTCATAATCTACAACATATCCTACAAATTACAATTGCGTTAAACAACCGATTAATCATGACAACCCCACTTAAAAAAACAAACAAAGCCAACAATTCAGTGTCCTTTATATTCGATTCAATTGTATATTAATCGATTAAAAATTTCAACTAAAAGTATCTCTTTCATATATAAAATTCACATCTTTCCTCTTTTCCTTTCATAAATAACTTGTCTCTTTTCTATGTAAATGAAATAGTCCAGACATGCACTAATATTTCCACAATTCTTTACCAATATGACGTAATAAATCATTAAAAATTTGATAAAACTGTGAAAATATTAATAAAATAAATCACCTTGGAGATTGACATTGATGCCAACCCATCCGAAAGGCTCTTTGCGGAGTTTCCCCGAGCTGACTCCGATAACGCGGGCCATGAACCAGCTCCGATCACCGTCCCGGCCTCCTCAAAGGTCCCAGCCCCATTCGAGGGCTTATTCCAAGCCGTTTTCTTCTCCACATTGCTCTCCGATCCATCTCCGAGCTCCACCAAAGCTTCACCCTCCTCTCCCACCGCCGAAGCGACAACCGGCTCGATCCGTTGGCGATTGACTTCGCGATCGGCTACAGCGATCGCGCCAGCTGATTTTGGAGACTCCTCGTTAGTGTTAGTGGCGATATCATTAGCAGCCATAGAGAGAGGTAAACAAAGACAGAGAACACAAAAGAAGGATGGTGATTAGTGTTAGGATTTTTGAGAATCGGCGAAGAGAATTCGCGATCGGAAGAGATAATCGGTGGCGAAATCAATGTAATTTGGCCGATGTAATTGAAAAGGAGAGAGAGAGAGAGAGAGATTGAGGGGGGTGGGGAATGGGAATTAGGGTTAGGGTTTCGTTAAGGAAATCAAAATTGGAGGAATTGAATGAAGGAAGGAAGGAAAGAACGAGGGAAAGAATGAATGCTTATGTGCGAAGTTACAAGTGCATGAGCGAGAAAGCGAGAGAGAGAGAATGTACGGAAAGAAAGAAGCTTTGTGCACGGTGTGATAGTTTGTTCTGAGCGAGGAAATTGAGAATATGCGTAGGTGCTTCTTGTTACCCCGATAAAGAAATTTAAAGCTGAAAATCTATATCCAAATTAAATCTAAACTCGATTCTGATATTAGTTGGGAAACATTAAATCCAAATGGAATTGTTTTAAGTTTAAAAAATCAGATTAAAACTACTTTACCCAGAGAAGATCAGATTAAAACTAAATCTATACTCAAATTAAGTCTAGACTCAAATATTCGTTATAAATTTAAAAAATCAAATTAAAACTAATGTAGGGTACCATATCTTAACAATTATATTATATCTATATTTATATTTATATTGATCTATATCTATATCTATCATATATCTTATTTTTTTTCTTCTTTATACTTAAATCTACAAGCAGGCTTTTGATTTTTTTTTTTTATATATATTTTGATCAACTACCTCTAAAATATATTAAGAAAAAATTATTAAAATATAAGCTACAATATTGTGATTTAGTAATATTAAGGATATATGAGTAATTTTATAAAATCATTCTCTTTTGATACCACTTTATCTACTTAAATTTTTTGTATTTTTAATAGACGTATTAAAAACAAGTGAATGCATCAAGATATTTAATCAATACTTTAATTATTATGAAATTTGTAAGTAAATAAATTACCGTTATTCATACATTGATATTTTTATATATGCGCATATAGTGTTGATGCGTTGTCTGCTATTTATATATTTATGTGCAACAACCATCCAAAGTTTAGATCATGGAAGTATGACGATGATGATATAAACCATACCATTTACCAATAATTAATAAGTTATTTATTCGATTTATGTAAAATTATTAATAGATGCAAGGATATTTTATTATTTCTTTGTTTACTTAAATAAATCAATGAAATTTATATTGCTTCTAGTAGCTATTTTCAGATAATTGCTATTAAATTTGATAAATGCAATGTTATATAGAGGAGAATGTTACTATCGAATTACTATATTTTAAATATAAATAGTTAATATATATATAAAAACATAAAATAATGTTAATATCTTAATAATAAATTTTCAACTAAGGATTCAATTTAAATCGGATTGTTCTTTCTAATATATAAAAATCAAATTGAAAGTGATATATGGTACATATATATGTATACAAATAACTATGTAATACTTCTAAATTTATAGCAATCATCCTATTCTATTTGTTATAACTATTTTGATCAACAACGACAGTGATAATATACTCCATATTGTTAACCAAAATGATAAATAATTAAGTCAATTTGGCATATATAAAATTATGATCTATTGAAGTATTCTTTGATATTTCTTTCTATTACCGTTGTAAAATTCAGATTTCTTCATCTTACCATATGATTAATTAATAGGTGTACTCTACGATTGCTATTCCATATGGTGAACATAATTTTATTAAGAGAAGAGGAAAATATTGCTGTCGATTTGCTGAAGAAGTTGAATAACAAATATAAAATTTGAAGCTAAAGTATATATATAAGCATCAAATAATATTATAATTTTTTAAAAGTGAATTTTGAGCTCGAGACATAAGCAATGGCTCATAGATCAAAATCATGATTAGGAAAAAAAAAATTAAGGCTTTAAAATTAGTTTTAACTCTCATTATTTTACGTGGACATGCTTAAAAAAATCTTCACATAGCACCGATACTCCAATTATTTAATTGTGACTTATACTTCGTGTGAATGTGCATTTTTTGTGCATGTATGTGTGTGAGGAAATTTAGAATTGGAGACTCATGAGAATATGTAGCTTTTTATTAGCGATAATATAAATCAAGCTAAATTTCAAATCTAAACCAAATCAAATTATTATATATACATAGATTACTATATAGTACATCTTATGACCATACTATTATTTAAAACAATCATTCTAAAATTATAAAAAATTATTTTTGTTACCATTGACAAGAACAATGACGATAACAACAATATATACATAATATTAACCAATAATTAATAAGTTACTCAATTTATCAATGATTTAGTATCATTTTGATATTTCTTTCCATTGCCATTAGAAATTATTATGAACTCAAAAAGCTAGAATACTATTTTATGGGAATTCTATTTAGATAAATCAATAAATGAAATTCATATTTCTTATAATAACTATTCTCATATAATTTTAATTGTTATTTGATTCGATATATATAATCATAACGATCAAATTGGAACTTTTCTTATTAAGGTATTATTTATTTTGGTGTAATATACCACATAATTTTGTCCTTTTGTGAGATATTGTCCATTTTGGCATGATACATCATGCCGTTTTATTCACTCGTGTAACAGCTCTCATAAGATAATCTATTACTCTAGCTAAATATGATTAACTTCAAAATTTTGGTAAATTTCAAGTTACTATATTAAAAGATATTTCGATTATTAGAGATCTATTGCTTTATATTTAAAGGGTATCATATTCTACTCTCTTCAAAGAATTCTACCCTTGTTAATTTTGTTACATGGGCTGATAAATTGCTATGGTACAACCTATAACGACCCGAGGGGAACTCTTCCAACCGAGGTATTATGTACTTTGGTATTATACGTCACATGGTTTTATCCCTTGTGCAGCAGTTTTCTAAGAGGTTACTCATTTTGAGATTGTCCTAACCTGAATATGGACAAACATCAAGCTGTTATAATAAGAGGAGCCTCCATGATTTGAGTTCCTTACCTAATATTTATAAGGTATCACAAGATTGTAACCTCTTGAAAAGCTACAGTATCAAGGGACACAACTAGAGACAGACATAAAACCATATGATTGGGAGGGTTGGATTTATTTTAATTAACTCAATAATAGAAGTATTTCTAAGAAAATATTTGTTTGTTATTACAATTATATTATATGTTATATGTGTGTGTGTGTGTGTGTGTGTGTGTGTGTGTGTGTGTGTGTGTGTGTGTGTACATATTGAGTTATGATAATATGTAGCTTTTTCATGACAAGTTTGTAAATTTGTTTTATTGATTATATTAAAAATATTCTTTTGAATATGAGTTATTATATAATCAATCATTCAATATTTGACATTCATTTTTATGACATTAGTTATACAAGAAATATTACTAAACTAAATTATAATTGGTATTATTTGTTACTAATTTATACGATAAGATTGGAATAATTATAATATGGATAAAGTAATGATTATTTATAGTATAATATTAATAAAAAGTTAAAATTTAAGAGAATTTATTTAGTTATATATAAATAATGAATTTAATATTATTAGTTATGATGGAAAAAATAGGTTGAAAGAAAGTAAAAAGAAAATATGATTTAAGTAATAAATGCATTTTGGAAAAATAAAATGTTACTTATGAGATTTGAACCAAGATCTCCTATTTGTAAAACATATACTTAAGATTTGGATTCTCTTCATTTTCCTTAATTTGTTCTTTTAAGATGATGTCATGTATAATTAACAGTTAAGATTAAATGGAAAAAGATAATATTATGATGACATCATAGAGTATTTTAAAAATTAAGACAATTTTAATAATTGATTTGTAAATTGAGGAAAATTAAGAGGGAAAATATTGACAGGATCTATTTCCATATACTTAACCACATTCAATACCATAATATGAGTTACTCTTTAAAATATATATATATATATATATATATATAACATATACATTTAAAAAAATGAAAAATTAACTTTTTTCTCAAAGTTGGGAAGGTCAACACCCCACCCCACACACCACACATACTCCTCCCCCCACCCTCTGGCCCCTCTTTAAATTCGTTTGTAGACAAAACCATGCTATGTTCCATGCTAAAGCAGACAATATCTCAAGAGATTTGATTAGGTTGTTATGAGTAAAGCCGTGCAAGCGAGATGAGTTACGTAGGTCGACCTATATAACTCGCAAAAAAATGTAGGGCGAGCTAAAAATTTTTTACTCGCTTAAATATAGACTTTTCTAACTTGCTTCGCTTAACTCGTGGAGTTAACTCATTGCAGGGCGGGTTGGCCTGACAACTTGTACTAAAAGAAAACTTATAATTTTCTATTCATGCATTTTATTTAGGTACATTTTGGGTTTTAGGATTAAGTTTTTCATAAATATAATTGATATTTTATTTTATTTCAAAACATATTCAATCATTAAAATGGAAGCACTGCTATATGTTATGCTCATACCCAATCAACTATAGTATATCGTTTAATATATCGTATAGTAAAAATGTGTTTATTATTAACTATTTGTAATAGGAAATGATAAATATAGTATATGGTTACCTTATATATCAACTTACATGGAACATTCAAAATAATTGCATAATGAAGTAGATCATTATATTAATATCTTAGTGTATATGATCATTATTGTTATGTAAAGCTAATTATGAATATGGTTTGATATATTATTAAATAAGTTTAAGAAACAATTTACTTCTTTTGTTTTTTTCATTTTTATGTTTGATTTTTATGAAGTACATAAACATCAATGCAAATGTATATATGTTATGAATATATTTAAAAACAAAATGAAATTTAAATATTATAGTAAATAAAAGCTAAATATAAACAATAGAATTGATGTAATTTATAATTTGTAAATATTTTAAATAATACATTCATGAGAAATAAAAATATTATAATTTACGTGTTGGCCTACTTAACTTGCTAACCTGCTGTGGGGCGGGTTGGGTTGGAAATTCTGGCTTACATTTGCAAGTAGGTCAAAGGGGGCTAACTTACTTACCTCATGGGCCAATGCAGGGTTGGGTGAGTTAGCTCACTTGCACAACTTTAGTTATAAGGTGCTATCAGAGTAGTCTATCAATTGGAAGGGCGGGATTACTACTTAGAGGTGATTCTGAACTAGTGTAACGAAATTGATTGGGAAGTCAGTTTTATATGAGGGTGGATTGTAATACCCCTTAAATATTAGGTGATAAAACTCTGATGATTAAGACGCCTTTAGGTATAGTAGTTTGAAGTACACCACAACTCCGAAGTTAAGTGAGCTTAGGTTGAGTCAATTCTATGATGGGTAACATCTTAGGAAGCTGTCGCACTAAGGGACAACCTCAAAGTTAAGTGTTCTCTATTGTTAACGATTTGATTGCAACTCCAACCACCAAGATATTGTACGCTTTGGCATAATATGTCGTACGGTTTTATCCCTTGGTATAGTAGCTTCCTAGGAGTTCACTTATTCTAGGATTGACATATCTTGATTATGCTTACGTTTGGAGCTCCAACGTCCTCTAAGTTGTTATACTAAAAAGTACCTTAATCATTAGAGTTCTATCATATAGTATTTAAAGGGTATCATAATCTACCCCCTTATAGAACTAATGTCTTTGTTGGCTTTGTTACATATGTATGAGACCACCATTAAGAAGAGACTACCCTTTTTGGTTGGGGAACCACTCTGATGGCACCTGTAACCATCCAATCGGAACTCTTCATATTATGGTATTGTTCGCTAAATCTCTTAAATATTAGGTGATGGAATTCTAACCATTGAAGCCCTTTTTGGTGCAACGGCTTGGAATTCACATAAACTTTGAAGTTAAGCGTACTCAAGTCACAGGAATACTTGGATGGGTGACCTCTTAGGAAGTTGTTGTATTAAGAGACAAAATGGGACGGTGCATCATACCCAAGTGGATAATACTTCGATAGAAAGAATTCTAATCAGGTCATTATAGATGATATTTGAACAGTCTATTAGCCAAAAGGGCAATCCTTGCTTAGTAATGGTTATGGACTTGTGTAACGAAATTAATGAGAATGTCAGTTCTGTAAGGAGGGTGGATTTGATATCCCCTAAATACTAAGTAATGGAACTTTAATAATCAAGGTGCCTCTTGGTATAGTGGCTTGGATTTCGTTGGAACTCTAAAGTTTAGTGTACTTGACCTAGGATAATTCTAGGATGGATAACCTCTTGTGAAGCTATTGTATTAAAAGACAAAACCATGCATTATGCAATGTATAACGTTAAAGTAGATAGTACCTCGGTGGTAAGAGTTTCGATTGGGTTGTTAGATAATGTTGCAAAGAGAAGCTGATGAAAAGTGGCAATTTTAAGTTAAGTAGTTAATATATAGAACTATTGAATAATGTTGGTGTTTTAATAGTGAGTTTCTATTCGAAATGTATAAATAAAAGCCTTATGAGTAAAATCATGTTCAAGATGAAAAAGATTAGCCTATAATTAGGCTATGAAAGCAGTTGTAAACTTTTCCTTTTCATTATTTCATGTTGATGTGCTTCAAGGACTTTCAAATATACTCCATAATTTTTAATTTATAACTAACAACCCATGTGTGTATGTTTTGTGTACGTGTATGTTGGAATACTAACAATAGGAGAATTGTGGAGGATGTATGCCTTTTTATTAATGATAATGTACAAGCCAAAAATCAAATTGTTTTTTTTTTTCATATAAAAAATCAAATTACAAGTAAAATAGAATACACATACATATATAGTTATATACCTTATATTTGCATAGTTATTTTGTATGAATTATCTTAAAATTGTAGATAATTGTTTTTGTTACAATTAATAGGGATAACAAATATATGAACTATTGTATAAATTAGTGATTAATAAGTTACTTAATATGGCATGTATATAACTATAGCCAAATTAAAGATAAAGATCATATTTCTTTCTATTGCCATTTAGAAATCTATATCAACTAAGCTAGAAATACTATTTTATTGAAATCATATTTACTTAAATCAATAAGCAAGATTAATATTTCTGCTATGATTTTCTCATATAATTGTTATTTTCTTTGATGAACTTAACAATATCAAGAGAAAAATATTGCTATTAAATTATTGAAAGAAGTTGATTTTTTTTTTAATAGTGAATTTTTAAGTTGACATTTATAAGTAAAGGCTCTTAGATTAGAATCATTGTTAGGATTAGAAAAATTAACAACTTGTTAAGTTTGGATTAGACACTACGAGAAATTTAAGAAATAAGGATTGTAAACTAGTGATACTTTATAGAGAGTTGCTATACTTAACAACTTATATTTCTATTTGTAGAAAGATTTAATGCACAAAGTTTTTCTTATTGGGGTTATAGCTTATATTTAAAAATTAGCAATATGAAAAACCACCGCAATATGTACTTTGCTACGATTATACATGCGGTATTTTTAGATTGTCACTACTTATTATTGTTTAAAAGTGCTAAGCATATTTTATTAGTACAGTAAAATGTACTTTATGATGATTTTTTTTATTGTAAATATTGAAAATTGTCTGTGATCCACTAGTTGTCTTAACAAAAATAAGAAAAAGTTGGGGAAATTGCAAATAAACCCTCTAAATTTTGACTTACTAGCTATTACAAGGGTTATTTACCACCTATGGGAGTTGTTACTAATTTATTAAGGTTTAGGGGATTTTAAAATATATTTTGAAAGTTTAGTGAGTCAATTCATACTTAAGTCAAAATTTAGGGGGATTATTTACATTTTTCCTAAAAAAGTATTTGTCGTGAATCTTAGTGAAAATTGAATTGCTAGTATGAGTTGACAACTATAGTGACTATTCATAAATTATAATTTGAATTGCTCTTTTTTTTTTTTAGTGATCATTTTTAACTTTCCTTAATTTTAATTCTTTTTTGTCTACTAATACTCCAATCTTTTAATTGTTATCTATGTTTATGCATGTATGTGTGCTTTTCGTATATATACATATGAGGAAATTAAGAATGGAATAAATTGTAGAGAATGTGTGGCCATTTATTAGTGATTATGTAAATGAAGCTTAAAGACAAATCTAAACTAATCAAATTGTTGTTTTAAATATAAAAGGCTAAATTAAAAGTTATATGTATTGCATATATATGTTAAGCTATAGGATATTGTTTTTATTTATTCTAGTTATATTTTTATCATTGGTCTACGTGTTTTACTCCCATTGATATGAGAGTTAGTTTGTTAACTAGTCTATTAGGAGTAAGAATATAAATAGCTAAAGCTAGCTTGTATCAGATACTTTATTGATAATTTTTCATGAAATACAATTTCTCTTATAAAACCAACATTCCTTTAGCCTTCGAAACTAGTTGAAGTGCCATTGCCCATATATGAAGAACCTAGTTCTTCAATCAAATTATATTTGCACATAATTCTTCCTTTCATAAGAAAATATGATGTGAGGACCTGATCCATCAACTATTTGAAATGTTGGCAAATAGGGTCATAATAGTGACTAAGACTACCATTTCTTGATCATCATGGCCTTTTTCCCTTTGCCCTTTTTTCATGGTCACTCAAAAACTCAAGTGACCTTTCTTCTTGGAGGACTAACAACATTCTATGCTTTTCAGGTCCTTCTATAATCACTTTTTGCTTATTTTTCTTTTGAAACATATTTTGCGTTGTATTAGTCTTTTTAGATTGCTGTTAAAAACCAATCTCAAGCAAGCTAAGTTGCAAGGAAGGGGTCACCCAAGTAGGGGCTAAAGTTGGCAAAGTGAATCATTAGAAATCGGGGTATAAATAACAAGAAGTTAAGCATGAAATCCAAGTGAAGTGACCTAAGGTTAGGGGAATCTAGTTCACTAAATTGCCTTATTTTGAGAGTAGAAAGAAGCACCCCTTAACTTAGGGGCTAAGAGAACTGAATTGGGTGAAATACTTGTTGAGATTTCAAGCTTGTTTCCCATGGAAACCAGATCAAAACTTTGTCATGTATCAGAGTAGGGATTATAGGTAATCTTTGTATCTTGTTCAGCTTCTTCATTTGTTAAGATTTCATTCGAATTTTGTTTGGCTAGAAGTCATGCTTGTTCTGGTAATCTATATTGAGTTGTTAGTTGATTCAATTGTCTGATTGATTATGATAAGTGATGAATACTAGTTAAAGATTCATATTATCTTTCCAAATCTAATGATCCGGGAGTGTCGTTTGGAAATCTAATTTTTAATGGAGGAAACTATTTGTCTTGGAGAAAATTTATAAAGCTAGTTTAGGAGCAAAAATGAAGATTGGTTTTACTGATGGTTTAATACCTAACTAGAAGAAAATGTGTTTGGTTTTGTTAAATGGAAGAGATTTGACTATATGGTTCTACTGGTTGTTGAATTCGATGATTAGTGATTTGGTACAAAACTTTTTATACACAAAATCTACAAAAGAGCTTTGGAATATGGTTAAGGAACAATACGGAGTTGCAAGTGATCCTTTAGTGTTTGCAGCTTGAGATTAGCAATTTAAGATAGGGTAATCAGTTTATTAGTACATACTACAACAAGTTAAAGAGCTAGTGATTTACCTAGGAGCTCAGTTAATCACTAAGGCTTATCGTAGAGGATAGTAACAAGTGGATCCTTTGAGATATTGAAGAAGAGTAAATGAGTCGATAAACATAGTAGCTTATGTGAAGTTGCTCTTCAAATATGACCTATTGAGGAACAATACATGACTTAGTATTTCACTTGATATGATGCATAAATTGATGCTAAGATCTACTCACCACTAGTCTCAAAAGATTAGATAAGAGTATAAAAGGACGTACTTGGAGAATGGTTTCTCGTGAGAACAAGATGAATATTCATTAATTATGATGTGTAAGATAATTTTGGTTATAAAAGATAAGGGACTATTTGTAGTAAGTCCCCAGGACAATAAGGAAATATATGTAATTACAATAAGGGTAACACAAGATTACTGACTTAGTACATTGCTAAAAGGGTAAAGGGGACAAATAGTACAAAGGAATATAGTATAATGTCGGAAAAATAAACGACAAGTGGTATGCTGTGATTGGGTTCACGTATTAGGATTCTCGAAACAATATGACTGTGCTGGTCTGGTGTTGAGGTTATTGTTGTTGTGTTGTACTAAAGGTTTTCGAGGTGATCAAGTGTGGTATTAGTTCAATAGAGTTGGATAGGAGACCTCGGCGTCCAGGTACGTCAGTCTCGGCATTAGACAGGTTAGCACTAGGTAGGTTGGCACTCGATAGGTCAGCAACTGGACATGAGTTGAGTAGAGCAAAGTGTGTTCAAACTGGGGCCTTAGAGAGTTTTTCCATAGCTTTTCCATGTATTGGAGCTTGTCTTTGATAGGTTGAGAAGATAGGATCCTTCTTGTGAGAGATTTTAAACTTTGGAGGTAAGCTCGAGTGAAGGGTTTAGAGGTTTGCACTCAATCAATTAAGATGAATTACATGAATTGCATGCCTTTCTTGAGTGTCAGTGTGGTATAATGGTGTATTGTACTTATATTATGAAAGAAAGAACCCTTAAATATGAATCTTGTATTAAGTTGATACAATTCTTGATGGAACTTAATGAGGCATCTAAAGATGTAAGGAATCAAATATTATCAATAGAACCCTTGCCTTTGGTTAATCAAGCATACTATTTAGTCCAACAAGTAGAGAAACAAAGCCAAGTGGTTGGAGTTTTAAATGCAGAAGTGTAATGTAGTGATTTCTTTACAAATAGAGTTTCGATTGGTAAAGTTCTACTTGATACAAAGAAAGGGAAGAAATGACAATATCATAAACATTGTTGAAGTGATAATCATATAATTGAAACTTGTTTTCAATTGGTGGGATACCTTGATTGGTATAAAGGAAAGATAGTTATTTTAAAGCAAATAGCTTGTTGCAAATTCATTTTATACTAATGCTATTAAGAATTTTCACAGCTTAGGACTAGATACTCCTTTTGATGATGATATACATTTGGTTACAGGGGTTGTAGCAGTTAATAGAGAGCATGTTCAAAGTATTTGTAGTGAAGTGATGAAGGAGAAAGAAGTTTCATTAGTAGCAGTAAACGTTGCATAATGTTTTAATGCTTTAGGTACTTCTTCATTTAACGTTATCTTGAATCATAATTTTTATTCAGCAGAAGTTAATAGTGATTTGGCTCATTAGATAGTAGATACGAGTGCAATGGATGATATCACACCAATTATTTCTTCGTTACATAATATACGAGATTTATTAAATCCTAATATAGTTAGACTACCAAATAGCGCCAATCTTTAAGTTACCAAATTTGGGTCTGTTGTCTTAAACACTGGACTTACCATTCATCAAGTTCTTTTCGTGACACAATTTTCACATAATCTATTGTCAGTTCAAAAAACTAGCTACAGACCACAATTTAGTGGCAATTTTTTACTCTACTTCATGTTCTTTTCAAGATAAGACCACTAAACAAATTGTTGAAATAGCAAAAGCAACCAATGGATTTTATATGCTAAGTCTTGATCAATCTTCTGTGTCTAGTTCTTTAGATAGTTTAGTCTTTCGTTCTAGTTTCAATTCTAATGTTCATTCATGTAATGAATTTTATAATGTATAGTTGTTCCATGATAGAATAGGATATGCTTTTTTGTCAAAGTTACAGCATTTGAATCATTGTAAAAAGATGAATTTTGAAGATTTTGTTTGTAATACTTGTTAAGAGGCAAAATTTCATTAAGTGTCTTTTCCTTATAGCGATAGTCGTGCTACTTCTGCTTTTGAGTTAATTCATGTAGATGCAAGGAGATCGTATCAAGTTCCTTCTTTAAGTTGTGTTAAATTTTTCTTAATTATTGTAGATGATTTCTTACGTACTATTGGACCTATTTGATGCATCATAAAAGTCAAACTCATGCTATTCTTCTTCAGTTTTTTCGACATGTTGAAAACCACTTTTCTGCTACACATAAGTTCATTCGCACTGGTAATGGAGGGGAATTCCTTTCTAGAGAATGTCAAGCACTTGTTACCAATTTTGGTATAGCACATCAACGTATAATTCCTTATACAACTTAGCAAAATGGGAGAGTAGAGTGTAAACATGGGCGTTCAATAGAAATCTCAAGAGCATTGAGAATACATGCTAATTCGCCTAAAGAATTTTAGGAAGAGTGTGTACTTTTAGCTACTTATCTCGTAAATAAAATGCCAATAAGAATACTTGATTGGAAGACTTCCTATGAGATGTTATTTCACAAAGCAGCTACTTATTATAATTTTAGAGTTGTTGGGTGTTTATGTTTTGTTGCAAACTTGGATCCTTCTCTCAATAAATTTGATAAAAAAGGAGCAAGGTGTATCTTTCTTGGATATGTAAATGGCCAAAAAGGATATAGAGTTTTTATCTTGTGACCAATTAAGTTTTGGTTAGTGGAGATGTGGTTTTCTTTGAACATATACTTCCTTACAAACACTCTTCAATTTCTTTGTCATCAAATAGTCCTTCATCTATTCCTCTTCCTATCCTTCAGTTCTTTTTGAAACACCATCTAATACATTTTTGTCCATTAAGTCGTCTGTTCCTACAATTTCAAGCAGTCTTGGGGTCACTGATTCTCTCTCTTTGCTTAGATCCTCTAAAGAGTGTAAGACACCAAGTTGGTTACAAGATTTTGTATATAAAGTTTGTTCTAACAACATTGTTGTTGCATTACATTGTCCTTCTTCCACTTCTCATGTTAAATACTCTTTATTTCATCCACATTCATTTGCACATTACACATCTAATTACATTACATCACATATAAATATATTAATTGTTTAAGAGCCAAGTAGTTATGAACATGCAACTTCAAAAACAGAATGGATTGAAGTGATGATTAATGAATTGAATGTATTAGAGAGTAATGATAGATAGGAGCTCACTATATTGCCTAAAGGCTAAAGGCAAAAAAGCTATTGCATTTTGATAGGTATATAAAGTCAAATATCGACCCAATGGTAATGTAAACGTTATAAAGCATGTTTAGTAGCTAAGGGGTATACATAAGTTAAGGAAGAGGATTTCCATGACACCTTCTCTCTAGTTACAAAGATAACCACGATTAGGATTCTTATTATAGTAGTTGTTGCACCATCTTAGCTAATTCACCAAATAGATGTTAACAATGCATTTTTACATGGTTATCAAATGGGGAAATCTACATGTACCTCTAGAAGGTTATACAAATGCACAATGAACATTAAGTTTGCAAGTTAAAACAGTCTTTATGATAGGAATTAAACAATTAGACCTTTAACTTGAGCTTGAGCTGTAGGTCTTGAGGGACTAATGAAGAAGATTCTATTGTTCTAGTCAACTCCTACCGAGGCTAAGCTAAACCTCATTGTCGACCAACTCCACATGCCGAGTAGGGTAACTTTTTGTCTGTCAATAATCAAGTGCCGACTTGAAATATACTCTATTAACAACTCGATCCTTTTATACGCCTGCTCAACTACGATCGTATTGACCAGAAGCTTGGCAGTATTGGTGCCAAGAACCCTAAAGTACATTTGAACCCACATCTTTTCAAAATGACCCCTTAGTTTGCTTGGCACCTTTGCTTGGCAATCCCCATCTTGACCGTATAACTTGTCTGTTTCTACCAGAAGCGCCTTTAGTGACTGAGTGTCATGTGTCCAGTCCCACATGAAAGGATTTTGCTACACCAATCATCAATTTCTTTGAATTTTCATTTGTACTCTTTTATTATTCCTTATACATTACTTGTTTAGGTAATATCCCTTTTTGTCTTTTCTATTTAAGGTAGGTTACCCTAACTTTTTGGGTATAAATACCCTTTATAATATGTAGTCGCATGATCATCACAACTTGATATTAAATATACTTTACTCTTTCGTGAGCATTGCTCTTTGTTTTGCTTACTCTACTCTTATCCTAACCCTTAAATAAGGTTAGATGGTATGTATCTTTAGTGGATCAGCTTGTGCGTCATATCAAGTTGATTTTTGAAACTTTGGTAGTTTTCTAGTGTATCATATCCTTAGAGTTGATCGAGTGATTGCTTGTTTACTTCATTGTTTTTTGTGCATTCCCATCCTTGTTTTCAAGTTTTCTGTAAGCTTGGACTTACTCTGATATGGTTGCCCTTATTTGCTCTTAGCGTGATGTATCACCTTGTATGATCTCAAACAAGTGTTTAGGTAATGGAACTTAGTGATATCCAAATTTCATTGCTTATGGCTTTGATCAATCTAAACATGACCATTCTTTATATACTATGTTTGCTGGCCAAGAATCTATTGTGCTCTTTCTTTATGTCGATGACATGTTGATTATTAATTCAAGTCCATCTTTGATAGAGGAAATTAAGAGTAAGTTGCATGTTACTTTTACTATTAAGGATCTTGCTTTGGCTCAATATTTTCTTGGGATAGAGATGTGCTGTATGGATTCCAGTTGCATTTTACATCAGCACAAATTTATCTTGGATGTATTGGTTGAAATAGGATTGAAAGGGGCTAAACCTTCCAAAGTTTCTTTTCCTAGTGGTTTACAATTGGATACTGATGTTGGGAATTTACTAAATAATCCATCTTCTTTCGGAAGGTTAGTAGATCGTCTCTTATACATTACCATAACATGACTTAACTTATGTTGTCATGTTCATGCATTAAGTCAGTATCTTTCACACCCGAGGACTTCACACTTGGTAACTGTATTTCATGTTGTGAGATACTTGACAGGAACAATTTCTTTAGGTTGTTTTATCCTACTAATAGTGACTTAGTGCTTTAAAGATTCACTAATTCGAGTTGGGTTGCTAGAAAACTTAACTGAAAGTCTTTATTTAGGTATGCTATTATGTTGGGTCTAGCTTTAGTGTCATGGAAAACAAAAAAACAACATACTATTGCTACTTCTAGTATAGAAGTTGAGTATTGAAGTCTTGTTGCCACAACCAAAGAAATCTTGTGGACATCTTATATACTTTGAGATCTTCATGTTTGTTATGGTTTGCCAATTTCCGTTTTCTATGATAACAGGTCCACCTTACCAATTGCTTCTAATCCATGTTTACACACTCAGACAAAACATATTGATATTAATGTTCAATTTGTCTGTGATCACATCACTTTTGGCCTGTTATATATTCATTACATGCCTTCACATTCACCAATTACTGGCTTTGTTTCAAAGTTTTTGCTTAAATAGTAGCTGAGGTCCTTGTGCAGCAAGTTGGCGCTTTAAGAATCCCCAACTTAAGGGAAGGATGTTAAGCTATAGGATATTGTTTTTATTTATTCCAGTTGTATTTTTATCATTTGGTCTAGGTGTTTTACTCCTATTTGTTTGAGAGTTAGTTTGTTAAGTAGTCTGTTAGAAGTGAGAATATAAATGGCTAGAGTTAGCTTGTATCAAATTCTTTATATATCATTTTTCAATGAAATACAATTTCTATGATAAAATTAAATACTTGCTAAGATTTCAAGCTTGTTTCGCATCGAAACTAGATCATAATTTCATCAATATATAGGTAGTTATTTAATATGCCATATATATATATTTTGTGTAATCAACAAGAACAACAACAAAACAACAATAATAATATGCACTATAGTATTAGTCAATGATCAATAAGTTATTTAATTTGATATGTATCTTTGAAATTGATTTAAGGATACATTTGGATACTTCTTTCTATCACCACTACAAAATTTATAAAGTTGTAGGTGTTATTTTACAATTAATGAAATTTATTTTTCATGTAATAACTATTCTTATATGATTGATATTTCCTTTGACAAACCCAACATACCAAGTAAAAAATGTTGTTGTGTGATTACTAAAAAAATTGATCAAATATATTAGTTTTACAGTTACACAGTCAATATATGTATTAAATAACGACAATTCTTTAGTATTAGATTTTTAGCTTGAGATCAATAAGCTAAGGCTCATAGATCAAATTTCATTGTTATGATGTATCGTCTATGGAATTTGGCCGGTAGAGATTGATTGTGATTGGGCCACTTTAATGCTTAAATTAATTGGGTATATAAAGGGAGTAAGAGTACTCAAATGTAAAGAGGAGGCTCTAGTGTGCAAGTATCAATTGGATAATAGCTTTGTATTTATAAAGGAGTGGAGTTAGCGATTGGAGAGTCATTAATGACCAAAAGCCACATCCATAAGTAATGGGTAGTAGAGTAGTAAGATCTAACGTGGTCTGCAATTGTAGAAGGTGGTTACTGACTCGATCATCTAGCCTTATTTGTAATGCTATAGCCACTGTGGATTGTAGTAATTGGCTTGGCCATACAATGGGCTTGAGGAGCTTAGGTTAAAAATGTCCTGTCAATACAATAAAAAAAATGATATATTGTATTGCATATAAAATTAGATTGCTAGAAAATTGAGTAATAGGAACTCTAAATTAGCAAAAGTTTATAAGCAATCATTATAGTTGCCAATTTATTGTGGCAATTCTATTTTTTTTTTATATTTTTTTCTAAGCATCTTTAGTGTGGTATTCCATAGCTTGAGTATTTGTGAGACTTCAAATTTGGTACGCAAAAAACCACTGCAATATGTTTTTTACTATCGTTGTAAGTCCAGCATTTTACGGTATTATTGTTATTTTTTGCTAACTATGGTATTATTTAAAATAGCAAATTTCGATGATTATCTTAATATACAAGTTATAGTTATAATAAGAAATAATATACAACAATATATATTCATTTGAAAATAAAATTGCTAATATAAATTGGCAACTGCAACAATAATTCATAAATTATAGTCCCAGTTGCTTTATGTTCTTATAGTCATCTATTTTAATTTGTTTTTCTTCTTTTATTTTTCATCAACACGCTTCAATCTTCTTTCCTTCTTGTTATTCCATCAAATATTGGAAAAGAAGAAAAATAATAATGACCTTTTTTGGCTTTTATTGGCCAAACACCAATGGCCTTGAAATGTTGTTTAGATACAATTTTATGTAAAATATTTGTGGATTATTTTTAAGTGACGTAATTTGAACATTTTTCCAAGAAAAAAAAAATAATATTTTTGTTCTTTTTTACCCACTAAGGATTTTGGATGTAGTTGCTCGTGTACTAAGAACTTACCTTAAGTTCAAATCATTATCAAAATTAAGGAATTGAAAAGTTGAGAATGTAACTGATCCTAAAATTGTGGTAGTAGTTTTCATGTTGTCGTTTATTATTTTAGTGTATTAAGAAGCGTATGTGTTGGTTCTTATGGTAGTTTCTAATTTTCCAAATATTGACAGAAAGAGCACGCGTTAGTGTACTTTGATATTATTATACCTAAAGTGTATACAATTACATGTTCCTTCAGCTTTGACAAAAGTGGAATTACATTTTACCGAGCATATGTTATAGTCCGACATGGGAAAATTAATTTCGAAATAAGTATTGTACTTACATTTAATGGGGCTCTCCTATCTATTAGGTTAGTTTTTTAGATTAAGCTCTCCTTTTTACTTGAGTTATAATAACATACTATATTATTTGCACCTTCTATCTCAGTGATTATTTCTGATAAACTAGATTTATCCACAACAAGAGAAAAATTTATCATAATAGATATTTATTAGAAACATATAATTGCTTATGTGTAGTAATTATTTATGAATTATAATCCCAATGTCTCTATTTTTTTTTTTATAATTTTTAACTTTTTCTTATTATTCTCAAGTTACGTACTTTTAAGTATTTTTTCAAAGAAAGAAATCATTTTTTATTTTCTCCCATTAAGAATGCTTGATGGAATTGGTCAAAGTACTAATAATGGGAATTGAAAGTTCAACCCAATATTAAATTTAGGAATCTAAGAATTGAGGAATGTAATTGCACCATCACCTAAAATTGGATAGTCTTGATATTGTGATTTACCATTTCATTGTATTTACAAGCATATAAGTTGGTTCTTATGCGGAAAAAACGAAGTTTTTTCTTATGTTACCCTTGATCTTCCTAATGAAAGGAGTATGCTTTAATATACTTTAATAGCGTCCAACCCATATCATATACAGGGTTTCACATTGTTTCTCCACTTTTGATACGAGGAAAACTATGTGCCCCTTACCATACCAGATTATTGACACTTTGTTGTAATTTTCGTATCAAGATTTTTTCTTCTATCATAATATTTCTAAGTAATTGCAGATATCCTTTATAAGTTTCTAAATTCTTGTAATTCCTCACTCAATGATTTGATTTGATAAACCAAATGCTACCAAGAAAAAAAAAATGCTATTAAATTGCTAAAAGGAATTGATTGAAAATCTCAATTTTTAAGTTAACATATAAAACGATTAAAAAATATTGATTTTAGATAATGAACCTTATCTATAAGTTAATATATAAATCCATCAAATAATGTCAATCTTTTCATGGCAAACTTTTTAGCTTAAGTTCTATAAGTAAAGGCTCTAAGATTTTTAAAAAAATTCATGGTTATAATGAGAAAAATGAACAAATTGTATGGTTTCGAAAATGCATAGTAAGAAAATCAAGTAGTGAAAATCATAAAAAAGTGGTGATTCGTAAGTAAACTAGGGTAAGGGCTGGTTCTGAACCGTGAACCGATCCGGAACTGGCCCCGCCCGTAAGAGGACGAGCCAAACCATCTCCTCGAATTGTTAGGCTCTAAGAGCTTAAGCGGTTCAAGAGGGTGGAATCGCCTGAATTAACGCGTCATGAATCGCTAGGCCAATCCACCATTGAATCGGCGAGTCGGTTTGCGACCCTAAAAAAGAAAAAGATAAAGAAAAAGAAAGAGAAAAGAGAGGCTATTAAGTCGGAAAAAATAATTTGATAATATCCGATAGATCATTGCATATCAAAACTATTTTATTTATGATGGTAAAAAACAATTTTTATAAAATAATATCATCAAACTAATGATGGATGACTAATCATAAGTTAATTATATGTTAAGGATAGATAAAAAATTTAATTTTAATTAATATAAATCCTTTTTGTAAAACTTGTTAAATATAAAGGACTTGAATATGAGGAAAAAATAAAATTTGAGAGATAAAATAAAAAAAGTTAGAATCACATTAAGTGGGAAATTAATAAAAAAATTAAAAATTATTAATAAATTAGTACACTTAAAAAAAAAGAGAGAAAAGAAATCATATTATTAGAAATTATTAATACATTTAAAAAAATAGATTAATAAAATATTAAATATTAAAAAAATATAGTTTAAGGGTTGAACTGGCTTGGAACCACTCTCCCCCCACAGACTGGTCATGGTTTAATCGTAATCAAACCTGTGAACTAATGTTTTCGGGCCAGCCCGTTGCCTACCTCTATTCGTAAGCCATTGTTGCAGTTGCTAACTTATAGTAGTAATTGTATTTTTAGCAAATGTAGAGGCTAATATGATTTTTGAATATTTAGGCTTTTAGCCCAATAGTAACTTGGGCTAAACTTTTTGGGCTAGTAACATGATCTTAGAAGTTAAGTCTATAAATTTAGAATAACTTATAGAGATTTACTATAGTAGGTTTGGAATAAGAATTGTAAGACTAATTCGTTTGCTCTCAACTTTTCTCGAGGAGCTCACATACTTAAAGAGGCTATTCATAAGATTGGATCCAAGAGAATCCCATGTTCAGCTTGGTGGACTCGCCGACTTGGCGGGTTGATGAACCAATGGGCCTGAACTGTCAGTTTAGCTCATCAAATCGGCCTAAGTACATTTCAATCAAATTAAAAAAAAAAACAACCAAACTATCACCTTATTTCGCCTTTCCCATTTCCCTAAGTCCTTATCCCATTCCACCCATTATTATCTTCTCTTTCCTCATTTCATTATTCTCTTTCATTTGTTCTCTTTGAAATTTGAAGTTTCAATTTCATCATCATTGGCTTATTGTCTACTAGGCCATTACAAATTACATTTTTGACCAATATTCATTTTGCAATTTTCACATGGAGTTTGAATTGTTCAAATGAGAAATGGACAATGTAGAGTGTGAAATAATCATGCGTATATTCAAATTTAAAATGAGAGCATGAAGGAATCACAAGTAAGTGGATGGTTAGGAGACAATGCTTTATTGTGTTTTGCGTTGGAAAAATATTTTACTGTATAGGCCATTTTCAGAATTGCATACTCATTTCACAAAATAGTAAGATTTGAAAACGTTTAAATTTGAAACGTTATCTACATACAGATGTTGGATATAAATTCACATGTAAACGAGTGAACTTTCCTTCACCAAAATTTTCAAATATTCTAATTTATTTGCCTTCACAATTCACATTGTGCGCTCATTCTTTAAGACACATTTTGGTTGTTTCAGTATACTAGTTTGTTATATTATATTTTGCTTTGCTCACTATGAGTCTATTGTTTGAGAAATAATTCCTAATTTCTTCCACATTGACATTTTTTTCCCCATAAATTGTAAATCTTTCTTCTATCTAGTAAAAAAAAAAGAGATCTCCATGGGTCAATTTTTCTACCGTACTTTTTTTGGGAAGAAGCACATTTCCTCATTAGGTAGGATAGGTAAGGTGAAGGCCTTGGATACCAGTATGTCGTTCGGGTCAGAGTGATTCGATGACATTTAAGCACACCTAGAGTACAAGTATGATCTCAACGAGGAGAGGACATACAAAGTGATGATAAATGTAGATCGCTAAGGTACACCACCTCTTGGATTTGAATCTCTATGTATGAGTTGCCAAGGTACATCACATCTTAGATTTGAACCTCTATGTATGAGTGGCCTTACATAACTTTTTGGATTTAAACCTCAACACATGAGTTGCCTTGCAACCATATTTAAGGATGAGGAGGACGAGCTTAAAATGATTCCCGAACCAAGGAGTAACATATGGGTCAGTATACACTTGGTAGTTCGAGGCCTTTAGGCTCAAGTAAGCTCCGTAAACTCGATAAATCTAGTATTTTTACTACACATTTTCGTAAAGGTATAGATGAAAAAAGGAACTCGTTGGTATACTGCAACTACTGCAATGCAAGCTATGCTTGGAAAATGGGAGAATGGTATGATATCCTCAATAAGTACCTAAAATTTAAGCATCTTAAGGAGGTGGGGGTAGACTGTATGCAACAACAAATCGCTAGAGGTGATGGTTTGTTTAGACAAGTATTAATAAGGTATAATCAGGAGAAGTACAAGTACAATCTTGTGTAGTACTTTGCTAACATACACCTATTAATGAGGGTGTGTCGCAGTAGCAGAGTCAATATGAGTGGGACACTTCAACCTTAGCTTGTGCCAATTAAGCCACAACATGTTGAGTTGAGCCATATAAGAGCTTTACCATAAAGGTAAGCGGGAGCTTGTAGGTAAGTTCGCTTCACTTGATACATTAATGTCCATAGTGCTGACATATAGATAGATCTTTTTCACAACAATTCATGCATGAGTATAATTGTTTACTAGATCGACATTAATTGCTAACTAAGTAAAAGATTGTTGGTATTGAGGGTATTTAATGACCACTACATGAGATAAAACATTTATAAAATTATCAAAGAAATTCTAAATGAGTATGGCTTCACTAAGAAAATTTTTCTATTAATTTTGATAATGTAAGTGTGAACATGGCCTCCATAGCAAATTTGCAAAATTTTTGTCAACCGATACTTGGGGTAGGGTGGGGTTGGGGAAGGATGTGTGGGTGTTGGTGGAGGGGAGGTTTCATATATGTTATGCATGTCATAATGCAAGACAGGATAGTTCCAATAAAGAAAACGTGGTAAAGATAATAACAGAGAAGTTATCCCTATACAAGATGTGGAGGAATTTTCACATGGAGCATGCGAGAGGCCTTGAAAATTTAAGATGGATATGTAGTATCATTAAAACTCCTCGTACGAGTTATTGCATAACACCATTCCTTACAACAAATTGTTATGTGACTTTGAGATGTACAACATATGTGAGGTTGAAATCCACCTTAGTAACTACGATATATGTATTCAGTGTCACACCCCGAAGCGGCAAAGTCATAACAGCCCCGCCGTGTAAACCATCCTAAGATAGAAGTTGGCCTTACAACCGCTATCTTAGACCTGATGTACACAAGGCGTTAACGACTAACCCGCTTTGAAGTAAACAATTTATAATTTAAATAAATCATTTACCTAAGAAAGTGAGGAATTATATATATATACTATAATTCAATTATTGCAATTAAAATTTACAATATTTCTCTGTAATATATTTTCTAGTTATTACATCATTCAGAAATGAAAAATAATTCTAAAATAAAAACTTAGACTTTAAAAATATGTGTTTATTCTTCAATGTTTTTCCTCACTCTCCAGGATCTAGCAGTTTCTAGCTTTAGAGTAGTTGTTTGCCACTTCTTAGCCAGCACCTACACGACGTCTATAGGGATGTGAGTAACCACAACTCCGTAAGTTAGGATGGAGGACTTAAAACTATACCATAAACACAATAAGGTTATCAATCAACTTATTAAGTGCAATGCATGTTCAAGCAAATGCCATCGCACGACGTTGTCCAACCCGTCGTGAGATTAGAGAAATTGCGTTCGCTCTAATTCGGATTGAGCAGTTGCCGTTAATGCAACAGCTCACGACCAAACCCAGGCTTGTGTAATGGAGACCTTGCTCCTCTCGCGTCTACCTTCGAACCACTGTGTTTACCCTCGCTGCGACCTCTTCACCTGTCACTTAGTTCGACTGAGAATGAAGAAGGGACCATTATGCAATCCTGTGCTATCCCTTTCGAAGGGGTTAGTATTTGGCCGGAGAGTCCTAAATTCCCCTAATGGGTTATCATGTAGGTCCGATTATGATTATAGGTCGTATGTTTGATTAGGTCCAGTTTAGGGTGATCAATCATTTCATAGAAATCATACAATACAAGCCAGGACAACAGATAAAATCATAACATCACTCATAGTCAAGCACATGCACACATCCAACTATCTAACAAGCACAACCAAGCATAATCTTAAGCCTCCAAAATACAACAACGTATTAATCCCAACTTACCTTGACTCCTCGCTCACTCACTTGAGGTCCTACTTGCTTAAGCTATCGTCGACAATCCCTATAACACAAACGTGGTTTTAGTTTTTCATATAACTATTATAGGTTCTTTTCATCCTATAACACTTATTATTATGTTTTGTTTAGGGTTTAATATGCCTAACTATTTAGGTCTTAAGTCTTTTACAATTATTCTAAGTTTGGGGTTAGGTTCGGGTTCGGTTTCCGTATCGATTCCTAAATTAGGTTCTAGTTTGATTTCTAAGTATTGTTTTATACTCGAACCCTAAAAATTCGTTTTAACTCATAATGTGAAAGTAATCATATTACTTCCCGATCTCCTAAATACCATTATTACCTCTAATTAGTATTTTATTCCATCCAGTATACTTAAATCCGTATTAATGTACCAAATTCACTCCTAATGTGAGAAATTTTTACATCTTTCATGTAATTACATAAATTTAAGTTTTCTATTAGATTTATTGTATATTTTTATTATTATCATAATATAAATTTTTATTCTAATACTTTCTATTTATTATATTTCCAATAATTACATATTATGTATATAATACGCTTTTAATATTTCTATCACTCTAATTACCATCTCTAAATATCAATTATCATTTCAAAATGTCTAAATTTATCCTAAATTAGATTTTACATCTAATTATCCTAATTTACAAAATTAACTTAGAATTTACTATTTTCCCCTATTACTCATTTACTACATAATTAACCTAATAATTACATCTAACATCCTAAATGCTACAAGTATCATACTCCATCAGATTTCAACATCCTAAAATATATAATTATTCACTAAATTAATAATTAATCTTTTAATTACTTAATTACCCTAAATTACCCATTTTATGCCTCATTTTAGGGCCTAAAAATTATCTAAAATTTTCGAAAATTAATTTTTGAAAACGGGCTTCATAGCACTATTTTATATCATCTAAGTAGTCTATACAAAAATTTTGGGTCAAAACTACACTCCTAAGGTTATTTATTTCTAAACCGAAATATGCTCAGTTTTGTATGATTTCTTAAGGACCATATATTACGGGACATATTTTCATCAAAATAATATTTTTCCTAAAAACTATATACAAAAATATTCTAGAAGAACAAAATTCATAATTTTCTAAGAATATTTACTATTTTTTACAAAATTACATAAAATCGAGCCGAAAATCAAACTCACTAGTCTGGGTGGCTCCGGCCACCGTCGGCCGCAGTGGCCTTGTCGGCTGGTTTGGGTGCTGCCAGCATCGTGTGGTGGTGGTGGCTATCCACTCTCAGCTACTCGTCTGGTATGGGTACCCTTTAAATGTCCTAATTGCACAGTTTTTCCTATTTTTTTTTAGCCTGAATTTTTCTCTCAATTTTCGCCTTCCCTTAATTTTTTCTGATTTCTAACTCCAAATGAGCTTCTAAATTTTTCTTGCTATTTATAGAGTTTTAGGGTAATTATTGTACATTAAATTGGATAAGATAATTGCCTTATCCGTTAATTTTTGGCTTTTGTGTTGTCTTAATTTAATTGGCTGATTTTTTTCTTATTTTTCCCAATTGCCACGACCCAATTCTGGATCATTCCTGATTTTTCTTGATTTTTTCTTAATTAATTATGAATTTTCTTTAAGTATTTAGTATTATTTTAGCACATTTCGTATATTTTAAGTAATTACGCGTATTTATACCTACATATAAATTCATATATAGTACAAATAAATATTTCTAAATATGATTTAGGTCATTTTATGATTTTTAGTATACATATAATTTATCTCTAGCGATTCCTTAATTATCGGAATGCATTTTATGCATTTTCGATAAATAACTAGTTATATATTTAAAATTTGAAATTTTTATAGTCTTTTATTTATTATTTACTTTCTTAAATTCAAACTTACGGGATCATTTTTACTAATATTCCTAACTTTACTTATAATTTAGACTCGATCGGATCTTTCAGCCGATCGAAACTTTGAGGGATTAGTTGTAGGGCTTACATTCAGTTGCTGAAGGTTCTTAAAGTTTTACATGATGCGACTAAGACTTTCCCTCAAATGTATACACCACGTGTCTATTTGTTCATTATGTTAGTTGTCAATATTTTTGGCATCCTACTTAAGGTACGTGAGGATCCGAACTTACATGATTATGTGCTTGATATGGTGTTGAAATGGTTTTTTATTATAGAGAAACTCTTCATATTTATCATTTTGCAACTATTTTGGATCTTAATTGTAAAATCGATCTACTAAAAATGTATTTAAAAACTTATTATAATTATATTGATTTTCTAAGAGATTTGTAAAATATGTACAGTTTAGAAGCACAATAGGAGATTTCTACAGTGATAGTTAACTTAGAGGAGCTTCTCTCGTGCAACCAATGTCAATATGGTGGCTAATCATTAGTCTCTCTATTGCTACCCCCTATGGAACGTTGCTACTCATTGATGGGCGAGCAGTTGTTGGCATAAAATTTGAAGTGGCAATGATGTTTTTTTTTTTTTTCGAAAAGCATAGATTTTTGAAAAGTAGCGATTCAACCTTAAGTTTTTCAAAATACCACTAGATAAAATTATTTTTCTTTGGAAAATTTTAAATGGATAATTATGTATGCTTAGTCTTTTTTTACTAATTTAAAATTGATCAACAAGCTAAAGGTTTTTGAAAAAATTAAATTGAATTATGGTGGTTTGATTTCAATTAGCGGATACATAGGAACATTTGGAGCGACCTTAAAATCAACAAAAGAGTTTTTTTCCCCTACCCTTAATTTCTTTAGGAGTGAATTGTTACAATATTTTTTTGTACCACTATGGATAGTATTATATTTTCTATTTCTACTGAGCAACTATACTCCAATCTAGAAGATAATATTTTATAATATATCATCACGAGTTACAGTTAATAGTTATATTGTAATTTATTTCTTTCTATATTGATAATGTATTACGAATTTTTGATATTTAAAGGATAATTCTTCATCATTTACAACTTCTTTCGTTTTGCTTAACATTACTTCATATTTTAACATTAAACTAATATTACGCTTACATAATCCAAATTAATTATTTTGGGACAAAACAAAATTTGAATTGAAGATAATGGTGATTATTTACGTGCCAGTACATGTAATGAATATGTACATATAAAGTGTTACAATAATTTGGTACAAAAAATAGAAAAATGAGATAAGACGGAAAATTATTTACAAGAATGCATAAAAAAATGTAAAGAGAATCAAAATTAAAAGAAAAATGAAATGGTTTAAGGATCAGTTCCGACCTAAGTCTATGGCCTTAGTTCCACAAGCTTAGGTCAGCCTTTAGTTGGCTTGTGAATCCATGATTTTGGGCTGGCCATCACGTTTAGGAAAACCCACGAAAGATTTTGATGACAACTTTGTACTTGTAAAGGGCATGTTGTTGCATGCTAAACCCTCGTATTGTCGTATTGTGCAATTGAGTTTGATAACCTGTAAGATACTTCGAACAATATAAACAAACAATAATGACCAACTTTTGCACAAAGCAAAAGGACTAACGTTGTGAGGAAGTTTTCTTCTAGGAATTCCCAGTGTGTTAAGAGTAACTTTAAGAGGAAAAAGTTGCCTACAACTTTCTCCGAAAGCATAGTCTTGACCCTAATTGATGGTGTTAATGCAATACAAGGAAAATACAATAGTTTGATTTCCACGTAACGAATAAAACAAAAACGAGCCCTGAATTTCCATGGCACATCAACATTGACGGTACGGATAATATAAGAATCAATATGATTTCATTGGTTTGAGAAAATTGTTTTGTTTTATGGCTGGTCAATAGTCTTCTACGAACGAAAGAGAAAGTTAACAATTTTATGCGTAGAAAGTCTTGGAAAGATGAGTTGAGGGAAAATATGCAGCGAGAAGTTAAGCATGTCATGACCAGGGACGCAACGAAATCGAGTACCTAATCTGACCGAACTTGCTAAGAATCTGATAAGATAATTTTTTATTATATTAAGTTTGAAATGGGTTAAATCCCTTTTTTTTTTCTAAACCATGGAATTTAGACCAAGCTTTTAGAAAAGATTTGAGTATCCAACTATTATAGTTAAATGAGTATAAGATGGGTAGGATATGAGATCCTATTCATATGATCATACGGACTTTATAGATAATGGTTTTTAAATTTTTGTACTTAAAACCTATCCTATAGTATCTTGAAACTAGTACCTTGTACTCTTTAGATTTCATAGGGTATGTTATACCTTGTGACACCTTTTTTTGTTTTTCCTTTACATTTTCTTTCAAAACATTGTGTTATACAGATAATCAATATTAAACATGTAATTTCACTAACTATTGGACTAACCAATAGTAATTTGAAAGGAACAAGATTTTATGATGCAAATAAACGATTCCATAGTCTATATATACAAGAAGTTAAAGAATAATCCTTTTTTAATGGTGCAAATAAGCTAAGCACTAAGATATTTTTAAGATCTTACGAAATCAGGGTCGGTAAAGAGGAAGGAGGAAGCAAAAATATGAGATAGTAAAAAAGAGATAGAGAGTTTTACCAAAAAAAGAAAGAAAGATGGATTAGATAGCAAACACAAGCAATGTGTAGCACTAGGTATTATTATGAGCTAGAATTTTGGTTTTATTTTTTTTTAGGCTAGAAAAATATAATAGTATTAATTATTTATTTATTAATATTATTTAATTATTATTAAAAGGTGGATATATGATTCTTTGAAATCTGTACATTGCATACTTTAAAACATAGATTTCAAGATGAATATAAAATATCCTAACTTCATACCTGTATCCTACCTCCTAGGAGTAGGTTTTGAAAAATTATTATTCGAAACCTATTGTATGACCTTAATTACTCATTGGGAATCTAACTGATAAAGTAGGGTCAAGTGAGAACCCTAAATGATAAGGTTACATGCTTACCCATAGAAAAGACCCAATCTTGATAATATAAACAAAAATTGTCCTTAACTTAACACAAATTGTTTATGCCATGTTCACTTTAAGGGAGTAATTATTCCATTCTCCTTATCCTAGATGAGGGAACCATTATTATGTTGAATGTAAAGTGCAAAATTAGTCTTCAACATTTCGCTATTTTTCTATTTCATATATATATATATTAGTCTTCAATATTTGCAATTGTTTGCAAACAAGTCCTTTTTAAGAGGGCGTTAAGTTTTCCATTAAGGATTGACATGTGGCGTAATTCCATTTGTCCATATAATTATATAATTAGAATAAGCAACATAATAAAATTACATATATTAAATAAAACCAATACAAAATTAAAATAAGAAAAAAAAGTAAAAAGGGACAATGTAGAAAAATTAAAAATAAGAAATCTGACCACATGGAACCATCTTAGTTGTCTACATATTTCTATTAAATGAATAATATAATTATTTATTAAAAAATAAATAAAGTAATAAATAAATAAATAAGTAGGAAAAAGTAATGTAGAAAAACTAGGAAAATTAAAAAAAAAAAAAGCTACGAAACTAAAAAGTGGTTGTTTCGATCACCTAAAGATAAGAGGTGGTTGGCAACCACTTAGAGGGGCCAATAGTTGTGCGACCTTCTATAGGTCACTTCTAGCCATCCTTTAATCTTATGTGGTTAGAATGGCCACCTCATTTAAAGATAGGTTGTCACCCACTTAAAATTGCAATTTGCTTAACCTATTATTGGTAGAGGTTGGTTGCCTATTACTCTAGGGGGATCATGTGACTACCCTAAGGTGGTGGATGGATGTTCCCACCCTTTATTTATTTATTTTTAAAGTGTAGACCCGATCAAGTTGTGTGATGGACGAGTTTTCAATTTGTTTATTTATTTATTCATTTTAACAATAAATCCCCTTGGGGTTGATGGTTTGAGTGATCTATGTTTTTGATTCAGTTGCTACCAACCTCTAAATTAGGTCATTATTTCAACTATCCAAGAATAAAGAGTGGTTGGCGGCCATCTATAGGGGGTGGTAGGCACTTTTTAATTTTGTGGTACAATTTTGTTATTTTTTAAATTTTTTTTATTTTTTCTTCATTTTCCCTTTTTTCTATTTATTTATTATGTTATTCATATTATTTATTTAATAGAAGTAAGTGGATAATTAAGATAGTACCATGTATTTGGATTTTTTTCCTCAAAATATATATGTACTTTCTTTTTTGACTTATTTTTTTTATGTTTTTCATTAATTTTTGTAATTTTATTATATTATTTACTTTATATATTTATATTGACAATGGAATTGCTCCACGTGTCAATCCCTAATGCAAAAGTTAATATTGTCGTTAAATGATTCGTTTGCAAATATTAAGGATTCAAACGCAAAAGCATAAAAGTTTAGGATTAAAATAAAAAAAAAGTTAAGTGTTAAGGAGTAAATATATATTTTTCCTTTATATTACTGCGTATTTTGAACATGTTATAGGTATTCCATGATATATCCACATTACTAGAAGTGTTGATGGGGACTAGTAAATACTATAAAAGGGGTCGCTATTGAAACTTACTTATTAAACGGGATTGTAAGTAGAAAGTCGGACTTTCCATATGCTAACTATTTGATGTAAAACATTCAATAGGATCAGCTGCAAATAAATCTCATAGGTGTGGATAATGGGGCACCGGAGCGTGGTGTCCGAAATTTTTCTCTTCTCTTTTTATTTTATTTTTTTTCACCCACAGTGTACGGAAGTTTAATGGCCATTGATTAAATATAAAAAAAATAACATGGAAAACTCTTTGAATGATAGAGGATTTAGCTTGAGCACAAACTAAGTTTGGGGCAACGATGTTGTATATTTTCCTTGAATAATTCACGGGATTAAAGATTATTAATAAATTATCGATGTATTAGGATTATTATAGTAAAAAATTTTGTATATAAAAAATGATATCTAATCTACAAATTCCTAACAAAAACTATTATCTAAACTAAAAATCTTTTGCTTGTTCGAAAAAAAAAAACTAAAAATCTTCCAAAAAAAATGATAGCTTCTAGTTATAATTTCAATATTCATTAATCTCAATAATTTTTTAATGAAAATACTAATTATTAATAAATCATCGATTCATATCTATGTATACTTTAATAATTTTTTCAATTTCTTTTATTTTTTTGTAAATATATTTACACAATCACTTAATATATCTATTTTTAATAATTACATCTTACTATGGATGAGATTTCTTAAAATGATATTAAAAAGGATTTATAACATTTTCTAACCAAAAGAAGACATGTTTATCTATATTATTAAAAAGTAATAGTTATGCAAATAAATCAAAATAGCAATTAATGAAAATCCAATAAATATATATATTTAATACCATAGATAATTTCTCCATCTCTTTGGTTCATGGCAATGGGATAGCAATGGAGTAAAACAATCTTTTCTTTCATCACAATATTTCATACCTTTATTGGGTTTGATCTATTTCAATTTATTTTAGAGTTCCATTCAAATTTGTTAAGGTTTATTATTACTTTATATTCATCTTTAAAGTTATTCATTCACTACCAAAAACAAGATAGGGAAACAAAGTTAGCTACCATTTATTTTTTATAAACGATCTTAATTGTAGATACTTACGGATAATAATAATAATAATAATAATAATAATAATAATAATAAATGTGTAATCATCTATTTAAAGAAGGTAATTCACTGTCTATTCTATATTATTAAGGCCAAACCCTTTTTTTAATGGCCAATAATTAATACTTTTGGTGTCTTATAGTTATAGCGTATTTAATATATTCCACTAATATTGTACAGTTTAATTTACTATTTTCCTTTGATTTGTGATACTACGAAAGAGCACTAATCATTTATTTTTTAAAATGGAAGGTGCTTTTATGCAATTTAAAAGGAAGTGTACTTTTAAACCAATTTTCCCATACATATAACAAACTGGCTATTATACTTTTAATGCCTTTAATGTATTCTGTTATCAATGTACAATATAATTGTCATGTGCTTCTTTGATTTGTAATACTACAAAAGAGCATTGATCACTTATTTTTTTAAAAAGGAGGGTACTTTTATCACTATAACAAGCATCTTACAAGTGATAATGGTGTAATATTCATTTACCATATTTGTCATGTATAGATTATTCAAAATAGCGTGCTTATCCTATGCAGCCAGCAAGGAGATTAGAACATTGTTGCCACAAGTAGATTTCAACATTGTTTTATCCTTCATAGCCATTATAGGTAATACCGGTGTATTGTTCATTTATCATAAATACAGTATCCATCACCTCATCATAGTATCTTTTATTCCATGCAAACATTAAGGAGATCGGAATGTTGTTGCGTTAAGTTATAAAAAGGTAAAAGAATAAAAAAAATTTTAACATTTAATTTTTATGTTTTTGATTAAAACATTTTGATTTGTTTAGTAAATGTATAGAAAGATTTTGAAACATGGGGAGCTTCTTTTTCTTCTTTCCCTTCTGGTTTAATATCATGCATATGTAATTTTCTAAATCTGAATCGAATGGTTACCTATATTGATAATATATTTTTTGTGTCCTTAATCTATAAATTTACGATATATTTTATGCACCCTTAATCTCTAAATGCCTCATGTAATATCTAAACGATGCAAATGCTTTTATTGACCTATTATTAATCTTGTTACTTCTTTGACTAGCGTATGTTAGTCATATAATTTGGAGATTTTCAACATATGCCCACAACGATGCCCCTATACAGTTAGTATTCCTTTCATATATTTTCTTCTTTCTTAAGCCTTTATTGGTGAAATAGGAATATGGTATAATATGTGATTTAATTCTTTTTGTCTTCTATAGAGAAATTACTTAAGGATTTGCAGTTTTGGTTGGGAATGCTCTATTAGAGTTGACAGATGAACCTTCATTAAAATAATTAGACAAGAGGTTGTAGAACTCTAAAGGCACAGATATTACTAACTACTGCACAGAAATATGGATTCTCATTTCTCATATTCTATATATTGATTTTAACATATCGTAGTTGCTACATTTCCATTGTAACTTGCTAAATAATATATGGTTAATGACCTTTAGCTATGAATATCACTCAAATCGATAAGCATAACCCATACATGATGTCTAATCAGAGAAGCAATATGCGTATAATTATGACTATAAAGCTTGACTACTATTGCAGTAAAATCTAATATCAATTTATTTTTCCCTTTGTGCACTTGCAATTTATTTTTTTTCTAACAAACTTATTATTTGTTCTTACAAATTTAAGGTTTACACTTTAATTAATTTCCACTTTCATAAGGTTTGACAATGTTATTATCTACTTTTCAAACTCAATAAGACTCTTTGATTTTCCATTTTTTTTTTCCCATATGTGGTTCTTTAACATTAGGATTTTCACCAATAAAATGATGTATAAGGAGATTGATAATATAATGACTTGGTAATATCAGTTTACACCATGTTGTTTTATGCTGCATTTCGAGTTTCCTAATTAATGTGTGCTTCACTATTTTGCAAGGAATTAGGAACTTCTTGGATGAAGCAACCTAATTGTGAATAGCATTATCGACAGCTACCCTTCGGCCCAAGGCTCTGGAAGCCTAAGCCTACTTGAGAGCTCAGCTAACATGGCATGGTACCCCTTTTGGCATGGATGAGAATACACTCGATACACACCTCAGTTTTACTTGCTCAGCTTGGTCCAACCCTGAGCACTTTGGGAGTCTCTTCCTATGGCCCTTGAGCTTCACCTTCTAGATACATCAAAAAGAGCTCGCCTCCCACTTAGGGCGACTTGTGAGGAGCTTGCCACCCAGTGTAATCGAGCTCATCCTCTTCTCTTCGCTTCTTTTTCTCTCCTCATCAAATGTTGAATGAACACTTGATACACAACTTACTAAGTCAAGCCAAGGTAGCCACCCCCTATCGATTGGACAGGCTCATTTCCCAAGTTCCTACCAATCAACAAAAGGATAGAAGCCCTTTCTTGTATTGATAGTGCCACCTGCTTAGATTTTGTTCCATCTAGTCCTTTCCTATCATATGTCTGAGTTGGTAAACCCCCTTAACCTATAAATAGGAAGGGCAGCCATCAAGTAAGGGATTTTGGAATCTTTTGGGAACTCTTTGAGTCTATTTTACTCTCATATCTATCAGAACTCAAATACTCTCCTTGCTAACTTAAGCATTAGAGTGCCCTCACTAGCAACTCTATAGGGGACTTTTTACAGGTTTACTACTGTATACGGCAAACTGAACACTAAGAGTTTATATAGGTGTTATACTTGTGATATCTACTATCATCATTTAGTGCCCATCATTTACCCAAACTCATCATCATGGTTAAGAGTAAAAACACACACCCTCGTCTAGCATGTGCAAATGGTAAGGATCAATTAATGACTACTCTAACATCGCCACCAATGGAGCCACAACCATCAAATATGTAGTAGATGAAGGAAATGTTCTGTGAGTTAATGGACGCTAACAAAAAGTTCCTCCAAGATAATGCCAACTTAAGATAGCAACTAGCAACAACTCAGAAACTTAAGGGAAAAAGCTAATCTTGATGATAGGGTTAATCTTGAAGACATATTTGCTAGCTCCACCACTAGATCCAGTAGGTGCCCCAAGTGCTCACCTACACCCCAGCCTGCAAACCCTGCGTACCTATCTAATTGTGTTTAGCCCAAGCATTGTCCACTCGAAGACTTACTTGACCGTCTAAATAGTAATCGTTGCAAGGCACACCACTAGATTACATAGTTGGGTACAGGCTGGATAAGGAAGCACCCTTCTCCTAAGCATTTGCCGAAGTGCTTAAATGACATGGATGCTAATGAGCTCGATGAGCACATCTGACGTGCTTCTAGCCTACATGATTAGAGGTGTCTTGAATCCTCTGCTAGACAATCAGGTATAGTGGTGAGCAAGAGCTTATTCACCCTAGTCATACTGGAAGAAACTCTACTGTAAGGCGTGTGATTTCATTGCTCGAACACATCCGATGGTGCAGGCGATCTAGATGACCACTACATTTTCATATAATGATGAGCCTGTACAACATTCTGATGCCATCATATGTAAGGCATTCTAGAGTACACTTATCAAAGTAGCTCTAATATGGTTCAACTAGCTTTCGGGTGGTTCTATTTGCTCTTTCGACGACCTTGCCACTAGATTTCAGTAGCACTTCCGTAATAGTAAGGTATTGCATAAGGACTTATCCATGCTGTATAACATATGCCAACGCCTAAATTAGACATTGCAAGCTTACCTTAAGTGCTTCAATTGTATTAAGCTCCTCATCCTAAAGTCGAAAGCTGAATATCTCTCTAGGCCATCATCTAGGCTTGGATGTGTGAACATGGTGAATTTCTTAGGGAGGGGTTTGGAAGTTAATAAGATTTTCTTAAAGATATTCTTAGTATTGGTAAGATAACTAACCTTAAACTTAAGAGACTACTCTTAAAAAACTTGAACTCAAACTCTTAAAACTTTGAATGGTAATCTTAGCCCTAATTTGACCCCTACACTCAAAGCCTTAAAATTTTGTAAACAAATGCCAATAATTACTCTTAACTTCAAAGGTTAACCTAATTTAATGAAACTAACCCCAAATCCCAATGGGAAAGAGATTTATAGTTGAAGCCTATGAGTGCTCCTTGAAACCGATAAAAGGTATGCTAAACAAAAAATGAATATTGGTATAGATAACCTTACAATGAGTTTAAAACCTTAAAACGAATACTACAGTCCTTAAGTGAACCTTCGAACACTAAAATCCTAATTAAAAGCCTAATACACATGAGCCTTTAAATTGTAAAACCCTAATCTACAATCGAAAACCCTAATCCAACTATTGTATTATAATTAAATAGTAAAACTATTCATTAATCGGAAACCAATCGCTTAATTGCCCTAAAACCCTAATCTACCCTCTAAGATGTACTTAAACAACAATAATCGTCTCAATTCCTTAAACTAATTAAACAAGATTATCTAATGGGCTTAACCAACTTAATTTAACACATTAAGCCCCAAAATATATTGAATATGTGTTAAGCGTACCAGTAATTAAGGTTAAGAAACTTAATTACACCTTCATCTACTAATTGGATTTTATATCATAATTAACTACAAATTAAGAATGATTAATCATATGAAACCAAAGTAATTATATGAATATATCTCCTTAAGAATGCCAATGTTATACTTGGGGAGACTATGAACCCCGTAAACTTTTGGACCCAAACTTAAAGTTAGATATAGGAGTTAATAAGTAATCCTTAAAATCGCTTAATATATAATAAAGAAAGATATAATAATAAAATCCATAAATCAAACGATTTAACCCTAAATAATAAGTCACAAACCCTAAGTAATAAGTCAAAAAACCCTAAAGAGAATAAAACTCTAAAACCTTAATTGAATGTGTAATACCCTAAAACCCTTAATACACGTGAAGCCTTAAAACGATTGGAAAATATCAAAGACTGAGTAAAACCTCAATTGGAAGTGAAAAACCCTAATTCAACTACTAAGCCGTAAGTATATCCCTAAACTATTTGCTAATTGTAAATAATTTCTCCAATTGCTACGAAACCCTAAATCGCCAATCTTATACATAGTCTAAAAACCCTAATTTGTACCGAATAATAAAAGGACTATAGCAAACAAAATAATATAGGTAAATGAACTTAATTAAAGCGAGAAAATATGGAAAGACTGTAGTTACACCCTTATTAGGCCTAAATTACTTAATTAAGTATAATTGCGATTCATTAGCTTAATTACCCTTTAATCAAACTACTAACCCTAGTCTTCTTAATTAAGAAATGGATAAGATCAATTAAGGAGACAAGAAAAAAAGGATAATTAGACAATTAAGATATTTTGAGACAAACCTTGGCCAAATCAAATGAAGGGTTAAGGAGCAAGTGGTCTCCCTTTGATCATTGTACCCTTTTAACCAATTAAAGCAATATCTTATCCCCCTTTATCCTACCCTCTTTATTTGCAATTTTACCAATTCCAAACCTTCATTTGACTCCATTCTTCACTCTTAGAAAACCTTAGGAAACACTCTCAAGAAACGCAAACAAAAACCAAAGGAAAAATGGAAGAAAACAAAAGGAATTGTTGGATCCCTTTGCGCACCTCAACACCTTTTGGTCTTACCACCAGCATATGCCACCAAATCACAAGCCACCACACCAAAAGATCACATACACACACACTCTATTTTCTTGTCAACAAACATTACCTCCAAAAGGAGTACGTTTCGATTTCGTTTTTTAGTAAAAAAGTTAGAGCTCGTATAGACCAGTTTAAGGTAAAACTCACCTAACTTAAGTTTTCTATTTATACTAGTTTTACCTATGAGATCTACTATATAAATATGTTATAATCATGTACATGCCATTTTAGAGCCTCATAATTATACTTTTAATCATGTATTTAGCTAGTTTGTTACTTATATTCTAGAAGTATAGGAGATAATTTTTGTAAATAAATTGAAAAGAAGTTGATAAAACTCCATGAAACCCAATCTATCATACATGCTACCACTTCCTTAGTGAATATCCATCTTGCTCTAACCATATTATGTAATGTTATTAGCTTAAAATAAGAAGAAATGTGATTAAAACAAGGAAACACACTAGAAGAAGTGTTGGATGGAAGAAATTGAAGGAAAGCCTATAAGATCCCTACTTAGCCACCACTTTTATGAAAATTTCAAATTTGTAAATTTTGATTTATTAGCTTAATAACATGATTATTTAGTGTTAAGTATGGTTTAGGACTTGATTAACTAAGTTAAGTAGGTTAATGATGAGCTAAGGCCCTATACTAGCTTAGTTAGTAATTAGAGACTTAAAAATGGCATTAATGGCCACCTTAATGATCATGACTAGATTTGTAAAGTTAGGTAAAGTGGACTAAACTTAGGCCAAGATTGAGCTTAAGCCCAAAAAGACAAGTAGGTTTAGACTTAAGGCCTTAAAATGCAAGTTAAGCCCAAAAAGCCCTAAAACTTAAGTTTAAGACCTAAATAAAAGGTATGACCAAATTTAAACCTTATATTAAAAGGCCCAAAATAAGTTATTCAAGAGGCTCACTAAACCTTAAGGCCCATCTAAGATATCTACTATGGGCCCTTTAATGAGTTGAAGCCTTAAACTTAAGAAAAGAGCTCGTTTAGGTCCATAAGAGCAACACTAAGGCTCAAGATGAAAATTTAAAGTGTTAGTGGAAAAGTTCACTTAAAATACTTAAAAGGAAACTCAAAATATAAAGTGTAAGGCCCAAGATAAAAAACTAAGCCCAAAGCCCGGCCTAAACCCAAAGGTGACCAAACTTACCTTTTGGGTCTACGATCTTATAAGACCTAAACCGAAAACTTATTGACTTAAAAGCCTGAAAATGACCTCACCAAATGAAAGAACACTTGAAAACAATGAAAATTAACTATAAGTATGTAAAATTTCGACTTAAAACAAGAAAATTATGATGAAAATATAAAATAAGCAGAAATAGAGAAATTATAGTGAGGCTAGCGAATAGATTAAGATTAAGATTAAGATTAAGATGAGTCTTATTTGCTTAATTACCTTACTTAAGTGATTTAAGGTACTAAGTTCGAGACTACTAGGAATATTAGACTTCAAGGCTGGGTGAGTATACGATCCCTTATTTTACTTAATTATGTACTTGTAGTTATTGCATCATCTAATTATATTTAACTATTGAACTTGTTGCTTGTTGGGGTATATGGGAACTTATATGTGTTTGCTTTGGTTGACTCTTGTTTGCAAAATGTCCTAAGATATTTCAAACACCCTTATTTGCTGCATTAGAACTTAAGGTATTAGAGTGTTTGGAATATATTTGCTTAGTTACCCATGAATCCGGATTAATAAATATTTTGCTTTTAGTTAAATCGGACATGCATTGCATCTTATGGCATAAGTTAAAGGGCGTCAACACTATGTAGTAGAGCAGGAGATCGTGCATAGATGGATCCATATTGATATTATATGTTGTGATTATTTATTGTACAACGTATTTGTGTAGCATATTTTTCCCTTGACCTTTGGAATCTACTTGGCTTTAAGGAGTACCACCTTCTACTTGAGGCTGAGTTATATCTACTACTGAGGGTGCTTATATTGCTAAGAGAACTCATATTGGATGTAGATACCTAGGTCTTGATGTGCTTAAATACCTCCTAACACGGGCAACAGTAGGCATAAAACCATGTTGTATGCAGTTACTAATTGACTGTATACATTGTTTGCATTGCATATGCTTGTACATACATTCTTATGTTTGATAAATAACTTGCTTGTTATTGTTTGATGATAAGGTAGAAATGTTACCAACTAAGCAGGATGTAGCTTACCCTCCATTACATTCTTTTGTAGGTCTTACATAGTTTAGGAAAGTAAGTAGTATAGTCAAATTAAACTTTTAAGGTATTTAGTAACTTTATGATTGTTGGAATTTGGATACCCTTTCTTATTGTTTGGTAGGTGATTTAGACTTTTTGCGGTTCTAGTGACTATAGATTACCAGGTCACTTATATATTTATATATATTATTAAGCAAATGTATGTAAAATAAATAAGTACCTTTAGAAACTCTCTAGTTAGAGCTTACAACCTTTGACTTGCAAGATGGTCTTTATATCATGGGTGTACATGTGATATGAAGATTTTAAGTAAAATTACTAGGCCCCCTCTTGAGGCATTATAGGATGCTGGTAGCAAAATCTTTAAGGCTAAATTACTATGACGACCAGATAGCTTTGAAGAATTTATGACTATTACTGAATAGTACATCACATAGGAAGATGCCATTTGAGAATGCCTTGATAGTGATTTGCATCGAAGCATTTTCACAAAAAGATCGTTTTGGTCCTTGTGAGGACTACCCTTCATCCTTGAAAGAACGTTGTGACAAGCAAATACAAAAGTTTGTTGACTACCTTTAGATACTTAATTTTTGTCCTTTAGTACTTATAGTTATAGTTTTTTTTTAATGGGATCCTAATTCAAAAATAAAAAAATAATAAATAAATAAATAAAATAATTAAAAATAATAATAAATAAAATAATAAAAATTGAAAAATGATAAAAATACAAAAAAAATTAAAAATGAGAAAATAAAAATTATTATTATAAAGATTTTTAGATTTTTTAGAAAGTAAATTATTTTAGGATCAATTGGTTTTAGGTTTGGTTCAAATAGTTTTAGTGAGTTGTGTGGTTTAAGTACAATTTAATTGTGCTAAATGTCAAGACATAAGCTTACGGCTTAATGGATAAGTATTGGAATATTTGATGTGGAGTTAGTTTGAGGTCATGGGTTTGAGTCTCGTTAGATATCTATGTGCTTTTACTTTTCTATCATTTTTATTTTTACAAAAAGTGAGTTGAGCATATATGATCATGTCGAGTCGAGTCGAATCGAATCGAATCTTTTGTGTCTAATGTGATAATCTTTTGTGAGATTTAAATCTAGTTTGAATCATTATAAATGATTTAAATTTAATTTAATTTTTATCAAATTAAATCGGAGTTAATATAAAATATTCGATTTTATACGATACATTTCAGGTTTTATAAATACAAGTCGCATGGCATATTGTATGATTTTGACCTTACAAAAATTACACACTAAACAGGGAATCGATTTTCTATTTCCCCCTATCACATTTCCACACCACGACAAAATACACACTATTGATCATGTTGAATCACGCAACACAATACGGCCTCTTTCATGCTGACTTCATGATAGCAGTCCCCGCACAATCCTTAATTGCACTACACACCACAATTCTCCACAACAGGGGACAGCGACACAGTATTTGACGAGCAGCAAAGCAAATTCCCACCCCAAACACACATATTGCTGATAGCCTACAGCAGTAATACGCAATACGCCATCCACGCTGTTGCATGAAGACTTCATGCTATCTTCAACTTCATGTGCGTTGTCTTCTAACCCCCAAACAACAGTGCACACTAAGGGTCGACAAGCTCTTGCACTTTGCCATATGCACGTACATGCTAGAGACCACACACACAGCCAATACGCCGTACTTGCACTTGCAACCCTTGTACATTGTAGCATATAGCCCGTACGAAATCAGAGTGTCAACACATTGTAGCAGTGGTCAGTATCAGTCCACGCCCATACTGTTTACAACTCGTACGGCCCTGAACTAACAACATAGTCCACTGTCAACGAGCCCATTATCGTTGCACTGCCGATCGTCAACAATTCCCCACACACAAGCATGACTCCACGCTCCAGCCGCACTGAGGATGTAACTAAGAAGTTCAGGTACCTTCTTTACTGTTTTGATTTCTTTTAACTGTTTATTTATATTGTTATTATTATTATTTAGATCTTTGGTTTTAGGAGATTTTTATTCTTAGTCTTTTTATATAGATAGTTGTTAATTTAGGTGTCTTAGTTTTCTTAGTTTTCTTGATTATGTAAATTAAGTATTGATTAGATTATATTGATTTAAGTGAAGGTTTATTTAATAAGTAGTGATATAGATATGAAGATATATAAATATTAGATAAGCGATGGTTAAGATTAGTTTTATAATATGATTATCTATTAGTACACATAATATATAATACATGAACATGTCGGTTTAGGAGTTTTAGTATTAGTTCTTATATAAAAGTATTATAGGGATTATTTTATTTTTGGTAGATAGTTATATATTTTAGTTTAAGGATTGTTAGGATTGGTTTTTTCTTTAGGATTTGGTCTCATTTAAGGATTTATTATATAGAAAGTTGTTTTTCTTTAAATAAAATTAATAAAAGACCCTTTTGAGAATATGATTCAACAACACTCAAAAGTTAGGACCCTTTAGATTTTTTAAATAAACTAAATCAATAACAATGTAAACTTGGTTGATTTTCAAAAATTAAAGTCAATCAACACACTAAAGTTTTTTGGAAAGAACTATAGTCATTTGATCCTAGCTAATGGGTTTATAGACATTTTTTGGGTGATGATAAAATTTGTAGAAATTTAGGTTCTTTTTCTTTTTCTTTTGGTTTTTATTTTTTCTTTAAAAATATTATAATTTGAAGGATAAACCTAATTTTGGTAAATAGATAGTGATACACGTTAAGGTTTAATAAATTAGCTCCCGAATTCAGAACCTTCTGATTTTTCATTCTAATTGAAATTAAAGACCAGTAGCTAAATCGTAATCAATCTATCTAATTGATTACGATTTCTCTTTTTCCTGACTTCGGTCGAATAATGACTCTAAAAGTTATTTTTTAATAAAAAACCAAAATTTCCTAATTTTTCTAGTCAATGATTAATATTAAATGAGTTTGGGTTTAGTATTAATTGGAAAGTGAGAAATTAAATTAAAATGAAAGAAACTGAAAATTTAAGCTCAATAGTTTAGCGACTCCATTGGAGACCGCTTAGAGGGCTAGCCACTAGAATTTACCGAAAATAGGATCATTTAAAAAAAAATTAAAAAGATAAAAAATATAAAAATAAAGAAAAAGAGCACTTAGGTATGTTATTTTGTTTATTTATTCGTTTATTATTATTTTTTTTACTAACATTTTTCTTTTGTTACAGTTAATTTAAGGTGCTAGTTTTAGGGGTGTCTTTTAGTTTCTACATCTTAAACACACTGTTTATACGGTCAGAACTAGGCCGTCTTAGGATCTTAGGAGGGCGGGCCATTGTGTAAGCTTTGGATGTTGTGGGATAATCACCTTTCGGGGCTAATCAGACTACCCCACTCAAGTTTAGATATGACCATAAAACTGTTACTTTGAAAAAACGTAATAGTTGCAGAACTTGAGGACTTTTAGAACCCATCCTTTGCATTATATGAAATTTTTTTTTCAAAAATCACAAGAACCCATGATGAACAAGGGCAGTTGTGAAGTTGTAATTGTACTATTTCTTTGTAAATAATTTGTGTAAAGTTTAGAATAGGCTGTGATTGTAATTTTGATTTTTTTTATATAGGCATAGATAGATCAAGTCAAGGGGCTCTCGAATAGATCCATGTCTACCCACCCACCTCATTGGCCTCTAAGATTACTTTAGAGGTGGTTCCAACTTTTCAACCTAAATAAGCAAGAATTTATTAAGAACAAGATTAGGCCCATCTTCTCCTTACAAAAGACCCCTATAAATATTACCTTAGTGTGGGCCTTAGTATATTTATGGGAGTCTGAATCTATCACTTTTTGTTTGAGCCCACATCAGCTGAGCCTAACCCTTATAGAGTAAATAGAAAACATAAAAAAAAAGAAGAATAAAAAAAAAACAAAAAGAATCAAATCTGTAAAATAATTTTAGGTAGTTACCATTTTGCCTAGTTTTCTATCAGCTAGAAATGTTCATTCTTTTTGATAGATTAACAATTTGTAAATAACCTTTCTCATTTGAAATAAATAGGATTTAGGTATTTTCTTTATTTACTCCTTTATTCTTCATCCTTTAAAATTCCTCATTTGAAAATAGAAAGTCAGTTAAGGTGTTCTATATAAATTCCATAGGCTTGTATATAAAATTCTAAAAAAAGCAATCCTCCATTTACAATTCTATCACTCGATCTCTATAACATAGAAGCCCTAACATTTCCCTTCTCTCTTTCAAAAAGAAAAAAAAAAGGAAGTTATTAATGGTTACAAATCCTTATGGGCCTCAAGACAAACATAATCATTTGGCCTATTAAAGCAGCTAACCTAAACACATCCACTTGGCTTGAGAAAGCAACCAACCAAACATGAACCTTTAGCCCATCAAGATAGTTGAACTAGCTTAAAGCCCTTAAGCCATCAAGTCCAACTATGAACCAAGTGAAAATACGAGACCATGAAATATTATCTTGAGTTTGATCCCCGGTACAAACAAAAAGGGCAATTCATTAGACCCTTCTACTTTACAAGTTGTCAATGCCAGCCCATTTGAACTTTAAGGAACCAAACTCGAAACCACACATGAAAGCTTAGGAGCTTCAAGTCCTATGAATCTAAGGTAATTTAAGTGAGAATACGAAAGGTATAGAGCGTTTGTTTTTTGAAATTTCACAACTGAGGCATGAGAGTAAAGCCAATCATCACCCTAAGGTTAATCAATCCCTATATAGGGAATTGGTAACTTACGTTTAAAAAGGTTTAGAATGAAAAGAGGCTAGTTATGTCCTACACACTAACCTTTAAACACTTTGAGAGATAAGATACATCATGGTGAGGATATATTGGATTTGTTCCTTAAAGGAGGCCCATTTTGAACTTGATATGCAGACCGAGATGAAGTTAGGCATTTATATTCAAATCCCAAACACATTTATCCTTTGTTAACCTCGTTGAACCGATTTGGAGTCTTTTCAAAAGTAAACTTTATCAAGAACTACCCTGCAGTGGAGCAATTTGAAGCTTAGGGTCATTGATTAGGAGAGAAGAATAAAACTGATTTGTACTTACCTTAGTAATAACAATTCATAGATAATTTTTGTTTTCGATAAATTGTTTCCTTTGAAGAAGAGCCAATACTTTTCCAAATACCTCAAAGACTACACATACCTCACCCAAGCCTATATACTCTGAACCAATGGATTTAGGGCCTTAATTAATCTAGAGACAAAAACTTGACAAAAGTCATAATTACTTCTAGGGAGAAAAAAGTAAGAAATAATGGTGTAGAGAAAAGAAAGAAATGAAATGAAAAAAGAAAAAGAGGAAGAAAAAAAAAAAGGAAAAAAGAAAAGGAAAGAAAAAACCTAAGAGAAAGGTGAATGAAGAAATACCTAAACATTGGGCTTGAGAAAATCTCCAACAAAAGAAGGCTTGGAAGCTTGGGTACTCTAAAAATGCAAGGACCTGAATCACATTTCTGACCAAAAACACAAAACCCCATATTAATTTTAGAATCATATTTTCAACCACAAACCAAAAACTCCATATTCATTTTAGAATCACACTCCAAATCACAAACACATAAAACCCGTCTATTTACCTGAATCTCATATACAAGACCTTACTACCCATAATACCTCCCTGCTCAAAGCTCTTATACTCTTGAAGAATAATTTATCTAAGATAAAAATTATTTTTGAAACTAGGGTAAACACAAATCTAGTTTTTTCAAGGGTTCTTGACTTGTACACCTAGGTTGAATGAAAGTACTTCTTTCAAAATGGACCCTCTCATTAATCCTTTTTGAAACCATTGAACCAAAAGCCTGATTCACAATACTGATCCCAAAAAGACCTAACATATTAATCAAGGCGTATCACTTGCAAATTGGATTGTAATTTTTGGAATAGTAGTTAAGAGTGAAATCTAGACAAAGAGTACATAAGGAAGTCTTCTTTGACTAGATTAATTGTGAATTACTTTTCCTTAGGAAATGAATGATCAAAATCCTAAAGCTTATCCAAGAAGCTCAGTATCAAGGCTAGAAACTAGGATGGATATGAGATACCCTACATGGTTATAGTGTTTGCTTTTTAAAAGGATTTGTATCCGTTAGTAGACTTTCAAGAAAATGATGAGAGATAAAAGAAAGGAAAAGAGGGAGAGAAAGTAAAGGCTTGTTACAAGTTTTTTCCATCCATGTCGGCCCTAGTGACCAAATTTTCAATTCATGTCATAAATGGTTTCCACTAATGTCATCCATTGTTAATTTCTCAAAATCAACAACATTTTCGAATCAGTCATATCCATCAGTCTTCTTTTTTCTTCATCTATCATAAGGAGTTTCGTAAGGTGCTTATCCTTTACCCATTTTCTTAGGGTTTTAGTCAGCTCTAGGAGCGCTTTGACTGCCTTAGTTAGTCAGCTCACTAGAGTACAACCAAGTTTTCTTATCTTTAGATCTTAGCTAGCTTAAGGAGCGCTTTGACTACCTTAGTTAGTCAACTCATTAAGGCACGACCAAGTTTTCTCAATTCATTCTTAGGTCTTAGCCAGCTCAAGGATTGCTTTGACCGCCTTGGTTAGTTAGCTCATTAGGGCATGACCAAGTTTTCTTATCTCTAGGTTTTAGCTAGCTGAAGGAGCGCTTTGACTACCTGAGTTAGTTAGCTCATTAGGGCATGACTAAGTTTTCTCAATTCATTCTTAGGTCTTAGCCAACTTAAGGAGCGCTTTCACTGCCTTGGTTAGTTAGCTCATTAGGGTACAACCAAGTTTTCTTATCTTTAGGTCTTAGCTAGCTCAGGGAGCGCTTTAACTGAGTTTTCTTCAGCCTTATGGCACCAAATAGCTCAAGGAGTGGTTCTTCGCTCTCTTTGGGTCTTGCAAGGCTAAGGATGTGAGAGCGAAGAACCACTAGGCATGGCACTAAAAGACTCATGTTGAATGAATCTAGAATTCGGCAATTGTGGGTCGACCTCTTTGGTGTATTGGCCAAGCCACGTGAGAGTTCAGGGACTCCTTCTTGAACCCGTACATCAAATTAACGACCTTGTCCGGTTCGAATACTACTTCTCCTAAGACATGCTGAGTAACTGCATGCCGACTTTTGTAAAATGTACAGTTTTGTATTCTTATATATGTTTTCCTTTATTTTATTTATGGGCCTGATTTTTTAAGGTTTAACACCTTGTACGTTATTTACAATTTTGCTACTAAGGTTTAGGATTTGCTATAAATAGCAACATTTATACTAACATATAGAGAGAGATATATAGATAGATATATAGAGAGTGAAACTTTCCTCTTTCGAGCAATACTATACTTGAGTTAGCATTTGCCAGATTATTGAGTGTTGATTAGACTCTTTAATAGTCCCCGTGTTCTTATCAATCTTGTTCTCAGATTATGGTGAACTCTTTCATTTGAACTGGTTAGTAAGTTGCATCTAACCTTCATTTGAAACCTCGAGCAACATTTAGTGTTCACGAGTCATGTCGAATTCTATTTTGAGCTCAAACCCTTGATTGTGTTTGTGTCTTGGTAAGTTATATCCATTCACATTCACTATAAAAAACCTTCCTATTCTTCGTACCTATTTTCTTTTGAATACCCATTCTTGTTCATTCGAGATTCATTGTTGTTTCTTTCTAGATTGATCCCTTAATCCCTTATCATATCGGTATTATAGCTTTGGGGAGACATACATGGTAGTGTTCTTTGAAGTAGATTTGTGGTTCTAACATTTCTATTAATCATTGTTCTGTAGTGTAGTGTGTTGTTTGTAGTAGTAAGTAGCTGTAGAAGCCGAGTAATGGTTGTTTCTAAGATATTGTAATTTTGTTTTGTTGTTTCTTCAGTTTTCTGGTAAATTACTGTACGAGCAAGATTGTCAGAAGATAGTGTCAACAACATTGGAGATAGTCTTCATGGAAGCTTGAGGCGACGTGTTGACAAACTTAGAATATCAGATTCAGAATCTCACTGACTCTATTCAAGAACTTAGTCGATTAGTCAGGGGTTGCAGATGAGATGGCTGAGAGGAAAGAAGAGAGAGAACACCTACAAGTGGAAGTGGTTCTAATGAACTTGATCATGATGACCGACAATGGAGAAGAGCTACTAAGTTAAGAAGAAGAGAAAACCATCTAGTGCTGAGAGGAAGAAATGATAGGAGTGTTGACTCTGAAACAAATCAAGAAGCCTGGAAAAGAGAGTCGAGGCCGAGAAAGAACATGGCTGAGCAGAGGTTTAACAAAAGTAGCTGAACCGAGGAGAATTGACCAGCTAGGAATGCAAGGGATGAACCTCAAGCACCTAGCCGAGGACATAACAATATAAAGCTTAAGTTGACGACCCTCTATGGAAGTAGCCAACCTGAAGAGTTCCTTGACTAGGTTCCCCGAGATAAGAAATTGTTCGAGTGCTACGAGTGTGATGATTGAATAAAGGTTAAGCTGACTTTACTATCCCTTATTAAATACGCGAGTCTTTGGTGGAATGAGTTGGTTGCTAAGCGAGATGCTGAACGAGAAGAGCCGATCAGAACATGGAGACTTATGAAGCCATTAATGAATCAGCGCTTTGTGTTGACCTACTTTAAGTAAGAGATGCTCCATGCCTTCCAGCACTTAAGAGAGGACCAAAACACTATTGAAGAGTACTTGTAGGAGTTTGAGACCCTGATGATGAGATGTGAAATTGCAGAGCCATAGGACCTTACCATTGCCAGATTCCTAAGTGGACTCTGAGATGGCATTGTTGACATAGTTAAATTGCAGCTGTTCAACTCTATGGATGAGCTAATTAATTTAGCATTAAGAGTGGAGAGGTAGAGGAGAAGAAGGCATCAGAGGCTAAGTAGTCGACCTCAATAAGGTAGCCCTGAGCCTGAGAGGTATGCCGAGAGAAGGCAGGAAAAGAAGATGGAGAAAGGAGAGCCTAGCCAACCAACTTATGCCGAGAAAAAGATTGCTGAGAAAGAGAAGGCACCTAGCAATAAGGCCTAAGAAGTGAAGTGCTTTAAGTGCTTAGGCTATGGACATATTGCATCCTAATGTCTGAATAAGAGGGTCATAGTCTTGAAGTACGAAGGGCTTGAGGCTTAAATCCAGAGTCATAGTGACAAGAGCTCAGACGACCAGTTGATAGAAGAAGATATCTATCCTAAGGAACTAGATAAACTCTTAGCTACAGCTACATGAGCTAACTTGAAGGCAGATCTCGGATAAAGGAAAAATTTATTTCACATGTAGTGCCTAGTGAATGGGAAGACCGGTTCCTTAGTTATTGATGGAGGTAGTTGCACTAACATCATTTTTGTTGAGTTAGTAGAAAAGATGAAATTGACGACCTACCCGCACTCCCGACCTTATGGACTAAAATGGTTTAATGACAAGGGTATGGTCCATGTGCATAAAAGAGCGAAGATCGCATTTAAGGCAGGGCAGTATGAGGATGAGATTGACTTCGATGTAGTGCCTATGAATGCCGCGAACCTACTTCTTAGTCAACAATGGGAGTTTGATTGGAAAGTGATCCATGACGAATTCCTTAACACTTACATTGTTAGGAAGAATGGAAAGAGCCATCTCTTAACCTCGATGAGCATTAAGGAAATCCAGAAACACTTGACACCCATGGTAAAATGAAAAGGGAGAAAGAGCTTATTCGGCATCCCGACTTGAGCTCAACACTTAATGTTGAGGACGACTTCCTTTCAAACTTGCAATAATGATGGGAATTAGCCTCTGACAATATCCAAGCTGAGTCTTTTCAATGCTTGCTGAGGTCGAGTTGCAGCCAAAAGGATGGGGGGAAGGAAAATAAACACTCAGCATCAACTCTGTTGTCAACCGAGGTGCCGAGAAACCGCAAGGTTGAGGACGCGAGAGCAAAAAACCACTTAGGATTGCATTAAAGGACTTATGCCAACTGAATTTAGAACTCGACAATTGTGGGTCAACCTCTTTAGTGTCTTGGCCAAGCTATGCGAGAGTTCAAAGACTCTTTCCTGAACTCGTACATCAAATTGCCGACCCCGTCCAATTCAAATATTACTATTCCCAAGACATGCCGAGTGATTGCATGCCGATTTCTGTAAAACGCATAGTTTTGTATTCTTGTATATGTTTTCTCTTATTTTATTTATAGGCTTGGTTCTTTAGGGTTTAAGACCTTGTATGTTATTTACAGTTTTGCCACTAGGGTTTAGGACTTACTATAAATAGCAACATTTGTACTAACATGCAGAGGGAGATAGATAGATAGATATACAGAGATATATATAGAGAGTGAAACTTTCCTCTTTCAAGCAAGGCTATACTTAAGTTAGCATTTGCCGGATTATCGAGTGTTGATTAGACTCTTTAATCATCCCTGCGTTCTTATCAATCTTGTTCTCAGATTGTGGTGAACCCCTTCATTTAAACTGGTTAGTAAGTTTTATCTAACCTTCATTTGAAACCTCGAGTAACATTTAGTGTTCATGAGTCGTATTGAACTCTATTTCGAGCTTAAATACCTAATTGTGTTTATGTCTTGGTAAGTTATATCCATTCACATTCACCATAAAAAACCTTCCTGTTCCTCACACCCATTTTTTTTTTTTTGAATACCCATTCCTGTTCGTTCTAGATCTGTTTTCGTTTCTTTCTAGGTTGATCCCTTGATCCCTTATCAGATTGGGTAATTTAACATCCCCAAAACATTCATAGATAATGGTAGCTTTACGAACATTATTTTTTACTCTGCCTAAGAATAGATGAAGGATAAGTTAGAAGAAGAACTCCGACCTTACAAGCAGAGTCTCTCTGGTTTCTGAAGGAAGAAAGTCCCCACAAAAGGATTGATGACGTTATCTATTTGGTTAGGAGATGACAAATACATTGCCTCACAGCTGATTGAATTTGTCATTTGTTGATTGTTAGTTTCCTTATAACACCATCTTAGGGTACCCCAACCTCAATAAATTGGATGCGTACCTTAACCAATAATGCCTTATAACGAAATTCCCCATTCTTATAGTAGTTAGGATAGTACGCGATAACTAAAAATTATCTCAAACACTCTACCCCAACGACATCTCCCAAGATAAGATCATGCACATTGAGTTTGCTCCCAACAGCATACAAACCTTGAGGGGGAACTAGTAGAAGAAATCGAGGTCGTCCAGTATGGCAAATGCCTTGACTAGATTACTCAGATAAGGACCTTAATGGATTACCAACCTTTGGAGCCATCATTCACGCTCGCTTTTAAGGCTTGCAATCTCTTACCAAGGATAAGCTCTCATATACGGAAGAGTTGTGGAAGAACTATCTAAGATCTTAGCTTGGATATGCTATGCTTTGGTCAGATTCTTACTAAGTCATCAACTTGCCGAGTACCAAGAGTGACTTGCTAAGTGCTGAGGTTGACCTATTGAGTGTTGAGTTTAAGGTCACTTTATGCCGAGCTTTACTCTTCCAGCCTATAGAACTGTAGTGTCATTCATTCACCTTGATAGCTTAAAGCACAACTCATCAACAACAACCTTAACATTAGCTTAGCTTAGCTACAGCTCCCCAAGATCCCGGAATACAAATCCATTGATAGGCTACCACCTGTTCCCAACTTTTCTGACACTTGTACTATATTCCTTTTTGCTCTTTGTCTTATTTACTCTTTTTGAATGTACTAGTAATTTCTTTCTTACATTATCCTTTATGTATTTTTTCTTTATTGTAATGTTACCTTAAAGGACTTACTATAAATAGTCCTTTTTACTATAGCCAGAAACATCTTACACCTTACAAGTTAATGCCTATCCTTGTTCTTGTAAGATACCCCTCTTCAAGTACATTTCCTTTCTTACGCTCTTATCTAATCTTGCTAAGTAGCTCGAGATTAGTAGCGAGTGGACCTTAGTATTAGCTTGTGTATCATATCTGGTGAAGTACTAAGTTGTGTCATGTTCATTGGTGTGTCATATCCTTTGAGCAGCTTTATGGAAGCTACTATGTTTGTCGACTCATCCCTTCCATCATTTTTCGATACTGTAAAGGATTGATTGTCACTACTTCCTAAGTAAGCCCTAGTGATCAACTCAGCTTCTATGCATATCATATAATCCTGATATCAAAGCTTGAGGTTGTGACTAAAAACTAAGTGTTGTAGTAGTTACTTCTTGATATAGTATGTGTTCTGTTATACTCTGTTCTTTAGTGGAAAAACAGAGTAAGTCCTTAAGTCACTGTATTATATCATATTATCAATGTTGTGTGTAACCTTTAGTTAAGTAGTGGATTCCTTGAAGTTTTGTATTGAGAATGTTGAATCCTAGTATTCAAGGAGAGATTAATGATGTCGAGAATGATGCCAATGGTCACAGTTGTGTAACCCAATAGACCTTGCAAATTACTGATGAATAATTGCAAGACCTTGCTGTTATTATGGCTAACTCAGCTATTTCTGTACAGAAGGCAGTAAAGATTAGGCCACAAGAGAGAGTTAATGAATGAGGCTAAGATATGAGAGACAGGTTAAGAAGACAAGTAACTGAACTTAGAGTACTAGAAGCTGTTAATGTGAACTTAACTCTACCTCGACATGTTAAGAGGTTTGTGAGGAGGAGACTTAAGTTAGATGTAGTTGAAGAATCTGGTGTGGAGGAAGAGCAATATGATGGATTCAAAGAATGCGTGCTTCATGCCCTTAGAGGAGTCGAGCATCTCAAAGTGTAGATTCCAAGTTTTAATGGATCTGGTAGTGTTGATAACTATCTAGACTTAGAGGAGAAGATTTAAAAGATATTTAACTTCTATGATTACGAAGACTCGGTGTGTATTCGAGTAGCAGCTCTAGAATTTTTTGGGTATGCAGCTATGTGGTGGAAGAAATTGCAGAGTATATGTCAGCATGCCCGACGTGAAATCTAAACTTAGAATGAGATAAATAGAGTTTTGAGGAGTAGATTTTTGTTAGAACATTATGAGCAAGACACCTTCTGTCGTCTTTAGGAACTTAAGTAGGGTAGCCAATTTGTAGATGAATATGTTTGAGAGTTCTAACTGCTAATGATTCGCTATGATGCTGATGAACCCAAAGCGTGGACTATAATAAGGTTCATTTCTGGATTGAGATCCGAGGTTGGTAATGTAGTAGAGGTGCAAAGGCTTAGAAATCTAGATGAGACTATCCAAGTAGCATAAAGGGTCGAAAGGTAGAGGTTAAATCAGCTTAGTTAAGCATAAAGTAGTTGACTTGGCTTGCCGAGTAGAACTAGTATGCTGAGCTAACTATGATTGAGCTCAATATAGTTCCAAGGTGTATCGCCGAGGTCATATGTTAAGGCAATTTGATGATGGCCGAGGAAAAACTAAGGCCTAGGAACTTGAGGTCTGAAAGGATCAAGGTTAGAGCTTTGGTAGGAAGACTCGAGAGATAAAGTGTTCAAAATGCTTAGGTTTTAGATACGTGGAAAGTCAATGTTCGAACCGATGTATTATGACCATCAATGGAGAGAACCCATAGTTTGAAGTGGAAAGCGCTAATGTAGGAGAAGTAGAAGAGAATGCTAAGTTATGTTTTGACGAGTTCTTTGAAGATCCCAAGGCCCTTACCTGACTCAAACTAGGAGAACAATACCTTAATTTAGTTGTTTAAAGAATTCTTAGTACTAGCATTGCGAGGGAAGAAGAATAGCGACAGAATATTTTCCATATGAATTGTTGAGTGAATGGCAATCTATATGCTTTGATCATAGATGGAGGAAGTTGCACCAATGTCATGGCATAAGGAGTGGTGAAAGCCTTGAAATTGCTGACCTATCCTCATCCTAAGCCTTACAAAATTCATTGGCTTAATAAGAAGGGAAGACTGCCTATTGCTGAACAAGTCAAAGTGTCAATCACTAGTAGTGATAAACATAGGGATAAAGTGTTGTGCGATGTCCTACTTATTTGTGCCTCACACATACTATTGGGCTGACCATGGATCTTTGATCATAAGGTACTCCTTGATGGGTATATGAACACTTACATATTTTAGAAGGATGGGAACAAGATTTCTAAATTGCTGCAACGAAAGTCCTTAGTGATTTACTAAGCCCAATTGTCCAAAGATGTTAAGAAGGAAGAATGTGTACTCTTATTGGTCATGAGACTTCTAGAGTTGAAGGAGGCCTGAGCCTTACCTTTTGAGGTGCAAGCATTGCTTTAAGAGTATGTCGAATTGTTTTCTACTGAGTTGCCAAGAGCTTTATGGAGAATAAAGCTTCTTTTGGAGAATAAAGCTTCTTTTGATGAAGGATGTGTGCAAAGTTCTTAAGCATTGCATGGTGTGCAAATGAGTTAAGGGAAGAAAGGAGCCTTATGGAGAATATACACCTTTGCTTATACTTGAACGGTTATGGACCGATCTAAGCATAGATTTCGTGCTTAGCCTACTTAAAGCACCTCAGAAACATGATTCTATTATGGTGGTAGTCGATCAGTTTGGTAAAATGAGCCACTTTATCCCTTGTTACAAAAATAACGATACTTTATTTGTTGCTAACCTCTTTTTGTGGGAGATCGTGTGGCTGCATGAAGTCCTAAGGAGTATTGTATCTGATCGTGATTTGAAGTTCACAAGCTTCTTTTGGTGAACACTATGGAAGAACTTGGCACTAAGCTCATGTTCAATACTTCTTGCCATCCCTAAACAAATGGGCAGACGGAGATTGTGACCAAAATAGTAGGTAACCTCCTTTGAGCTATTGTTGGGAAGAATCTATATGATTGGGATCTTTGCTTACCTATCATTGAATTCACTTACAATTACTTTACTCATAGCTCGGCAGGAAGGATGCCTTTCAAAGTCATCTATGGACTTAACTTGAAATTGCCATTGGATATGATCACTAGCTTGACTTCCTTAGGAAAAAGTTAGATCAGCCTATAGTGCGCTGAAGAGTTTCAAAAACTGCATAAGAAGGTTGTTGAGCAATTAGCCAAGACAGTAGCTTGACAAAGACAGTGATGAACTACTAATCATCGATCCCATTACTCGCACGCGACTCTGATGACTCCAATCCCTTACTTGAAGAATCCTCTCTTGGTAACCTACTGATGACCAGAAACTTTACACCGAAGGAATGTGGCTAAACTCCTTGAGCTCCTTGCATTGTTATATATTGATCTATACTCTTAGTAGTGATGTTGTCTACTATTCCCTTATAAAGGACCCTATGTCAAGTAATCTAAGTAATTTCTGCTGAAAGGTTTTTATCGAGTGACGAGAGACTTACTTACCGGCTAAGTAGTTTTCTCTTGGCATGCTACCATTTCTTTCCTCCCGACCCCTTTATTGTCGTGACATCTTGATCCCTTTTGCCTGTTGTGCTCAGAAAATCTTCGTGTGGGACTAATGTTGCATTGCCATGTGTCCACCTCACCTGATATTGTACTAACTTTTCATTTTTGACTTTTATCCTTTTTACCCTTTTTCATATGTACTAAGAATCTCCTTTTTATATATATTTTCTTGTAATTTCTTTATTTATAATGTTGCCCTAGGGACTTACTATAAATAGTCCCTTTCCCTTGTAAATCGCAGATAAGCTTTAAAATTAAGATTGAATATTTTGTTCTTATGAGACAACTCTCTCCAAATCCATCTTTCATATACTCTTATCTTATCTTGTCGAGTAACTTAAGATTAGTGGTGGGTGGACCTTGACATCAACTTCTGCGTCACATCAAGTGAGGTGTCAAGTTATGTTGTGTTCATTGGTGGGTCACATTCTCCGAGCAGCTTCATGTTAGCTACTCTTGTTTGCCTGTAGAACATTTCAATCTAATTTCTTTGATATTTTGGAAGACGCATTTTAGTTCAGTTTAGCCAACAGTAAGTCTTAGTGATAACTAAGCTCCTAGGCATACCATATAATTAGGAAGCCAAGGTACAAGGCGAGTTGTTTATAGCCTAGATGACCTTGTCTGGTTCCACCTCGGCAAGGAATGATTCCTATGGAAGAGAATGAACAAGTTATCTCCTAGGTTGAACGGCCCTTTTAAGATCCTTCAGCACATCAATGACAACACCTATGAGCTAAAGTTACTCGAAGGATATGGAGTGTTTCCTACTTTCAATGTTGCCGACTTAACGCCCGATGTGCTGAAAGAAGAAGAAGAAGAAGACCAAGATTTGAGGGCAAATCTTTAACAACCTTAAGGAACTGATGGATTATCAACCTTTGGACCCATCACTCGTGGTTGCCTTCCAGGCCTCCAATCTCTTACTAAGAGGATTCTCTCTTGTCAACTTGCTAGGGATGAGCTCCTATACATAGAAGAGTTATAGAAGAACTCTCTAAGATCTTAGCTTGGACACACTCTACTTTGCTTGGACTCTTTCCCAATTGTCAACCTGTCGAGTATTGAGGGTGACTTGTTAAATGCCAAGGCTAACTTGCTAAGTGTCGAGTCCGAAGTTACTATATGCCTAGCTTTACTCTTCAAGCCTATAGAACTACAGCGCCATTCATTCACTTTGACAGCCGTAAGCACAACTCATCGACAACAACCTTAACATTAGCTCAGCTTAGCCATAGTGCCGTAAGATCCAAAATACAAACCTATTGATAAGCCGCCACTTGTCCCTTGCTTTTCTAATACTTGTTTTATATTCCTTTTTGCTCTTTATCTTATTTATTCTTTTCGAATGTACTAGGAATCTCTTTCTTACATTATCCTTTATTGTAATGTTGCTCTAAAAGACTTACTATAAATAGTCCTTTTTACTATAGCTAGAAACATCTTACACCTTACAAGTTAATGCCTATCCTTGCACTTGTAAGATACCCCTTTTCAAGTACATTTCCTTTCTCACGCTCTTATTTAATCTTGCCAAGTAGCTCAAGATTAGTAATGAGTGGACCTTAGTATTAGTTTTATGTCATATTAGGCAAAGTACTAAGTCATGTTATGTTCATCGGTGTATCATATCCTTTGAGCAACTTTACAGAAGTTACTATGTTTGCTAATTTATCCCTTCCTTCATTCTTCAATATTGTAAAGAACCCACTGTTACCATTTCCTATGGTAAGCCCTAGTGATTAACTTAGCTCTTAGGCACATCAAACCTCCTTCTTCCTAAAAGAAAAAGAAGACATCACTACCTTCCTCCATACAAATTTGGATGTCTATACGACATCTCGAAGAAATGCCTGATATCATCAACATACCTGAAGCTATGCACTATATTAGGGTTAACTCGTACGTTCAACCTGTAAAACATAAATGGAGGTACTTTGGACTCGAACACTAAGTTGCCATCTAGCAAGAGGGCTCTTGTGAGCTCAATTTGTTAGAGAGAAGTGCTACCTTACATGGTTAGAAAATACAGTCATTGTAAAAAATTCTAAAGGTGAATGGCGAATGTGTGTCAATTAATAAAGCTTGCCTTAAAGATTGCTTCCCCTTCCCTGAATTGATCAGCTTATTGACTCTTTGTTGGGCTACACAAGATTGAGCTTCATGGATGCCTACCTTGGCTATGACCAAACCCTTATGGCCCTTAAGAACTAAGTCCATCTTTTGTCATTGACTTCGGCACATACTGTTATAAGGTCATGTCCTTCGATCTTAAGAACTCTAGGGTAACATGCTAGAGGTTGGTGACTATTGTATTCAAACCTGACTAGGCAGGAATGTCAAAATTTATGTTGATGACATGATTGTTAAGAGTAGGAGCAAAGCTAACCACATCGTAGACCTACGTGAAACTTTTGATACACTCTACAAATATCAAATGAAGTTGATCTTCGAAAGTGTGTCTTTGACATAGGGTTTGACAAATTCCAAAGATTTATGATCATAGAACGTGGTATCGAGGCCAACTTCGATAAGAGAAATTTAGGACATGAAAGCTACGTAGAAGATCAAAGACGTCTAATGTCCCATCGATAGAGTAACTATGCTCAAATGCTTCATCTCTAAGAGCACTGACAAATGTTTCGAGTTCTTTAAATTACTTAAGAACCCATTAGAATCCAAGTGGACAGATTAGTGTGAATCCTCCTTCAATAGACTTAAATGATTTCTTGAGAGCCTACCTATGCTCTCTAAGCCAATTCTAAGAGAAGAACGTTATCTTTATTTGGTTGTGAGCGACTAAGCCTTCTCTCCAGTGCTCGTCTAAGCCAACGGATACGAGTATAAGCTAATTTACTATGTTAGCCACATCTTGTAGGGGCTTGAGGTCAAATATACGTATGTTGAAAAGCTTGCCTTGACAATAGTCATCGTTTTGTGAAAGCTAAGACCTTACTTCTAGGCATACCCTATCATTGTTTTTACTGACCAACCATTGCACACATTTTTGCAAAAGCTAAACGCGTCAAGGTGAATCCATCAAGGCATAGGTTCTCATAGACTTTGTTGTTGAATATAATGGAGAGGAGGAAACACTTACTAACATCGATATGCCACTGTGGACTCATTGTATCTATGGATCCTTTACTCAAGGGTTTTGGGAGGACGGGGGGTAGGGGTGGTGGAGCAGGAATAATCCTGTAAGTTCCGTATGGCACTGAGGTCTTATATGTACTGAAGTTTGGATATACTGTTAGCAACAATGAGATTGAATACGAAGCCTTAATTGTAGGATTAAAGATTGCAACGGATGTGGATGCCAAGAAGCTCAATATCTATTCAAATTCTATGTTGACGGTATAGCAGGTGAAGGGGGAGTATGAGACGAAAGGAAAAGCCATGGTGAAGTACCTCCAGATAGTGCGAGATCTCGTCTCCAATTTCACCTATTGGAGTATAACCAAAATTCCCTAGGTGGAGACTTTCGAGGTCGACTGACTGTCCAAGCTTGCACCCATAGCTATACCCTTACCTTATGAGACTGAGAAGCAAATGTTCCTCTAATACATGCCACAACAGATTGTTGACGAGTTGCTGTAACAAACCTTCAAGATTTGTTTTACGTCCACCGAGCCATCTTGGACGGACCCCTTCTTTAACTATCTCAAGACTGGTGGCTTACTCGAAGATAGGGTCGAAGCTAAAAGGCTTGCCTATAGTGTGGCTAACTATACTATCATTAATAAACATCCTATATTGATATGGTCACAACATGCCCCTCTTCCACTGCTTAAGAATCGAAGAAGGCCTCCACACTTTTGAGGAACTCTATACGGGCATTTACAATAACTACATCTAGGCCCAGGCTTTATACATCTAAGCCCTTCACCTTGGGTACTACTAGCCAACAATGAAGAAAGATGTGAGATCCCTAATGTAGAAGTACCACAATTTCCAGAAGTATACACCCATTGATTGTGTACCAAACTCGGAGCTTCTCCCTATGATAAGTCCATAACCTTTCGCTCATTGGGGGCTTGACGTCCTTGGACCCTTTTCGAAAGCATTAGGAAGATATCGGTTCATCTTAGTCGCTATAGAATACTTTACAAAGTGGGTGGAAGCTTAAGTAGTAGTAAGCATAGCTATGAGCATAGCGGAAGGCTTTGTCTTAACACATGTCCTTACTAGGTTTAGGGTAACTTGAGCCTTAATTATAGACAATGGCAAACAATTTGATAGTGCATGGTTAAGAGAATTCTGTGATAAGCATCATATTTAACTTTGCTACACTTTGGTCGCTTACTTCAAACTAATGGATAAGTTGAGGCCATCAGCAAGATAATCTTCAAAAGTATCAAAAAGAGGGTCGAGCTAGCGGTTGGTTAGTGGGCGGATCAACTCTTGATGATTCTTTAGGGAGCTTAAACCATGCAGAGAACTATAATGGGTGAAACCCCTTTTGCCATGCATTTGAAGCATAAGTTGTATTGCTCATTAAGTTAGAGCTCTTGATGAGTAGAGTCTAAAACTTTGACATTGGTGTTAATAAGGTTTCCCTCTAAACAAGCTTAGACACCATTGATGAAGTAAGGGATGCTGCTTGAGCTTGAATGGTTACGTATTCATAGTAGGTGGCTAGGTACTACAATAAGAAGGTTAGGTATAAGGTCTTCCAATTCGGAGACCTAGTATGTCAGAAGCTTAAAGCCACCAGATACTGAGAAGGACAGGGTAAGTTATTGCCCAATTGGGAAGACCCTGTATGAATCAAAGAAGACAGGGGTAATGGAGTTTACAAGTTAGAGACCATAGATGAAAAGCCCATCCTTAGGATGTAGAACACTAATGACCTCAGGCCCTTTTTTTTTGTAACATATATTAGCACCTGTGTATTCTTTGTAAAATTTTGAAAAGCAATGGAAAAAGAACCCTTGTATTTTCCCATCCTATTGTTTACTTTAACATCCTAGCATAATTATCATTGAGCCTCGCCCTTTATCCATTCATAAGCATGAAAACATCGGACTAAGTTGAGTCAATTCCCATTATTAATGTCCAGACATTCTCGTTAGTTACTACACTTGAGAATGCTAAAAGCCTTGAGCCCTACTTGAGCACTTAATAGGTATCTACACCTAAGGGTTTATGTAGGACGAGCACATAGATTAAGTGTATAATGTTCGACCTTCAACAAACATGCTTTATACACTCAACGCTCCTAACTGAGTAATACTCGGACTGGGGTTCCTAAGCCCATGCCTAATGCCACACCATAGGAGTAAGACTGAGAATAACTCTATGTTTGCAGTTACAATTGGGCATAAGTACCTATAAATGAAAAGAACATGAAAGTGAAGGAAGAACAAGCAAAAGGTGCATAACGTTGAATAAAATAAACTTTGCTAAGTTTTCAATAGTCATCACAATTACATAATTTGAAGGGTTGGCATATTGACTCGTGTACATCAATAGCTAAACAAGTAAAGAAAACAAATCTACGTTTACAGATCCCTTATAAGAACCAATCACAGGAAAATGTCCTTAAGTATCCCAGGCTCATCATCTCCTGCAGCACCACCACTCTCCTCAACGTCATCGGTAGCATCCTCATCATCATTAGGCTTACATTCTTCACCCAAGCCTCCCCTCTTGTCAGGTCTTCTCTGACCAACTAATCAAGGCAATTGAGGTCTAGGTGGGGATACTCCCCTTCAATCACCTACTTTGCCAACTTAACCGATCTTGGTTGACCTCATCAAGAGTGGTTGTGAAGTTGTTGCCTAATAAGAATTCCTTAAACAGCATCTATATTACTACCTCGGTTAACTCCTTCCATTCTTTAGCTCTCCTTCCCTCTCTGAAACTGGACTCGGACCTCCTCAAGGTCTACCCTTACAGCATTGGCCTCCCCCTTTGCCTACCTCTGCCTCTTTCCTCATAGACTCGACCTCTTCCTTAAAGACCGTTACCTCCCGCTTAGCAAATTTGGCTGCTTGCTTGGTCACCTCTACCTCCCCCTTGGTTGTTGCCAGCTCTTCAATACAAGTAGTAAGTGTTACCTCCAGGTCCTCGGCTCGCTTCTTATGTTCGCTCATCTCAGACCTAGCCTTAGCTACTTCCTATTGCAACCTTAGGTTCTCGATCTTGTGTTGGTCATGCTCTTCTTGCTAAGAAGTTGCTTGAGCCCTTAACCCCTTTAGTCCCTTCTTTAACCACTCATACTCTTCTCTTACATCCCTCTAACGTTGCTGTAGAGACTGAAATAAGCAAGTATTAGCATAGACGAATACATATGAAGGCTAATCTAAGAATAAGGGAGGACATAAAGGATCAGAAACATACCCCATCAAGAAGGGATCGCCTATAAGTGAAGGCGAGCCTGCATAAGCTCGTGGCATTACCTAACCCTTCCAAAGTAAGCAAGACACACTCATTGTAACTTTTATCTTGCAAGAGTAAGCCGTGTGCTTTTCTCAATGGCTACAATGGGGCCACTACAAATGTATATTCATCGATAAATGCTCCAACATTCCTATCCATGTTAGCTTCAAGGTTAACCATGGATATCGACTACCCCTACATCACACTATTGACTTGAGTGGCATTTATGCCTCCTCAGTCTCCACGCACCTCCGTAACCTCAGCAATCCTCCCCTTCGAAGATTTCCCTTGTACTAGTTGGTTGGAGACAGGTCTCTTCGACCCCTTCTTAACGGATGCCTTTCGTTCACATACCTCTTGCTTGGGCGCCTCTACTACTTTAGCAACACTCATAGCCACCTGTTGCTTGGTAATTAGAGCTAAGAAAAAAAATCTCGAACTATGAATTAAACCAAAAAATCGGTTTTTAAACAAACCGTTCAGTTCATGATTCAATTCGGGAACTAAACAATTTTGAACCGAACTGAACCGAATTGTTTAGTTAAATAAAAAAAATTCATGCAATTGTTTTATATTTTCTTTTTAATTTTATTCTACCAATCTTCATAGATTTCATTAAATTTTTCATATCTTGTTTTTCTTTGTCTTATTTATGAGTCAATTATTAAGATTAAATTAAGTGAGTTTCATCTAAAATTTTACATTTATAAATTTTTCTTTTTTAAGTTATCCTTTTCTTATATGTTTTCAAATAAAAAATTTGACCTTAGTGTTTTTTATGTATCTTTCATCTCTTTTCTAGTCTTTAATGTATTTATTTTATCTTCTTCATATCGCTTTTGGATGGATAGCTCTACTTCTCCTCCCTTATTGTTGTTCGTTGGAATAAAATTTCTTATCTTTGTTCAATCAAGTTGGGTTTGTTAAGATTATGTGCATTTTTTTGCTAATCATTGTTACGTTTCATAAATGTATGAGAAATTAACTAGAAATATATGAAAGTTTATTAGAAAGAAAAATATGTTATTGGAGATAAAAATATTTAGTGGAAATTTGATTAAATGGTTTAAACTGTGGATTAAACCGGTTTTAATTATGTTCGAAAAATTTACAAATGAAATCATATGGTTAGGTTTGATTTAAAAAACAATTGAACTATTATATTAGGTTCAGAAAGAGCTTGCCTCTTGCTTAAGGTGACCTGTAAGGAGCTCACTGCCTAGTGTAACTGAGCTTGTCCTCCTCTTTTCACTTTTTTCTCTCTCCTCATTAAATGCTGAATGACCACTTGACATACATCCTATTGACTAACTATCAAGCGACTACCTCTTGTTGATGGGATAAGACCATCTTTCAAGTTCCTACCAATCGAAAGAAGAGTAGAAGTCCTTTCTTGTAATAACAGTGTTACCTCCTTGGATTTCGTTCCAACCAATCCTCTCTAGCCATGTGTTCGAGTCGTTAAGCTCTCTTAACCTATAAATAGGAAGGGCAGCTATCCGACAAGGGACCTTGGAACCTCTTGGAAACTCTTTTAGTTTATTTTACTCTCATATGCAGTGACATTTAAATATTTTTTTTACTAACTCGAGCGTCGACGGGTTTTCACTAATAAGACAACATAGGGCATTTTGTAAGTCCACCACTACAACTAAGACTATTAAGAGTTTACTCAAAAGTTATATCCATGGTATCCACTATTATCAAGCACATTTTTATATACATGAACAAAATCATTTGATATATTATTGTATTTTTCTTTTTCTATTGTTCATAGATTTTAATGTACCATTGTTATTAGATTGGCCTACTTTTAGTGCATTTAATGTTTTATTTAAATTCTTTAAAATTGTAACTTTTTAATATATACAAATGTTGTTAATATTTAGCCATGCAAATTATTAATAAGTAGGCATGAACGAAGAATAATTATCTTAGAGTAAACCTAATTATTTTTACACTCAGAGAATGGCACGTCATTCTCTAATATATATAATTTCATAATAACAGAATGAGAATATTATTCCCTACAATATTTGTTTTTTCATTTCCCTTGAGAAAGCTCGGTGTTCGATACTAAGGAAGTAACGGTACAATACTAGAGTGTTTGACAGTGGGCTTAAGGGCCCAGCCCATCTACTCTCTCCAGCCCCATTGCTTGTCGGCCTGGAATCGTTAATTATCGGGGACATGACAACACTCAATTCCAGTTAACCTCATCTCATTTATTACTTTAATTCTCCACTTCTTCATTCTTCTCGTTCGTTTCAAGAAACCCTAAAATCCACTTCAACCTTGTACGAATCGGCTCCCTTATACTTTCAAGTATGATTTTACGTCTTACAATTTTTAAAAATATGCAAATAACGTTAGAGTTGTTCTTACAATTCAAAATCTATAGCTGAAAAAACTATAATTAGTGACGATGTTGAGACTTTATGCTCGTTGTTTACATATTTTAGAAAATTATTGACTGATAAAGTCACACCATAAGTGAGCTTAGTGAGGTTTATACACATAACTAATAGTTTTTGGGGTGTATTTCTGGGTGCTTTCACGTCTTTTTAACTTGAAATAACTGAAATTTGACTTTTAAAAATTTTTTGAAAAGAAAGATTTGGAATATTTACTGTTTTCTAATGTGATGTTTATGATTGTTTTGGATGTTACATGGGTTGGGAAAAGAAAAGTTTGTTCACTGTGTAATCTGGATTTAGATCCTCTCAATTTATTTTTTTTTTTAATTTTTCTCAATTTATACTCTTATGATATTATCATTTGTAATCAACCATTGAGATTATAAAAAAAAAAAAAAAAATTATGATAACATTGCAGGATAATCTCAAGAATCCCGATAATCTAAACAATTTTGAGAAATATTAAGAGAGGAAAAAAAATTGAGGGGATCCATTTCCACTCTCGTGATATTGCAATTTGCAATTTGATCGCACCAATCTTACAATCACACACACCCAGCTTCAAGCTTTCATGAATTATAAAGATTATTATATTATTGTATACATTTTCTTTTAACAAACGTGTTTTATATTCTCCATAATTAGAAGAATTAAAAATTTCCATGGACCGTTGAGAAGGTGCCCTCTATTTATTTAGTTTATCACAGGTTGATTATATTTTTTATTACATGTTTATAAAACAAGCTTACTGTTCGTAATCTCATCAACCTAGACATGCTAATTATTACATGGAAGCGTACATGCTGGATTCCCCTAAGTTGAAGGGTCTCTGATCATAACAATCCTCATAATCACCATAGCCGATTCCAAGCTCATCGCAGTATCTCTCGTAGAACTTAATCCTATCATCAACTCTCGAGTCATAGCCTCTAGTCCCCCATTGATAATGTTGGTGATAACTCCGTATCCAGGCAGGCGCTTGGTGGCTATGTCTGGTCATCCAAAACCAGAGGGCTGTCTTAAATGCCCTTAGAACATCTTCGGCTACCTTGTCCGGTCATTAAGCAGGTCGTAGTTGATAGCAGTGGACTTTCCTGCTTGACAGTAGTTGTAGTTGCTGCCAAATAATTTAAAAGCGTCGAATAAGTATATATCTAGTTCAAAATCATACAGTGAAAATGGAATCTTTCTTTTCATGCTCGATTTGCAAGATTCATATATATAATGCAAATTATATCTTAAGAGAAAGGATTCAATATATAATACACGCTACGTAGAAATATATATAATGTGTAATTATCAATCGGATTCTAACATATAGATTAGTAGTAAGTAATTACCGAAAGTCTCACTACTTATATTACTAAACATTTAAATATAATTGATAGTTACACATCACATATATTATATATAACATGTATTACTTATGAAATTTTTTCCATATCTTAGACATTAACCTCTAAACTTTCCTTAGAGGTGTGTTCTCGTTGAATTCTTTTGTTTAGTTAGAAGTAATGTCATCAAACCTGCCACATGATAGTTTATAAAAAAAAAAAAAAATACTATATATCCCACGTCATACAAATAGTGATACATGTCTAGTATGACTATACTTACACATCATATATACACATCACATGTATATGTATATATACGTTATTAGGTTATTTCTTCACAAGACGAGGGTTTAGACATTTTCACAAATTAAGGGATAGTGCGACTTACTGAGTTAGTTGCATGGGGCCTCGGCCGTAATACATTTTGCCACTTGCGCATGGGCATTCAGCGGTGGGGTTAATCAAAGTAAACTAGCTTATTAATCTCTTCCTTGTAGCAATATCCCCAAAATTGTGGACCATCTGGTGCAGTCGCCCATCCACCTACATATATGTTTACAGATTACAGACTATGTATTTTAGTTCCTCATAACTGATATATGAATAATACATGCACGTTGGACCAAACAGAATCGCAACTTGCATGGTTATTATTCTCTCGTGCTATATTACACAATAGGGTCCGTCAATGGGTATTCTCGTGCATGCGTTAACTAAATACCCAAAAGAGAAATTTTTAAAAATTTTGACACTAGCTATATGCTTAATAAGTGCCGTTAGAATATTTATTAACAAAGTCCGTTGGGGGTGGGTCTTGTCGACTCCCAAGTTCGAGAAAAAGTTATTTTCTTTTAAAATTTTTTTAAAAAGAAAAGGTTATATAGTAAATACATGTTTTAAAGAGCAAAACATACTATAAAATGAAATATGGTTTAGCAGTTATATATTTATTTTACAAACATGAAGTCTTGGGTCTAAATATTATGTTTATCATTTATTTTTTTAAGATACATTTATTATTTAAATGACATTTGTCTTTTCTTATATATTAAACTTTTTTTTTTCACAGCAACCAATGATATTAAGTTAATTAATTAAAAATCATGTTTAATTAAATAAATTCTCTTATATTACTATTTTTTTTATAAATAATACTATAAAAAATAATTACACTATCAATATCACAAAGTATTCCGATCTTATTACATAAAGTATTGATAAATAATACCAATTATATGACTTGATAGTAAATTTTTTATGATTAACGTTACAAAAATGAATATGAATTATTAAATAATTTATATCCAAAATAATATATTTTTTAAGCATTGCAAATATAATAATCATATAGAGTTATCATGAAAAGAAATAGTATAATAGTTATATCTATGATGAGTTGTTCTTTCTGGTTTACTCGTAATTTTCTATTCAATTATTTTTTTCCGATCTATTTTTTTTAAAAAACAAAGCTTACACAAGTTTTATATATTAATGTAATTTCTTATAAATCAATAATCAATTTTCATTTAATATACATGTATAATAAAAGGTAAAAAGTTACTTCTTTTAACTTCTTATGAAGTGTATCAATCATTCTTAATCAGTTTTAAAAGAATTTTTCCATTTTATTAAGTCTTATCATTAATAATATCTTTTTACATTTATAAGATACAATATAATTACAATAATGAATATATATTTTCGTATCGATAATTTTAATATTGACCTAATTAAAGTAAGTGTGACTCCCTTCCCCCTTAGTTATATGATTTGGATTCATCCTTGATGTCCATTATAGTTTACTAGAGGAATATACATTTTACTATGTGTGTGCTTCAAAATAAACATCTATGTAATATGAGTGTAAGAAATAAAATTCATCTTTTTTTTTTTCCATATTGAAAACAATATATATAAGATGTTTTCATGTATTTATTTGAAAAAAAAATGGCTATTTTGAATACCTACATTCATATACTTTTATCTTTGAAATCTCATATCAATCTAAACTTAATAATTAGAACTTTTGCCTATATATCAAAAAACGAAATCCAACCCTTTTACCAGAAGGTGTACAATTAAGGTTTGGCTCTAGTTTTAGAGAAGAGGTTTGAAGAGCATAAAGAGTGTCTTTAGGGTAATGACTTTTGATATGTTTTCAAGACTAATTATAAACCAAAAAGGAGAAGAATTAGATTTAATTGTGTTTAAAGAGAGAGATTGTGATATTTTATGATCAAGTGAAAGTCACACATGAGTTATGACAGTAAAAACTTTATCTACACAATACTACAATTTTTAAACCAAGTGATTAATGAGTTTATTTGTATTTATTGACTTAGTTTGTTCACTATATTTGGCTTGGGGTGTTATAGAAGAAGTTATGTCAAGATAGTTTAGAGGATCTATAAGTATATTAATAATAGTTCTAGACTGCATTTGCAATTATAATATAAAAAATTTCGAAATAACCTCTAGTTTAATGAGAAGTCTGTCCCAAAAATGCAGCAATTTCTCTCTTACGAGTCTCATTATCACCAGTATTCCCAAATTCAGGGAAGAAGTTAGCAGCTTCAATAAAAGCCTCATAGGTGTAGAACCTACTGCATGGCACCGGGGATCATCCTTATATTTCAAAAAGTAGTTAAACATTTCTTTACTAATTATATTTGTGATGCCACCACCCTCGGGTTGGGGCGGACTAGGGACAGGGGGTGGTGGGGGAGGGGAAGGGGTATGAGGTGGTGGTGGAGGTGGCGGTGCGCAAACCGAGGCCTCACATTGGCTCTGACAGCCATTACAACAGTAGGCAGCGGTGCTACCACAGTAGCCATATGCACTGCAACACAAGCCATTTGCGCAAAGAGAGCCATTATTTAGGCTGCCACATTCTCCGGCTGATGAAATAGTGGAGAGGAAGAAAAATAAAACTGCAAGCCAAACCCTCATTGTTATTTTAAGGTATGTGCTTTATTTTCCGAGTGGAAGTTGATGAACATGGAGTAGTTTGCATGGGTTTATATAGAGGTGGGAGATCAAGGTTTTGCTCCATACATGTGGATATTTTGCACTAAAGCTTGTACTAGATTTGGTCGGTAATGGCCATGATATGCCTAAAACGTGCGAATTTATATAAGGGAGGGAAATGAAAGTTTTTGTTCTCGTATCTATAAATATCTTGCAATAAAATAATTTTCTGCAATTTTTGTCGGTATTTGTTTATTGCATCTGCATATGAAACATGTTACTTCTGCTTACGATGTTTTTATATGAAAAGGATTCGACAGTTTGAGAGAGGCCTTTGTCTTATGTTTGGTATTATTGTATATATAATATATCCGTATGATCAATCGACCAATAATATATGTATTGAATATTTAGTATATTCTTGCATGTGCGGTATAGATCCAATAACTCTTGTAATTATATTAATCTTTTTGGTTGTCATCAACCGTGACTAATTGGAAAGGACATGGATATATGGACGGGGTCTACAGATGATGGAACTCATCATGGTGCGGTCTATCTAATAGGAATTATTGTTTTGCCATCTTTGATTCAGGGTTTTTGGCTTAAGTTTTTATACTAATTATCTCCTTATGGAGGTTCTTAATAGATAGAATAGCTAAGGATGTGTGCTTAGTTGTGATATTCATTATTTTTTTTATTACTTATTTATCATATATATATATGAATAGAAATAGGTATTGTAAGAACTCTCTTTAATAAATTTTTGGAGTAAAGTTTTCAAGTTGCTAATTTTGCATTTTAAGGAGCCTATTGACAATCCTTAAGAATAAAGATGACCTATCTGGACCATGTATAAATTCATTTGGGGAAAAAGGAAATTTCAAAAGATGGCTTCAACAATAATTTCTCAATAAGGGGACTTGTATATGTTTGAAAAAAAAAAAATTACACATTAAATCATTAACATTTAGCTATTTTCTACTTAATTGACAACTTTTTTATTTTTTCTAACCCGAGCCCCCAATTTCTCAAAACTTCTATAAAAATGGATTTTTGTCAACTTCGTTAACTTTTCTATCTTCATATGGTATATGTCAATTTTTGATTGATACATAATCATATATGGTCCGTAATCCAAAGGCTAAGGGGTTGCCGACTCCACTTAAGGTGTCACCAAGGTGCTAAAAGGGTTTAAATATAATTTTACATGATTTTCTTTTTTTTTTTTAATTTCTTTAATTTTTTCCATCATTTTATTGAATAAATATTTTGCATTATTTTATTAAATTAATCTATGGACCAATCAGAAATTGACATGATGAAAGATTGAATGGGGATGACAAAATTATACTTTTGTAAAAGTTTGAAAACATTATTGAAATAAATAAAATGTTAGAGAATCAAATAGAATAGCATATCAATGTTGGGATTGAATATTTAAGTTTTCTGTATATTTTTATTATTGCTCATAATACTATATTTGGGATTTAGGAAAAAAAATTGAAGGAAAGAAATAGGTAGGAAAAAATTGGTGGAAAAATTCTTGTTTGATAAAAAATGAATAGAAAGGAATAATTGTGGATGGAAAGTAAATTTGATTTTTTTTTTTAATCTTGTTAAAGCACCAAAATGTTTTTAAAGTTTGAAAATATGTTTTTAGTAAAAGGGCTTAAGTAAATTTATATACTTTTCTTCCAAATTTTTTCTAAAGTAGAGAGATTGATTATTAGTGGGGTCCATAGGAAAATTTGTGCAAAAGTTTCTTTCCTTTATTTTCCCTTATTTTTCCTATTTTTTCAAGTAAGAAGAAGGAATTGGAGAGAAGACCTTCTCTCCTTTTTTTCTTCCCTCAAACATGATGCAAATGTATATTCGTGATTGTGGAATTTTTTATGTACTGAGTCCCTCTGTTACGGATGTTGATGCAGCTTTAAAATTTTTCCACCTGAAAGGATAAATAATGAACTCTCAAACAAATAAATATAAAGTATATTACAGTTCATATTGTACCTGTATTATGTATGTTTGAAAAGATAAATAAATTAAGATTGATCTATTAATTAAATTACTTGAAAAAAAAAAGCATTTATGGCACATATTATCTAAATTCTCTATTTTTTTTTATATGACTATGTTAGTGGCCAGGGTAGTGGAAGAAAGTGGTTGAGAAAAAAAGGAGATTATGAATTACTGAAATGCAAATTGGTTTCTAGAAGCAAAGGGTATGTAAAATAATAAAAAATAAAATAAAATAAAAGTAACACCTGAGACACCAACTGGGTTCATCCACTATAATATAGATATCAAGGACTCTAAAATAATCACGTTTTCAAACTATGCATACAGAAGTTATTATTATTTGCTTATCCGTACTTGTACTACTCATTATTTTACACACTACAATGCTTTTTCTTTTCTTTCTTTCTCTTTTTTACTCCTAACCTCACGTGGCACATATGAGCAAGTAACTAGCACTGAGGTCCTTTTTTCTGTTTTCTTTCTTTTTTTTTAAATTAAAATATCTTATCTTAAAAGGTACATCATCTTAGACTTAGGGAAAGATTGAGTCTGACTTGTGAATCGAAACGGAATCAGCTCGAACTGAGAGTCACATGTCTTAACTATAGCCTAACTCATCGAGCTTAGCAGGTTATCACGGTTCAACGTGCTCAACTCATTGAACGGTAGGTCCAAGCCTACGTCTAAATATCTAAAAATTAAATCGAATTTTTGAAATTCAAAGTGCATATGGTTCCTTAAGAAATGTGTGTGGTACAATGGATTTTGTATTAATTGTTATAGATAGTAAATGATGTTATTTTGAATTAATTTTTGATGCAGATTTTCCTCATATGTTACACTTAATTTACATAAAACGAATTTTTGATAAAATATATGTTTAGTACTTATTAAATTTGTTTTAGTTAAATCTATCAAGTTTTTCAATTTAAGAAATAAATAATTTTTCAAATTATTACATAATGAAACTACTTTGTAACAAATTTTGGAGCTTAATTATGATTTTGGATATATTTATGTTGGATCTTGTAGTTGGATTTGATTATTTACATATTTTGGGTAATTTCTAGCAACTTTAAGTAAAAAATGGCATTCTTAGATATCTTGTGTTATATGCTAATTTGATACTTTCTATGGTTGAGGTGTTTTTCAATGAATCAATTAGTTATGTATGCCAATTATTATGTAATTTCTCATAATTTACCTATATATGGATTTATTTGGTAAACAGGTAATTCATAATAATAATGTTATTACTATATGGGTATTGAACAACCTTTTTCTTAGGATACTCTACACTAATCCTAGCTTCAAAGGGATAAGGTAGTAGGAATTTTATAAATTGTATGATAACAAAGCTAAAATCAGAGGAATAATTAGAGGATTTGTTAAGTAACTTTTACATAAAATGAACTTAGAGATTGAATTAAAGGATATGGGTAAGGCTTTTATCTAGTATGGACTTAGAGTGTACATCAAAGGATACTTGTTTAAAAAACTTTATGATTAACCTGATTCATAGGATAAGTCAAAGACTAAATCAGAGGATATTCGAGATGAATACTTCCTTTAAGATAGACCTTAAATCTAAAACCTTAGATATAAGTAAGATTCCAAATTAGTCCTTATTCAACACATAATTGACTTTGATGCTGTGTACATCTTTTTTAGGTGACATAGGTGAAGAGGGACATGGTATAGAGGCATAAGCTCAAGATCATCAATAAGTCTAGGTAAGTGGATTTATGTTTGCTTGGAGTAGATTATATCTACTCATAACATTGTATCCTGTCTGATGTGTGGATTGATTGAGCTTAATTGTGAATCTTGGTTTGACTACTATGTTTGTGTTGCTAATTGATGATATGATGCTTGCAAAGAATTGTACTTATTCAAAGAGGAATCTAAGGACTAACTTTACTTATTAGGTGCTCACTTAAGCGAACCCTAAGCAAGGTCATACACTTCACTAGGGAGAGCATGAAATCTAAACCTACCTAATTAGACTGAACTTGGTGTTAATTTGAATGTTATGATTAATATATTGTGCTTGCTACATACATGGCAAGGCACGGAAAGGATTTATCGGTCAAGTTTTCTAAACAAATAATTTACATATATAAGAAACATTAGTTTGAAAATAACTAGATCTTAAAGCATATAGGTTCGCATTGGTTGAGCAACTTGACTATTCTTTGTAGTTTAATTAAGTAGATCTATAGTTTAGGGGGTCTTACTTTAAGGTTACTTCTTATAGCCCTCTAAATTCCTATATATTATATTCGGATGTTTGGATATGTTGACTATTCAGATATGTGAGCTAAGTAAAGATAGGTTATCGATACTTATTTATGTCACATGTATAAGTATAGTGTACATTCCTTTGCATCAACTTCTTAGTTGGGCTTCAGATATGTGAGCTAAGTAAAGATAGGTTATCGATACTTATTTATGTCACATGTATAAGTATAGTGTACATTCCTTTGCATCAACTTCTTAGTTGGGTTATAGGGTTACATGATTAAATAGCCAATTGTCAATGTACTATTGATATGTTGCTTATGTAGACGCTCCATTTTTATTATTCTATTTTCTTATATTTATTTTGAGTTAGGTTTACAAAAAAAGAAAAAATTGAAAAAGTAGAAAAAAGAGTAAAAAATTGAAAAAAGTGTTTGAGTAGAGTCAGTTGTTTAGGGTTGGATTAGGTAATAATAAAATGTACATGTAGTTTAATAAGTTCTTAGTTTTTTTTTTATTATTAAAGTTGGGTTTTATTGGAAAATATATATATATATATATATATATTTGAAAAGTTCAGTGAAATTTAAATTCATAAAAATGGCTTTGTTTTTAAAATTTGAATTTTGAGAAATAATTGGACAAATTAAAAATAAGACTTATAATTTATTAAATTAAACTTATGTTGAAATTTTTTTTTGCATATATATTTTTGATTAATTAGTTGTCTTCCAGTTGTTTTAATTAATCCATGAAGAAAGTAGATCAATCTAACTTCAAGCTTAAAAACCTAATACAAATTCAGCATGCATTAATACAAACGATGTGCATGAATGTTTGAAAAAATGAGGATAGCTTCATTGGTAAGAGCACATGTGAGGAGCCAAAGGATTCTATGTTTGAACCTCATTACACATAGATTGCACTCGTTTTATTTCCCCTTGCCTAGGTCATGTGACCATCTCCTTCTCCCATGGATGAATATGAAAAAAGAAAAGAAGACATGGTCAATTTGAGTTTTCTTAGGGTATTCTCAAATCTTTATTATTATTGTGTGGATTTGGTTTAAAAGTTACAAAATCATTGTTGAAAGATTCAAATCTCATGAAGATTTATCATAATATTCCTAATGAGAAGCTTTAATAAAATCAAAATTTATCTTCTTGGTTGGTTACGAAAGATTAAGGCTTACCTGGCGCTTAAAGTTTGATACTAACTAAACTTTTATAAATAGAAAAGCTTCGGCAATACATGGGGACTTTTGACTTCATTTGAGCTCGTCTAAATCTAATCCTACAAAGACTTTCTCCCTCTAGACCTCCATAGCCACTATAACCAAGTTTTCTCTCTCTTCATGTACCCACTTCAGCACAATAACCACACAAACCAACCATTGCTCGAGACTCACCACACTTTCAACAACCAAATCCAACCACTTTAGTTGGCTGCTGCAACCCCAATCCCATGTTCCAATTGAAACCCCATGCTATCACTATAGTCCTAGTTTGAACCACTCATTAAATGACCTCTCTATCCTAAAATAACACCACCAACTTGTTCCTTGTGTTCTAAGACCCTAAAAACTAACCTTACTTTAACTAAAAGCAACCTCAATCGCATCGCCCAAACAACATCACCATTGCTAGTTATTAAAAACCATAAAAAACAACCACTACAACTCGAGGCGCTTGTCCTACATTCGCTTTTGCCAATAACTTTATCACGAAAGTTAAATTTCCTACTAGATTTGGTGGGCAGATGTGATCATGCAAAGTGGGTATAGTGAAAGAAGGAAGGAGAAGAAGGGGATCTAAATCCAGCTTGACTTGATCCGAGCCGACTCGTGCATGCTTACTTAGACTAGATTCAACCCGTACTTGTATCTATTGGTGGTGAGGGGGTTTAATTTTTATTTTATTTTCTTTTAGTTATTTTTTCTTTATTTTTTTATGCATTATTTATTTCTTATGCATATGTTGACTTTGTTTTCTCTTCATGCAGGTCTTAATTCTTTTCTTTAATTTATTTAATTTTTTTAGTGGTTAGTTTTTGTTATTGATTTTTTCAACTTGTGCACATTATTAACATTAGTGTTTTTAGGGTATTTTACAATAACATGGTTTTTTTTTTCTTTCGCAGGTCTTATGTTAAATTTTATTTCATATTTAAAAAAATTCTTAAAGTTGCATTATTTAGTATAAATTGTATCTATTTTAGAAAAATCACATATTTTTACAAAAAATTGTATGTTTTCTAGAATAATTTCCCTTTTTATAAAAATTGTATCTTTTTAGAAAAATAACCTTTTTTTTTAGAAAAATCTCATATTTTTAGAAAATTACATCTTTAGGCATAGTTATGCCTTTTTTTTTTTATTTTTTTAAAGTCAAGATTCATATCTCTAGTTAAAATTTACATCTTTTACATTTGCATTGCATATCTTAAAAGATTTGAATAAGATTGCATGTGTTTTTATTAAATTTTCATTTTTAGACATTTTAGGGATTTTATAGGAAGATTTTTTTTTTATCACTTAGTTGGTTTTCCAAAATAAAAAAAATCTTTAATTTTTGTCTTTTCAAAATTAGGTTTTTCTTAAGGTTTTTCAAAATTAGGAAATAAAAGTTAGGTTTTTTAAATAATAAAAATAAACTTGTTAAAAAAGTAAACCTAGTTTTTTTTTTCAAAAATAAAATTAAACAATATACTAAATTTTTATAAACAAAAAGAACTATATTGGTTTGATACTAATTAGCAAGTATGTATACCTTTTTGAAGTAACTGTTTAAATATAAAATCTTTTTGGTTTTTCTAGAAAATTCGTAATAAAAAAATTAATAAAAAATCATTTTTCTTGCACTCTTTTCATGTTTTATTGTTTTCATTTTCTTAGGAAAATAATAAAAATAAAGGTCTATTAATTACTTTTTTAAGTTTTCTACATGGTGACTTATAGGTCTTGATAAGTTAGCCCTAGGTCTACTTTTCTTTGGTTACAATTTTTTTAAGAATTATTTTTTAGAAAATTCAAAAGTTAGTGACTTGATTAAGGTTTTTCCACCTATTAACCCTAATCTTTTTTTTTTTTTATTTACAGGCCTTTTTGGTTAGTGACTCCAAATTAATTCTTCTAAAGTGCTTTTAGAAAAAATCTTGTTTAACATTTTTTGAAAAAAATGATTTTTTTAATTTAATATTAAGTAACTTATATTAAGTGGGTTGGGCTTAATATATATTAAATTAAGAAAAATCAGAATAGGGCTTGATAATTTGTTATCTACATTCACTTCCTTCATTTATATTTCAGTAAGCTGAAAAGATAAGTTATCTTTTCCTCAAGTTAGGAAGAAGCTTAGATAAGGCATCAATATCAAAGGGGTAGAGAGACTTTGAGAGCGTTAGATGGAGTAGATTTGTTTTGAGAAGAAGTAATTGATTGTGTAATTCATCATCAAGTGTAAGGAAACTTTTCAGAAGACCATCGCGTAACATTGTAGGCTTTGAATGTAAAGTTTCTGAATGTAAAGGTATAGCTGTTAGTTAGTTAACATCTTGCAAAAGGTTAGTGAAACGTGATACTTTGAGTATGACCCACTGATGTAAAAGTTTTTAGTTTGATTTGCTATGTTATTTAAGGGGAAATTTAAAGGAATTGTATGTTTGAGTAAGATAAGTGGATAGGTAAAGTCTAGCTTAGCCTTCTTCTTATACAGGGATAGCATAATGAATTGTCTTCTGGTACCAAAAGTTGAGGAAAAAAATTTTAAGTAGATGCTTGAAAGGTGGGACATTACATTCTAGTTACCCTAAAACTATGTACCTAGATTAGTAGGTGGCTACCCCTTAATCAACCCAAATAAAAAAAGAGGACATAGCCTTTAAGATAATGGGTGATGTCTTACCATCGTGGATCGGCTATGATCTACCAAAATTTGTGGTAGTCTTTTAGACACCTAAAGGCTATAGTATATATGTTTTCTATTCTTTCCTTTTTTATTTTGATTATCCAAATTTTTCTTTACTTTTTTAAATAATTTTTTTGATTAATAAAATCATTTATAGTTTTACCATAAATGTTGTAATTTTGTTATTGAGTTATTCTTTTTACCCAAACTTTGCTATGACATTCATAAAACTCCTTTATTTTCTATATATTTCCAAAAGTACAATAAAAAGGAAAAAAAAAAAGTAACTTTCCTCAATCGTTACAACTACCCTTGAAATTTGTAACCTTTCATAATTTCACAACTAACTTCTTACTTTACCTAATAGAAGATAAGATATCTTTTAAGTTAGTAAATCGGCTTTAGTTTGTAAAAGAACCTTCAACATTGTAAATTATCTCAAATATTCATAAAATTACTTAAAAGTTTGTAACTTTACTCAAGATTTTTTTTGTCTGCTTTTCCATAAAAACTTTCATACCTTTGTGATATTTATATAAATGACTTCAAATTTTGTAGCTCTTTAGATATTTGGTAAGTCTAATTAGAGATTTGTAAAATGTTGTGTATTCACAAAATTAACATAAAGTTAGTTTGTATTTTGAATGAAACATTTATAATCTCACTTCATATTTCAAAATCTACATATTTTGGTAGCTAGTCTATATATTTTTAGTTTTATTTTAGGGTTAATTACAAATAAGTGGCTTATGTTATAGTAGTTTTGCAAAGAGGTAATCTTGGTTATTTTTTTTGATAAAGACATCACTCATATTTTGTAGTTTATTGCTAGTGACACTCAAAGCACATTGAGAGCACTTTTATTGGTTGATTGAAAATCACAAGTTATTGATCTCTTGTTACAAATTTAGTAATAATGTAAACACTTGTCCCTATAAACCTTAATTACGAGAAAGCATTGAGGACAAAACTTTTTCAAGAAGGGATGGACATGTGAGCTCTTGAAATCCCATTTAGGGTAGTGGCACCTAAATTTAAGGCTTTAAGGAAAAGTTGTTTGATTGAATCCAAACTTTATGACGAGCCCCTAAAAATTAGGAGAAGTGACTCAATAACCTTAGATTTTAAAAATAATTTAATAAAGCATTAATTTTTACCCATAAACTCTAATTATTCAATATAGTACAAAACTTGTTGGAACTTCTAAATTCGAGCTTCGAGATATAAGGAGGCCATAGAGATAAATAATTTTAGCTATATAGAGAATAATATGATATAAAATCATATATATTATATATGTATACTTTCTAAATATACTCGATATGTATAATAAATATACCCATAAATTACTAAAAACCTGTAAATATGAGTAAATTAGATATAAATTCTAAAATTTCAAAAGTAAATACATCTTAAAATTTTAAAATATAAATGAAACACACTTTAATGAATATGATTACATACTACATGAAGCATATAGAATATATACATATTTGTTTATAAAATACCTAAATGTGGATAAATTATACCGTAAACAATAAAATTATTAAAAATAATAGCTAGAATTATCTAAAATCCAACCAAAAATATCTAATCAGAATTGTTACAAGACTAAATAGGTGATTCATCTACTAGAAAATTCAACTAAGATACCTCATGCTAAATTTGTAGAAAATTAATAAAATAAAACCTAAACTTAAAAGATAAAGAATTTCTATCGATTATAAATAGCTAAAAATAGACACTCAGCAACATAAAACAACTTTGGTAGGTTTAGTATAGATTAGAGATGTGAGACCTTAGTTAATTGGACAAGTGCAATTTAGGGTATCCAAAAAAAGTTCTCTGATTTGGGTAATATTTTAATATAAGGTCTAAAAAAATTAAAAGAAACACCTTGGTAGAGTTTATTTTGTAAAATTAAGGCAGCAAAATATTTAAATTAGTAAAAACGTATTTTTACCGATAGTGGAATATTTACATTGTATACTCGAAACGGGAGACCCAAATATAGAGAGGCCCTAAAAATAAGATTACTTAACCTATAAAAATAATTATTAGGAGTAAATTGAGAATAAAATAGCTAGTATAAGTATCACATATATAGGTGTATACTCGAAATAGGAGAAATAGTTATAAAGTATACGTAATATACTTAGGATTTGTATTGTAAACAAGCTAAATAAATTAAAAATCTCAAGGGATAGCTATAGGATTCTCTTGAATTGAGTATGGGGTGTGGCATAATGTTGAAATTAGTTTGGTTTACTTTAACAAGTGGCGGAGTGATAAAATGAAGTGAGAAAATAAGGGAAAAAGGATGTTTTAAACCTTAGAGAATTCACCACCAACAAAAGAGAGGGTATAAAATCACAAACACACTTTTGAGGATTTGAAAAAAAATATTAGTGAGCTTAAGAAGTATTAATAAGGGCTCTTACAAATAACAAGAAGAAATGGGGTAAAATTAGGTGGAATTTCAGTTCCCTAGGCTAGCCACCACTTGGAAGTGAACCAAACCATTTGGAGATAGGAGAGTCGGCACCAATTTGGGCTGACATACCCTCACACCCAGATGGTAGCTAGAGCTTCGGGTGGCGATGAGTTTTGATTTTGCTTGATTTGTTTCTAATTTTCTAAAAATGGTAAATGAGTTCTAAAAATTATAATTTTTGGTTTCCTTAGATAATTTTTCATGTAGAGTCCAAAAACACAACTAGATTTTTCAAATTCAAAGTCAAAATGTGTGATCCTTAAGAAACTAGGCCAAAGACAAATTTTTAGTCCAATTTTTAAAAGCCTAAACGATGTTGTTTTGATCCTAAAATTTTTGTACAAATATTACTAGGTATCTACTTTAATTCCATTGAAAGGGTTTTGAAAAATTTCAAAGTTGAATTTTTGGGTATTTTCCATCTACTTGCATGTGTGTTGGAATTTGATACAAAGAGTGTTAAATTAAGTAATTGGGTTATTAAGTGCTGATATATAACTGTAATTAAGACTTGAAGTGTTGGGTCAGAGTGATGAACTAAAGAAATAGGGGTGTAAATGCTGAAGTTGGGTGATTTGATGATTTAAAGAATGTTTGGTATAGATCAGAATGTAGGTCAAAATGGAAGTAAGAATGTATAGCAAAAGGGAACGTGAAATAACTTAATGTGTAGAAAATAGGTCAAAAACCGATGTAGGGGTTGATTGATTTCTAGATATGTATATATGGTTTTAAAGTAGTTCTTTATGTCCTTAAAGCACGTTGAGTTAAATAGTTAACTTAAATGGTATTAATAATGCTATAGCAAATTAGATGTTTAACAAGTGTTTTACTAAGAATTATATCTTACAATCAAAGTAGTGCAATAAGGAAACGAGATATAATAATATCTATATAATGTTGAGAAGGTTAGAAATTATGTTAGAAAGTATGTTGCAAGGACCTTGTAATGTGAATCGTAGCTAAGAATAGACAAGGCCGGTCGTTGGATGAGTCCAAACTTGCTGAAAGCTTAAAGGGTTGATGGGGAAAATGCGTGAAAGAACAACAACGAATAAAAAATAAGAAAAATCCACTAACAGTTCTAAAGGATATGATGCACCAATGGAACTTCTTAGGATTCATGGTACGATTCGATATGATGCAAGAATCGGCCTAATGAGATTACTCGCCACCTAACCTTGCTCAAAGGTTAGGATAAGAGTGATACCGAGAGTAAACAAGTAATGTTTATGCAAGGAAGAAAGAATACTCAAAAAGTGTATTAATGATGATCTCTTGTAGCTACAATTACAATGGTATTTATACTCATAAGTTATGGTAACTTGCCAAAAAGGAAAAAGACAAAAAGGGCATCACCCTAAAGTAATGTACAAGAATATAAAAGGGTAAAAATAAATATTCAAGAAAAATAATAATTAGTATAACAGATTCTACACATGGTTTTGTACATGTGTTGATGCTTAATTGGTGAGGCCATTGGAAGATACAGACAAAAGGTACAATCGGTTGGTTTGTCTGAGCAGGGGTAGCCTCATCAGTTCGGAGCATTTTCTAGTCATTTCGGTAAGGATGATGCCAAGTGAGTATTTAGTTAGGTATGAGTGAGGATTGGCTATTGTCTCTGTTTTCTCTTTCTTGGCACTCTATTTGGGAGAAATAGGGAGTCATTCAGTTTGACATGTAGAATGGGTCGGCAAGGAGATACTCGGCCTTGGTAGGAGTTGATTGGAATAAGAGAATTCGCTATGCTAAACCTTCTAATCCTCAGGCTCGATTTTGGGTCAATGGTCCAGTAGCTCGATTCCCATAATTCCTTTTGGGTTAATTTGGATTTGGGATCAAATTTGAATGATCTCCAGTAAGCTCTCCATTGGGGTGATATGGACTTAGGTCGGTAATATTGAAGGTGTTAGAAACCCCATAGTCCTTTGGCAGCTCCAATTTGTAGGCGTTATCATTGATCTTCTGGAGAATGCTGAAAGGTCCTTCATTACTCAAGGATAGTTTGTTCCTTCTCTTGCTCGGAAACTATTCCTTGCTGAGGTGTAGCCATACCATGTCTCCTTGTAGGAATTGTTTAGCCGTCCTATCCTTAGTCTTTTCTTACATCCTCCTAGCAGCTTGGTCAATATGCTGAGTGACTTTATCATAGATGTACTGAAGGGATTGTACTTTAGCCGAGGCGTCAGGGTCCTTTTGCGTAGGTATAGGTGCAAAAGTGTGATCGAGGGGCAACTCGGGATTAAATCCATATACCACTTCAAAGGGAGTTTGCTTAGTAGTGTTATGTACTGTTTGGTTGTAAGTGAACTCAACTACTGGTAAGCAGATGTCTTAGTTAGCCAAGTTCTTGCCTACTACATCTTAGAGTAGTGATCCTAAAGTGCGATTAACCACTTCTGTTTGGCCATCAGTTTGAGGATGATAGGAAGTACTGAACAGTAGTTTGGTCCCCATCCAAAGCCACAAGGTCCTTAAAAAATGGCTTAAGAACTTTGGGTCTCTGTTGGAGATTACACTTCTCAATATATCGTGCATTTGTATAATCTCTTGTAAGAAAAGAAAAACAATAGTTAAAGTGTTGTTAGTTTTGGAGCAAGGCATAAAGTGTGCCATCTTGTTGAACCAATCAACGACGACCATTATAGTCTTTGTCTTGGATAGTTCATGGTAGTTCGAGAACAAAGTCCATGCTTAATTTAGTCCATGGCTTCATTAGGACAAGTAAAAGCATTGCTTTCCTTTGCATATAGATTTCAATAACTTGGTGCACATCTCTCCTCATTCTTGGTCAAAAGAATGTACTATTTAACAGCTCATAAGTCCTCCTTTCTCCAAAATGTCTGGAGAGTCCTCTATTATGGGCTTCCCTAATCAGCAGCTCTTTTAGAGAACAAGTCGGTATGCATAATTTTCTATCTTGAAATAAGTAGCCATCCTCTACATGATACTTGTCTATTGTCCTTTCATCAACGCATCGCGAAATTATGGGTTCGAAATGTGGATACTCAGAATACTATTTTTTGATACTTGCGAACCCAAACAGTTTGGTATGCAGTTTAGATAAAAGCACATGTCTTTCTGAAAGAGCATCTGTAATGACATTGCTATTTCCTTTGCTTATATTTTATTACAAAATTGAATCCCTCAAGGAATTCAACCCATCTCGCCTACTACTTTGATAACTTGGTCTGACTTCGAAGATACCTTAGTAACTTATGGTTAGTATATATAACATACTTTCTCAGCAGTAAATAGTGCTGCCATACTTGTAGTGCTCGGATCAGTGTCAAGAGTTCTTTGTCATATACGGAGTAATTCAATTATGGTCCTTTAAGCTTCTCGCTGTGGATGGCAATCGGTCGGCCTTCCTGCATTAAGATAGTACCTACTCCAACGCTTGATGCATCACACTCTAGCTCAAATATTTTCTTGAAGTCAGGTAGAACTAACATTGGGGTAGAGGTCAATCTTTCTTTTATCTCGGCAAAGCTCCTCTCTTCACTTTCTCCCCATCGCAAGTTGGTGTTTTTTCTCGTTAGCTCAGTAAGTAGTGTAGTAAGGGTGCTGAAATTCCTGATGAACTGCCTATAGAATGAAGCTAATCTATGGAAACTTCTTACGTCGGCACAAGTAGTAGGAGTTGGTCACTTGACAATTGCTCGGATCTTCTCATCATCCACTTGCAAGCTTCCTCCACTGATTACATAGCCCAAGAATACCACTTTCTTTTGGCAAAAGCAACATTTCTTTAGATTGTTGAATAGTCTCTCGACATGGAGGATATCTAGAATAGTATGTAAGTGTTCATAGTAACTCGACATGTTGGCATTGTAGACTAGGATGTCGTCAAAGTACACCACGATATACTTCCTTATGAGATGTCTCAGCACATGGTTCATTAGTCTCATGAAAGTGCTTTGAGCATTTGACAAGCCAAAGGGCATGACTATCTATTAGTATAATCCATGTCAAGTCTTAAATACCGTTTTCTACTCATTACCTAGCCTCATGCGGATCTGATGGTAGCTAGATTTAAGATCAATCTTACTGAAAATCTTGGCACCACTCAGTTCATTCAACATGTCTTTTAGCCTTAGGATTGGATGCTTATATTTGATCATGATCTTGTTCACAGCTTGGTTGTCTACATACATTCGCTAGGTTCCATTCTTCTTTGGCACTAGAAGTATAGGCATAGCGTAAGGGTTGAGACTTTCTTTAACATAGCCTCTTTTCAGTAACTCATTGACTTGTCGTTGGAGCTTAGAAGCTTGCTTGAGATTCATCCAATAGGTTGGCTTATTCAACAGCGCGGTGCCGAGTACTGAGTCAATGCAATGCTCTATGCCTTGAGTTAGGGGCAACCCTTCTAGTGATTGCTCTGGGAACAGGTTAGTATAATCATTTAGTAACTCTTGGATTTCCTAAGGTAGTTCACCCCGCTCCTTCATTTCTAATAGTCGCCTGACCAACAAGAAGGTAGGCTCGTTAGCATTGATGGCTTCTCGGAGCTCGGCTCTACTCATCACTAGAGCCTTTTTTGATTTACGAGTAAGTTTTGTCTCCAATTTATTAACTTCTCTTGTTGGCAGTGAGTTTAGTGTTATCTTTTGGTCATCCTTCTTGAACATGTACACGTTCCTGTAGCCGTTATTGATAACTCTCCTATCAAACAACTATGGCCTACCTAGCAATACATGGAAAGCCCACATAGGCAGTACGTTGCAGAGAATCTGGTCAGAGTAATTCCCTATAGTGATCAATAGTAGTATTTTTTGAGTGACATGTAGTGCTCCTTTCTCGCTTAACTAGTGCAACTTCTACGACTTTAGATGTGCAATAGTTGGCAACTTCAACTTTGAGATAAGATCAGCCGATGCTACATTGGTGTAACTTCCATTGTCCATAATGAAGATACATACCTGATTATTCACCTTGCAGGTGGTATGAAACAAATTCTCCTTTTGTTCCTCCTCTTGTGGGGGTTCCATATTCATTGTGCGTCGAACAACCATGATCAATTGGTCTAAGTCCTCACCAAACACATCTTCTTCAATCAGTTCTTTTTCGGTAGGGATCTCCTCCTCCCTGGGTTCTTTGTCTATACTGTCGATCTCTAACCTCAAGATGTCTCCTTTGATGACTATTGTCCATCGGTTCGGGCACTAAGCAACCATGTATCCAAACCCTTGACATTTAAAGCACTTGATTTGGCTCGTCTTCTTACTAGACCCTTATCCCTTTTCATAAGTTCAGATTGGTACTTCAGCATCAGGTTGGCCTTTTTGCTCGGCATAGGCATCCATCTTCCTACTCAGTTCGATGATTGATTGAGCTCGGTGACTCACTTGTCCGAATTGGCTAGTCGGTATTTTAGCCGATACTTAGCTCTTTCTTTGCCTCTTTACTCGTTGGGTTATTCTGATGGCCTTATCCATTGTAGTAAATTGTTGGAGTTCAATAATGTCTCAAATGTCACTTTTTAACCCAGTAATAAATCTTGAGACTGTTCGAGCTGGTAGTTCCTCTACTTCGCAACTGATCATAAACACTTGAAATTCTTGAACATACTCGTCAACAATCTGGCCTCCTTGTCTTAGCTCCTGAAGTCGAGTGAATGTATCTTGAAGATAAGTTTCTGGCATGATCCTATTTTTGAGTATTCTCTTCATCTTAGGCCAAATATTAATCTCTTGGTAGCCCTCTCATCTCCTCATCATTTGGAAATTCTTCCACCACATGGCAGCATATTCAGAGAACTCAATAGTAATAGTTCTCACTTTCTTGTAATCCTTGTATTGATAATAATCAAATACACGCTCTACCTTCTCTTCCCACTCTGGATATTCATTGGCATTCTTAGATTCGTTGAAACTCGGAATCCAAAGCTTTACATGGTTGGATGCTCTGGGGATTTGTACGCGCTCTTCTTCAAAATACCTTTCTTCTTCCTCGTCTCCCATGTCTGCCACATCAATCTTTTTCCTCACTTGTCCTCCTATTTCTCCACTTTGAATTAGTCGAGCCAGGTTCTAACCTCTAACAAGTTGAGTAGCTTGTGGGGTATTTTACGCAACCTCAGTGAGTTGGCAAGACAACACATAAATAGCTCGAGTCAAATTCACTAAGAAGTTAGGCACCTCATCAAGTCTCTCGTCAGTACTTCTGGGAGTCTCTTGAGATTGTTGTCCATGGTGGACAACTCCACTGTCATCTCCAGTATCGATGTTTACACTTTGGTTAGTCATTTTCTTCATTGATTCAAGGCTCAAACAAGTACTTTTGCAAACCAAAAAATCAACAGCAAGCAAACATAGCAATTAATATGAACACAGTAACTTACTCTATCCCACACATGCAAAATAGAGTACAACAGAATTTCAAAAACTAACTACAATTCACACGAAACCTCTGCTCTGATACTAAGATGATGCGAACTGTGACCAAGAACAGATAAGGCCGGTCATTGGATAGGTCTAAGCTTGCTGAAAGCTTGAAGAGTTGATGGGGAAAATGTATGAAAGGACAATGACGAATGAAAAATAAGTAAAACCCACGAATAGCTTTAGAGGATATGATGCACCAATGGAACTTTCGAAGACTCACGACACAATTCAATATGACGCACGAATCGGTCCGGTGAGGTTACTCACCACTTAACCTTACTCAAGGGTTAGGATAAGAGCGATGTCGAGAGTAAACAAGTAGTGTTTATGCAAGGAAGAAAGAATACTAAAAAAGTGTATTAATGATGATCTCTTGTAGCTATAATTATAAGGGTATTTATATCCAAAAGTTAGGGTAATTTGCTAAAAAAGGAAAAGACAAAAAGAGTATCACCCTAAAGTAATGTACAAAAATAAAAAAGGATAAAAAGAAATATTCAAGAAAAATAATGATTAGTGTAACAGATTCTACACATGATTCTGTACACGTAGCGATAGTTAATTGGTGAGGCTGTTGGAAGATACGGACAAAAGGTACGGTCAGTTGGCTTGTCCGAGTAGGGGTGGCCTTGTCAGTTTGGAGCATTTCTCTCATCATATCGACAAGGATGATGTCGAGTGAGTATTTGGTCAGGTATGAATGAGGATTAGCTGTTGTCTCGGCCTTTTGCTTCTTGGTACTCTATTTGCGAGAAATAGGGAGTCATTTAACTCAGCATGTAGAGCAGGTTAGCAAGGAGATACTCGGCTTCAGCAGGAGTCGGTTGGAATAAGAGAATTCGATGTACTAGACCTTCCAATCCTCGAGCTTGGCTTTGGGTCAATGGTTTAGTAGCTCGATTCCCATCACCTTGTGTACAATGGGTAAGTTAGAAATTGAATCAGAAACTGGGTTAAAAAGTATGTGAAACCAAATTCTCTTAGAAAAGAATAATCTTAAGACCTTGACCTCAAGTGTAGGTAAGTTAGTATTCTTACTTATACTTAATATATATTAACTTTAGATGTTGTACGCATTTTGTTTAGGTGAAATGGGTGAGGAAGAGCCTTGGGTACAAGTGTAAGCTTTTGAAGGAAATCATTAAGTAACCCTGATAAGTGGATTGCTTGTATTCTAGAGTAAATTTTATTTACTCTTAACTTGTCTAACTATAATGAATGTGTTTGATCTTGTTTGTGAATATGATATGTTTGACGAGTTGCCTCCTAAATGACTTATGCTTTATGAATGTATTACATGTTGTTACTAGGCTGTTGTTTGATATTATGTTGCTCGGCTCTATATTAATTTGGTTAAAAGGATTAGGTACTAACTTAGCTTTCAAAGGTGTTCACTTAAGTAAATTCGATATCGAAGCTCTAGAATTTAAAGGAATTTATAAGTGAAAGCTGGATTAAGTATTCAACTTACTTGGTATTGATGTGATGAATGGTTGATGCATTCATGGCATGGCAAGAAAAGTGACCTACAGGTTGTGTTTTTTAAGCTTTAAAGTTTGCTTTGTTAAGTTTCACTAAAAAGCTGAATTTTACTTAAAAAATGAGTTGTTTAGTAAAAATTGGGTTTTCATGTATATAAATTTGCATTAACCAATGATAGTAACCACAATTGTGGTTAATACTAGGTTGGGTTTGCTAGGTTCTTGGAAATTTGTCCAAATGCCCAGATTGAATTCAACTAATCGGATGAGGGCTAGAGCTGGGTTCGAATATTAGTACCGATGTATGCCACGTGCAATAGCGTGGTGTTCCATTATTACATAATCATGTTGTGAGTGAACTTGATTTCATGTTGTTATATGATTTTGCTCTTCGGTTTGCTACTTGTAAATGTTGTATTTCTGTTTGGTAATCCACTCTCACTAAGATTATAATAAGTTGAGAGGATAATATCCTTAGGTTTTGAAGTAGTTGTTAGGCCAAGTAACTAGTGAGAGTTACTTTTGGAGTCTGCTAGAAGAGTCAACAATCTTTTGGGAGGAAAAACTCAAGTTCAAGTGTTGTATTATTTTGAAGTTTGTAGAGGAAAAAAGAAAAAAATATGTATAAGTCTGTAGATATGATGTTTTGAACATGTAAAAGTTGTATATATTTGAAACTTAAAAGTTTGTAGCTGAACTCTTCTGAAAGCACCAGATATGTGATGTTTGTGGAAAGTTTAGGTTATATTTAAATTTAAGTAGGTTTTGCTTACATAGTGTAGCATCCTTTGTTATTTAAGATGTGACAATAGAAATTGTAGGAGCTTGAACAAAAATTTAGAGAAATTTAGGAAAATAAAGAAAAAAAACAGGGGAGGGACTGACTTAGGTCAGTTCAAGGACCAAACGAAGGCTTGATAACGAGCTCGACTAGCTATTGATAGAGCTACTACTATCTGGTCAGAACGACATACCCTTACCAACCAAGGACTACCAAAGTTCTGGCGAATGGGTGGTCTAATTTTCTGCACTGTTATTCTATTATTTTCTAAAAACATTAAACTTATGAGAAAAATTATTCCTCAATTACTTTTAATATACTTTCATGTCATAATTTTGATTTGATGAAATTTCAAATATTTTATATACTTCCATAAGAAACTATCTTGTTAATCCCAATTTTAAAGTAAAAAATAATTTATCAAATGATGGCATTTGGAGCACAAAAATCTAGTGTAGGATTCTTATTACATTTATAACTCATTCACCTTGTTGTATAGAAAAAAGATGTAATGAGATCCCAATTCCCATTGCATGGAATAGGTCTTTAATAGGGTTGAATGTGAATTACAATGTTCACTTGGCCATCATAGAATTACCATTCCTTTGCTTAGTTGACATGTATAAGGGTGTAACACAAGTTCAACAAACAAAGAAAATACCAATAATGTCCTTTATTGAAAACCTTCCATCCACCTTAGAAAACATAATAACATGATAGATTAACACCATTTCTTCGATTAGAAGAACTGTAAGCCCATTACACCATCATCGAGATTGGAAACATTTGAAGTCAAGAAGCACGACACAAGATCCAATCTATCCATCACCTCTCATGCAACTACTAGGTAATTTCTTCCCTTTCTCCTTTTATAATTGCCTCTTTCACTCATGTCACAAAAACCTTAATTCCAAGTTGTTATGATTGAATTGTTTTTTAGGTTTTAGATGAATTTTGTAAGTTGCATTGTAATTTGCAATTGTGTAAAGTTGTGAAGCCTTTGAAATTCATAATCTTAGTAGATGACTTTCTAAAGAAATGGAGGGAGAGATGGAGGCGCGATGGTCAATCTGCAGCAAGTTGGGCGAGACAACCTGTAGGAGATTAGGGTTTGTTGAGATGAAAGGGTTAGATTTTGATTTTATCGCGTGTGTTTAATGGAGGGTATTTTAGGTATTTTCAAATTTAGATGAGGGTAACTTTAGAAGAAAAAAGAAGGAACATCTCATGAGTCAAAATTCATGAGTTTCAAGCGAGGATCCCAATTATAAGTTTTTAAGTAATATGGATTTTGTATGAATGGTTATTATAAGTGGAGATTTGAAGTAAACGGTGTAATGAACCTTAACTAAGGAGCAAGGGGGGAATGGAATCCATTCTCCCTAAGTGAATGGGATGTTGGTTTAATGATATGTAGCCCATTTTTTATTAAGACATATTTAATATGTATTATATTTTTGAACCTAAAAACTACTCAAATTGGAAATTAAGGAAATAAATTGATTTTCCTAAAATTGATTGATAAAATTTGTATGTTATGACTTTTGGGCACTTGTAACAATGTCTGGAAGTATTGGAATCAATTTTACATGTAAATGATGTTATTTGCTTAATTAATCCTATTTTAAGGACAAAAAGATAATTTTACATATTCAAGCAATAATCACAATTTCATGGAATAAGTTGTTGGTTAAATTCTATGTATTTTTTTGAGTTTATAGGAATTTTTATGAAATTAATCTATGTATATTTATAAATATCATTCAATTTAATATAACCTATGTAATAAATATATATGTATATGTATATTAAGTAAATTATTATAAGTTAATGAATATAATATATTTCAAAAAGGTATATATAAAATATACATATTATCGTTATATCAATTGTACTTTTAGCCTTTTAACAATAATTTGATAAAATAAACTAAAGAACTTGATGAAAAACTAAGCGTTTTTTGTAAATCTTATGAAAACTAAATTTAGGTTTTGGTATATAGAATTTTCAAGTAATTGGGAGTTTGATGCTACCATCCTACTCAAGTGAGCATTTGTGTAAGTAGGTAGGAATTTGAAAGATTGGATTATATGCTTATGTGTAGTTGTAAGTAGTTGATAGTGCATATGTTGTGCCTATGCTTAGTTACTGAAGTGTTGGTTAGTAGCTTAGCTATATGTTTTGGTGATGAATCTGTCTTTATCTGGTATATTTGTGAAATGATTGATCACTCTTAACTAGACCAATGTAATATGACTAAAACCTTAAAAAGATATGCATTGCATCCTACAAGGGGAAGGTTAGGTTTTTCTGGCCAAATTTCGACCCCTTCGATGAGGTAAAATGTGCTAGCCTTTCCCTACCCTTAGTTGACCTAAGTAATAGAAGAGGAGGTTGTGGCAAGATTAGGGATATCGAATTGAATGTAGTTTTAGGAAGAGTAATGTATCTATTGTACAAACTTGAGTTTGGCCGTAAGGACTTCGTAGCCTTTATATTAGCATTGTGGCCTTCATGAAAACTCCTCATCCCGGTTAGAGTAAGTGTAATTTCTTTAACTTTGCGATAGACTAAATAATGTCGTGCGAATGATACATTACTTGTTCATGTATTGCATTTAATAATAGATTAATAACTTGATTGACTTAGCTTATATATAACTTTTGCCTCATACTCCCTTACTGAGCGATGGTTTGCTCACTCCTTATAGACTTTCTTATAGGTTTAGATTAGTCATGCTGCATGATAACCATTTGTAGGTGAAAATGATGTAAATAGAGCTTAAGTGAGAAGAAATTGTGGTTAGACTTCCTTTAAGGACTCTTAGGTTTCTTGGAGTCAACTAAGTGTCCTGGGCGACCCAACTTGATTCCTTCTTTTGGGTTGTGATAAATTGTACTGTTATAAGTTTTCTATACGAAACCATCTTATAAATATAAGTTTGCTACTTATATAAATATTTGTATAATTGTAGAACTGTGAATGTTTTGGAGCGGTTTTGTTGTATGAGCTTTGTGTATATCATGTTTACGTTAGCAACTAAGTGGTTAGTTACTAGCATAAAGTTGATATACATGATGGACTATTACAGCTTGACAGCTTTCAAAGTGTGCCATTTAATAATTGAATAAATTAAAGAAATAAATATAGTTAAAATTTATTAAAAATGTGTTAACTAAATATAAAAAGCAAAAAAATAAAAAATAAAAAATAATAGAAAAGAGAAGTAGCTGTCACTTCACTTACTAATTACTCTAAGGCTAGGGATGGTCGGCAAATGGCCTTTTGGCCATCATAGGTTGCAACCTATAATTGTGTGGGTCGTATGACCCGTAAAGTGGAGGTAGACAGCTAAAAAAACAAAGGAAATTTGAAACAAAAACCCTATAGGTTAAAGGTTGAAGTTAGGTTGTGTGACTCAACTTCAACCTATTGGGTTTTTATGCTCTTTTGCCTTTTTTCTTTCTTTTTTATTATTTTAATTTTTGGAATGGTGGGTAGGCAATGAAGTGAACTGCTTCTCTCTCTCTCTCTCTCTCTCTTTCTCTATTTTTATATTTACTTAATGTATTTTTAAATAATTTTTAATTATATTAATTTCTTTAATTTATTTAGTTATTAAATTAGCCAATCAAAGTGTGTCACATGTTCTTTAATTGTCATTAATAAAAAACTACAAAATATGGGTAATGTCTTTATCATAAAAGTAACTCAGGTCACTTCTTTGTAAACTACTATAATACAAGTCATGTATTTGTAATTAGCGCTTTATTTTATAACTCATAATTTTACATAAGAGTTAAAATTCCCTATGAACTTGTAAACTCCATTAAACTTCATAAAAGTCACCTATGTTTTTTTTTTTTTGTCCTTCCCTTATAAACTTAACGTATGTCATAAATACGTTCAAAGTTTGTAAGTTTACTTATTTAATTTTAATTTCACTTGATCATCAACATGACATAAGTTTGTGATTTCTCAAATCAAATTCACTCAAAATTTTTGTATAATATTTTAATAATGTTATGCATAAATTGGGACAAAATATAATTTCGTGTTAGGGAGGTTACTAGAGAGGGGTAGGGGTTTAGTATTACGTTAATTAAGTTAATATTATAATCACTTATAGGAAAACATCTACTTATTATCGCAATTATATTGCATTGTTTATACATGTAAAAGAATTTTATCAATAATTGCACTTGTAATATTTTCTAAAACTTTATGCTTCATAAGGTGGAAAAATTCTAATAAGAAATGATTAAGGATGCTTAATGCAATTCTTAAGAGGCTAAAAAGAAAAAAAAATGACCTTTCTACATTTTCATTATGACATATATATTAATTGAGATCTAACCATCAATTTATGAAAAAACTAAAATTAATGCGTAAAACTTATGATCTAATTTTTGTTTTCAACCAAAATAGAATAAAAAAAAAATTTGAATAGGAAATTGCAAATGGAGCAAAAGTGCAAATTGATATAAATATAAATGTTAAGAGTTGTTCAAGAACTTATAATATTTGTAAAATGACTTAGTTACTCAAAATTTTATTTAATGTTCATAAAGGTACTTAGAAGTTTATACTCTTCATAGAAATTGAAGATTTCACTCTAAGTTGTAAAACCACTTTAGCTTTATAAAATTACTCAACATGTTTGTGTTTTAACTCTTTGTAACCTTATCCAATCGAACTTCATCCAATTAAAAAACGAGAGCTCCTTAATCCATGGATTAACTATATATCATACTCAATAAGTTTTGTAAACCTAAATTGTTAAAGTTAAAAACATAATTTCATTAAACTATCTTATAGCATTTGTGACAAGGTAAACTATTGGTTAAGATTGAAATAAATAGACAATATAGGATAATTTCACAAATTATGAGTTCTCTCAATCATAGACAACTGTTCTCATATGTAATGCAGCTCTTATAGTTCAGTAATTCTTTATAAGAGCATAATATAGATGAAGTCATAATGAGAAATATGTGATATCTTTTAAATAGATTATGATAAAACTTTTAAACATCAAAGTGCCTTTGTATAACGACTTAGAGTTCATTAGAACTCTAAAGTTAATGTAGTCCATAGGGGGCACCTCCTAAGATGGGTTACTTTCTAGAATCAGTACAATTGTTAAGTCAGTGTAAAACTTGGCTAAAGGAAAAAGAATTCTAACATAGCCTTATATAAGTCTTTTCTAAAAATTTTCCAATATAACTTATAAAACATAGCTTCAAAACCATAAAACCCCATTGTCAAAGCAAAATTTAATATAGGAATGGCTTCTAATACCACTTTAAGGGAAATTATTGTACTTGATTTATAATTTTGTAAGTTTAAGGCTAAGGGTTTGGATTACATTATGTAAAGCATGGATCAATTGAACTTTGGCCCCTTTTTCTTTCTTCTCTTTCCTTTTTGTATTTTTTTTCCTTTTAGTTTCAACATTAAAATACATGTGTGCAGTGATATTGTTCCTATACTTTTTGTAGAGTTCCTCAATAAACATTTAATAGTAGACTTAAAATTATTTATAGGATGTGAGTATATGTTGAAACAATTATTCTTGTCATGTTATGTTATCTTTTTGAATACTGGTGTTTATTTATCATCTAGTGTTGGAGTTCAAAAATTTTTCATTTTTTAATTTCGATTTTTGCAATAGTACTCATATTGTAGTAGAGCACTAATTGTTTATACTTTAGAAAATTCTCATATTATTTTCATTCTTGATTATTTCTTATAGTACTTTTTTGGTTCTATATTTATATAGTATCTTATTTGTTACATGTCAATCTGTTGCATATTAATACATTATAACATTAGTGTCTAAAGCTCAAAATTTGTTACTAATTCACAATATTTATAATAACATCGAGTAACTCTTTCGACTCACATGATAATACTTCTTAATTGTAAGAACTTAATCATAAGTTTACAACAACTAGGAAATTTAATTATCTAGAAACTATGTCGTTTTAATCTATATAACATCTTCTAGTGCTTTATTGTTGATCCCATTCCTATTTCTTAAGTCATAATAGGTATAAGATAATATCTAATGTACTTAAAGAGGGAAAAAAAAAGAGATACTTCCTATAAAGGAGTAAGCTAAAGCCTAATGCGTAGTTACCACACATAATGAGGAAAGCTAAACAATTATAATACATACAAGTGAATTATTGATGCATACATAATGAGTTATCTTCTTTTTATTTCTAATTTACATAACTAACATAATACTTGCATCACAAGGTTTTAATTAGCCTATGGCTCCTCATTGCATAAGAAAACAGTGGTGTAGGTACTTTCTAATACCTAAAAACCAAAATGTGATGTTGGTACTCTAATATCCCAAAACCAATAACCATGTAGGGATATTACCCATCTACTAATCAAAACAAATTGTCTCATTTGAAAATCATCGTTAGTAGTAGCCATTAGCACTGCTAGTTTATTGTAACCATTCATAAAAGCATCCTGCATTACATACGTAATGACTAAACTATTATCTCCTTCTAATAGCCTAACTTATATAAAAGCAACTAGCTTATTGATAACCCTCCACTATTTATAGTGGAATCATTGTCTAAACTACAAATATCATGTCATCTTGGATCATTATTGTATCAAAATGGTACAACCACTAGTCTATCACCACCTCTTTAGTTACCTCGATACTTCCAACTTAAGTGCAAGTACAAGCAGCACTCAAATTAATGTTTCAATCATTTTACATTTATGTCGATACTATTCCTAGAAGCATAAACATTAAACACAATAACTATGTACTTAGATGGCTCTCCTCTTCACATTTAGAATGCTTAAACAAAATGTTCACTCCCAAAATAAAGTGAAAAAGCTAAGTTCTAACACTTAATTTCAGTAAAGATTTATAATCCATAGATTTTAACATTAATTTTTCACTTAATAGATAGTTTAGGGCTTAAATTAGGTCAAACAAGTTTTCTTAGGATTAATTTAAAAATAATTAAGGCTAACCAATGGTTATAGGGGAGGGGCAATCCATTATGTAGGACAGGTAGTCAATCGAAGCTATAGAGAGAGGAGTGATCGATTGAAGGAGGGGATTAGTTAACTATATGCAACTTATTTAATTGTAAAAGGGTGCGATTGATCGCATGTGCAATCATAATCAAACTCTAACATACAAATAACCCAAATTAATTTTAGAATCATGATTTTCAAAGATCAATAACTCAATTTTTTAAGGAAAATAATCCCTCCATTAGATTACTTCATAAGGAGCCTTTAGGTATGAAACTAGACTTGAAACCACCTTTACAAGTTTGACTTGGATAAGGATCATTCATGTTAGCCAATCCTTGGCAGGTTAGAAGGTAGGACCTGTCTAACCTGATAGGTCCTAACTTGATCAGATATTGAAAAATAAGAAAAACGAAAGCTATTAAGGAAAAAAGAAGAAAAGAAAAGATAGAATTAAATAAAAAATAAAATTGAACTATATTATAGCATTTAATGTGTTACTATTAACAAGTATGTGGTGTACATAAACTTTTACCAAAAAAAAAAAAAAAATCTTGTTCTTAGTAAAGTAAGACTAACTTTTACTTTTTGAACTACATTGTAGCATCTAAATTCTTTTTTTTTTCATATTTTTAATGTTATATGTGAAATTGGATATGGTTGTATATAAATAAGTTTACATCCTCAACAATTATTTTTTATAATGAACTAAAGGCTACATGGTTATTCTGCTCAATTATTTTTTAACTTAAAATTTCAATTTATTTATTTTTAATTGAAATTTTAATTCAAAAAAATTTGTGGTATCATGGTTCATTACTCTAAGAAAATGGGCTCGTAATCGTCAAGTTTAAGACTTGGCCCATAATTAGTCTAGGTGGTCGATTACGAATCTCCATGTGGAGAGTTATGACTTGTTGGATCTTGTCTCGGTTTGGGATCGGGTCGAATCCATAACTTAGGTTTAGTTACCCCTTTAAACCAATTTATCATTAAAATCCCTTTCAAAATTCTTCTGTTTATGAATTATTATGTGATCCTGTTAAAACCCTAACTTTGTTTGATCAACCAATGATTAAGACATAAAAAGAAGGATTTTACATTCTTAACTATAAAAGAGAAGGAATACCATACTTAGAATCTCACTTGTTACAATTAAACCCTAAACCACAATGTAATCAATCTGACTTCCATTATTCCTATTGATTTATTGCTTCCCTTTAACGAGAGACAGGTTTTAATTAATACTTCAAGTTTTAAATCCAAAAGCATCACTTATGAAATCCTTACAGTAGTTTCTATATGTAACTCCATTTGGTATCACCGTTAGATTAACGATATCTTTGGTTAGAATCTATAATGGGATGAGTAAAGGGTGAATCCCAAAAGAAAAGAAAGATTAAGTCTTGCACAAAACTCAAAACCCTAAGGGAGAGAAAATGGCAGCGAAGAGAGATGAAATTATCTTATTTTCTTTCCGTTGGTTACTTGAGATAAAAGGGAGTCTAGGGTTTTCGTTCTTTTCCAATTTAAACGAGTGGAGTAAAGATGATAGGGAAGGAAAACTATTCGAATGCTCTTTCTTTTTGATTTATTTTCTAGAGTTATTTCATTATTATTTATATTGTGAATTATGGTTTGTGAATTGGATGATTATGATTATTAATATTTTAAAAATTGATTACCTGAGCATTTTTATTACATTAAAATGCTATGATCTCATTAAAAGGAAAAAAAATTGAATGGTATTAATATATTATGTATATCGATTAGTGGTATGTAAGTATTAATAAAAATTTGATATATGATAAAAAAAAAGTATTTTTTGAAAAGATATCAACTATATTTTCATATGTTAAATTTTTATTGGTATTTACAAATTATTTATTGATTCACATTTCGAGTTAATACCATTAAAGGTATGTACACAATTTATATTATCCAAATCCCAAGAACAATTTTACTTAAACCACGAACGTACCCTTTATTTTATTTAGTTTATTACAAGTCGTTGAGGAGAACAAACTCACTGTTTGTAATATCCTCAATTCGGACATGGCTTATTACATTATGGAGCACTTGATTCATTCATCAAAGCGCCTAAGAACTAGAAATGCGTCTGATTGTAGCAATCCACGTTACTGCCATATCCAATTTCAAACTCATCGCAGTATCTCTCATAGAACTTAATCCTATCATCAACTCTTGAGTCATAGCCATGACCACATTCTAGTCCACCATTGATAATGTTGGTGATAACTCCGTATCCAGGCAGGTGATTGGCGGCTATGTCTGGCCCACTTGGTACCCATGAACCAACAATGACGTCGTGGCAAGAAGGTTTTGGGGGTTGTTCTGTCATCCAAAACCAGAGGGCTGTCTTAAATGCCATTAGAACATCTTCGGCTACCTTGTCCGGGTCATTAAGCAGGTCGTAGTTGATAGCAGTGGACTTTCCTGCTTGACAGTAGTTGTAGTTGCTGCCAATAATTCAAAAGTGTCGAGCATAGTATAAATATATATATTTAGTTCAAAATCATGCACTGCAAATGGATTCATTTCATGCTTGATTTGCTAGGTTCATATGTGATGCAAACTCTTATGCCCTTATAGGGTCAACTAATATGACAAAATTATAATTTATATGTATATGTCATGTGTGCTAATTAAGACCTTAAAAACTTTTCCAAGATCTACTCCAGCTTCATTGAATGAATATATGTTCTTTAAAGTACTACACAATTAGTGTTGTTTTAGATTCTTTTTGATATATTGTACCTGATATGCCAATTCAAAACACAATAGAAAGAAAAGATTATTAGATAATCTATAGTGATATATATATTATATATATATTATGTAAGTATTAATTATTTTGAGACTCATGATAATAACAGTAGACAGTTTATAAAAAAAAAAAAAAAAAACCTATTATATATGCCATGTCGTACAAATAGTGCTACATGTCAAGTATGACTATACTTACACATCACATGGGTTATTTCTTCACAAGATGAGGGTTTAGACATTTTCACAAATTAAGGGATAGTGCGACTTACTGAGTTAGTTGCATGGGACCTCGGCCGTAATACATTTTGCCACTTGCGCATGGGCATTCAGCGGTGGGGTAATCACAGTAAACTAGCTTATTAATCTCTTCCTTGTAGCAATATCCCCAAAATTGTGGACCATCTGGTGCTTCCAGCCATCCACCTATATATGTGTTTACAGATTATGTATTTTAGTACCTCATAATTGATAAAGGATGCATGCACGTTGGACTAGACAGAATTGCAACTTGCATGGTTATTCTCTCATGCTATATTACAATAGGGTCCGTCAATGGGTGTTCTCATGCTTGCGTTAATTAAATACCCAAAAGAGAAATTTTTAAAAATTTTGAGATTAAATATATAATTAATAAGTGCCGTTAGAATATTTACTAAAAATCGGGTCTTGTCGACCCCCAGAGAAAAAGTTACTTGTTAAACTTTTTACAAAAAGAAAAACATATATTAAATACATGTTTTAAAGAGCAAAACATAACATAAAATGAAATATATTTTAGTGGGTTATGTATTTATTTTATAAACATGAGTTCTTGGTTTGAGTCCCATATTTATCATTTACATTTTAAGATGCATTTATTATTTGAATCATACTTGTTTTTTTTTTGTATGTATCAAACTATTTTTTTTGTCACATCAACCAATGATATTGAATTAATTAATTGTAAATCATATTTAACTTAATAAATTATCTTAAATTGTTATTTTTTGTAAATAATACTACAAAAAAGAATTATACTTTTCGTATTATAAGTATTCCGATCTTACCATATAAAGTATTGATAAACAATACTAATTATATGACTTGATTTAGTAAATTTTTTTTACAGTTAATATTATAAAAATGAATATAGATTATTGAATAATTGATTACATAGTAATTTATATTTGAAATGATATATTTTTTAGCATTGCTAATTTAACAATTATGTAGAGTTATTGTGAAAAGAAATAGTACAATATTTATATTTAGGCTGAGTTGCTTTTTCTATTTTACTTGTAATTTCCAATTCAATTATTTTTTTTGATATATTTTTGTTAAAAAAAAAATCTTACACAAGTTTTTATATATTAATGTAATATTTCATAAATCAATAGTTAATTTTCATTTAATTTATATCACAACAAAAGGTAAAAAGTTAGTTTTTTTAATTTTTTATAAAGTGTATTGATCATTGTTAATCATTTCTAAAAGAATTTTTCATCCTATATTAAGTCTTTTACATATATAAGATGCAATATAATTAGAATAATAAATATATATTTTCTCATCGAAAATTTTATTATTGATTTAATCAAAGTAAATTTGGTCTCCCTCCTCTAGTTATATGATCCTAGTTTCTCCCTCATGTTCATTATGATTTACTAGAAGAATATACACTTTACTATGTGTGTGCGTCAAAATAGTTTGTAATATAACTCTTTTTTTTTTTTTTTTTGAATATTGAAAACGATATATATAAGATGTTTTCATGTATTTATTTTTCAAAAATGGCTATTTTGAATACCTACATTTGCATAAATTTATCTTTAAAATCACATATCAATCTAAACTTAATAATTGAAACTTTTGCCTACATATCAGGGAAAAGAAATCTTGTAGTGAAATTTACATACACATACACGAATGGTGACTTGAATATAATAATTACATGACACTTTTCTCTACTTTCCTTTATACTTCCAATTCAAGAAAGATAACTATTAAATATACTTTCCCATACTTTTGCATCGTTATTCGTCCTCTTTATCTACCAGACCACAATCATCATGAAAACTCGATCAAGCCTAAAAAGTAAAGAAAGAAATTGAAAAGTTTAATAGATATATGACTATTTCTTGATTTTCCCAGATAGTATACTTAAGATGCGTATTAGTGAGCATATGGTAATAATATATATATGTTAATTATTTAATTCTTTTGTTTGGATGCTATGTGTGTGCTTGTGCGTACGCATACATATATATATATGTTGAGGATTGACATTTGTTTAATGTGGTTCAGGAAATGTGAAATGTGATTCGGGTGTGTGTTTCACGGAAAATATATTCTAGATTCTCTTATATCCGATGTAATAATGTTTTATAGTTGCCAAACATTATATAGTAGTATCAAAAGATTATAGATCCCAGTAGCTTGTAGAGATAATGATCGATGGAAGGGATGGTAATGCCCAACCATTGGTAAGGATATATAATCCATAATTATTAAATACCACCATTGAATCGACCATGAGCTATCATCCTTGCCTCCCATCATTGGCTATTAATATAAGTTACTAGCATTAATTAACTTTTATGTTATTTTTTTTACAATTCTAAAGGTTGGGTTGTTATAAATAACTCCGAAAAAAGTTGGAAAAAATTTCCATGCGTGCGTGCCGACAGTAATAGAGTATGCGTGTGTATCACACCAATGGGTCAGGAAAGGAAAAACGATAACAACCTGTAGTTTCATGAGAAGTCTGTCCCAAAAATGCAGCAATTTCTCTCTTACGAGTCTCATTATCACCGGTATTCCCAAATTCAGGGAAGAAGTTAGCAGCTTCAATAAAAGCCTCATAGGTGTAGAACCCTACTGCATGGCACCGGGGATCATCCTTATATTTAAAAAAGAAGTTAAACATTTCTTTACTAATTATATTTGCGATGCCACCACCCTCGGGTGGGGGCGGACTAGGGACAGGGGGTGGTGGGGGAGGGGAAGGGGTATGAGGTGGTGGTGGAGGTGGTGGTGCGCAAACCGAGGGGTTACATTGGCTCTGACAGCCATTGCAACAGTAGGCAGCGGTGCTACCACAGTAGCCATATGCACTGCAACACAAGCCATTTGCGCAAACTGAGCCATTATTTAGGCTGCCACATTCTCCAGCAGCTAGGGCAGATGAAATGGTGGAGAGGAAGAAAAATAAAACTGCAAGCCAAACCCTCATTGTTATTTTAAGGTATGTGCTTTATTTTCGCAGTGGAAGTTGATGAACATGGAGTAGTTTGCATGGGTTTATATAGAGGTGGGAGATCAAGGTTTTGCTCCATACATGTGGATATTTTGCACTAAAGCTTGTACTAGATTTGGTCGGTAATGGCCACGATAAGCCTAAAACGTGCGAATTATGATCAGATTTGCGGGATCTAGTAATAGTTGTCATTTCCTATAATATTTTTGTTGTTTTGTGTCCGCAATAACTAGGGTTCGGACCACTTTGAGAAGAGGCGGTCCGTGTAAATTGTATTTTGGAAATAATTTAATATAAAAAATGATTTAATGAATAATAAATATATGTATAACAATGAATAAAATATTAACATATATGATCAATACAAATTATAAGTGGTAATTAATTTTAAAATTATTTTTTAATTATAATTTATGTTAATATTTTATTGATATTTATGTATCAATATATATATACTTGACGTGTATAATTCACACCTATCTTTATCTAAATAAGTAGTGGTATACCCTTGCATACGCAATTCCTTTTAGATCCAAAAACCTCTGCAAGTTATTATTGAGCCCTAATAATGGGAAAATGCATATATCATGAACTTTGTCCAGACAGTAAGACATAAGTTTGTAAACGGTGCGCTTTGATGGAAATAATTTATCTACCAAGTAGAAGAGTGAGATCCTCAGAATTTTTAGGATTTACAATTTTTAGGTGAGTCTGTATATTGTTAGTTACTTCGGACATCATATGTTGAACTAACAACTCCCGTAAAAGGGACTAGCTACCATTAAGCTGATGTTAAGTGTGTGTTTTAAACTGATTTGTACAATCAAGTCAATATTTTAATTGCAGCTGGGCTATCCTAAACACGAATTAGAGACTTTAATTTTCCCGGAAAGTATATCATTGCAACATCTAACATGTGATACAAAAATCTTACGGATAACTCCAAAATTAGGAACAAATAAATTCTTTAAACTCCTAAACTGTGATTTTACTTTAATAATTCCTTCGATATACACGTGTTTTCAAACCGTAAAAAGATCATAAACAGCAAAGATTCTGGAGCATTGTTTTTTTTTTTTGTCGATTACATAATACAATATTAGGAGGAAAAATCGAACTTAATTTATCCTGTTAAAAGATCAATATTTATATTTTTATAAGAATTTTGGCCAAATTTTGTAGCTTTAGGGAAGATTTTAGGCTATCCCAACAGCCATTTCTTGGGATGACCTTTAAAGCTGAAGCAATTCATGGCACTGTCCTTCAGCGTTGATCCTGGTTTCTTGGCATGGAATCGGTGCTCTGACGGGCACCTCAGCTTATTTCTTATTTTGGTGTTCTTTTAAAGCTCAGATTGAAAGTCATCAAATCACAGCCGTTGTTACGTGATATCCAACGGTCCATTCTTATTTTTTCTAAGAAGTTATTATTGCGGAACCCACAGATAATATAAAAAATATTTATAAGTTATTTTTAAGAATTCAAGGGATAAAGTATAAAGTACGAGTTCTTAAAACGTGGAGTTGATATCTAGGAACTTGAAAATGAATCCGTATAATTAAAGATGGACTTAGATTTCAAAAACTATATAGAGATGAAAGGATAATTTAAAAATTCATCAGAAGTATTTATATCAGATGAATATTTTTAAAACTGAATTTGCTTTATTGGTACAATCATGATAATATTTTACCCTTATTTATTTTAAGACTTCCTAATTTTCACTCTCACATTTATATGGGCAATAGGCAACACGTGTCTTCAAACAACAAAGATGTGGCAACCGGTAATTTCATCTGCCAACCATAAATAAAAACAAATGAAGACAAGCAGTCCAAGTTTAATAATAGCCTTTGATTCGATCACAAATGCTCCTTTTCCTTTTCCACGTTACATTCTAGTTTTGTTAACCGACAAGTGACGAGTACATGCTCCCGGGGGGACCATATTGATCAACTGAGTCGTAAGGATATACACTACGTAATCGTAATTCTCGACAACACATGTATGATATACATCGTCAAAGATAACATCAAAACGTAGTATTCTTAGACATCTCTATACCCCTTAAAAATAATCACGAGTCATGTAGCAATGAAACAAACAATCGGCTTAACTCTCGTTATTCACTGCAAGAGAAAAATAAATAAATAAAAGTACAAGTGATGACTATAAATTAATGACAATTTCTCATACGCAAAATGATGCAACACTAGAGGGTAAGTTTAGAAAAATATTAAAATTTGCTTTATAAAATATGCATATTATGTACATTCTTTTGTTATAATTAATTTTTTTTAGAACCTAAGGCCTAGGGCTCCTTTGGTCCCTGTGTCCATCCCTACTTTATAGCGTATATATATATATATATATAGCAATCTTAATAATCGGAACTCTATACTTCCATTTATACCCTATTTCTTTCATCCTCTTTCTTTCTTTAAACATACACATATATTGTAAATATATGTCGTTTCCTTTTGTAATCTATCAAAATCCAACACTTAATTGCATCCGTAGTGACACGAATTTGCTGTAAATACTCAAAATTAGAGTAAAAGTGTATAAAAGATACAACGGGAACACTCATTCTAATTTACCAGCAACAATACAATATTCTAAAACAAATGAAAAGTAAATTTAAAAGATCGTTACATTGGACATGATATACTTCCTAATTTGACAGTTAAAACTAGCTTTCAAATTGGTAAAATTTTATTCAATTGTATCCGATTTGAATTTTTGCAAACGTGTCAAAATCAGATATTAGATTAAGCGACATAAACATATGTTCTTCATATTTGATAATTCAAGAGGTTGCCACTTCTGGGAAAAAAAGAAAAAGAAAAGAATAGTAGTTGCAACTTATTATTTTAAATGTCACAAAATAATTGTAATCATATTATCTATCGGTTGTAATTTACCATAAAAGATATATATATATATATACATATATATTATTAAAGTCAAACATTTTTTTTAACCGTTACAACTACCAAAATTTGGTATTTTATGGTTTTAAAGTATTTAATATATTTCACATATATGTATGGTAATTATCATAACACTTTGATCTGTTAAACTATAACGTATTTACTCATAAGATATGTCTACTTTTCCAATATATGTAATGCTCACTTTAGCATTTCTCTCGTTTAACCATCTCCTTGAGATTTGTTTTATTTATCAATTCTATTATTCCTTTCATTAAGATGGCCATAATGAAAATTTCTTATTTCTATAATGATGAATAACATAAATCAATTAACGCTAATAATGTTGACTTGATATAATGAGAAGTTTTATATAATTCATAATTTTATAATTGGAATTAAAGAAAAAAAAAAACAAAACCTTTAAAGGACTTTAGTTTATTTATTTATTTATTTTTTTAACTTTTAGCATATGCATGGCTAGTGTATAGTCTTCTAGTTTATGTATATATCTTTGTTTGTGAATTATAGAAGAGCTCTATAAATTATAACACAATTAAAAATAATATTAAGAAAGATGCCACTGAACCATTCAATGACTTGAAGCATATAGCAGATCCTGTTACCATGGGGAGAGTATTCTCCGACAATAAACTCTCATCTAAGAATTAAACAATGGAATCAAAATCATTACAATTACTAGAAACTTATAAACTATTATAAAACGTTTAACATGGATAATAACTAAAAGATATATCATCACACTCCATGTTATTTCATGGAAGAGGCAGCAAAATCACATTGATAGTCGGTGATAACTAATTTAACTTAAAATTACTCCACTATGAAATACATATTAACACTGGTTTTTGCCACAAAACGAATTTGAAAATTTTGAAATTGAGGCTAAAGGTGAAAGTTATCTAGGATAATATAACAGTTTTATAGCTCAAAATCCTTAAAAATAACCATTTAGTCATTAATATTGCTAAAATATGGTTTGGGTCTTAGGAACTAATGTGTTTTTGGGATGAAATCTACTTTATGATATGGGCTCATAAAAGATAAAAAGCTTCTATAATGCACAATCCTAAAAAAATTGATAATTAAACCAACAAGTACTAATAGATTAATTAAATCACTTGACCAAAAAATTTCTAGTAAATGTTAATATTTTATTCATTACTTAGCTTTATATATCACTATTAAACATTTTCTACAATTCATATGAAACTATATTCACATTCCATTCACATGGATGTTGTAATCCTTTCTTCAAAACACGTGATATCCACGTCTTGAGGCTTTACTATTGAGCCTAAACCTTCCCCATTTTCGATTATTTCCCATACTAGATATCTACTACTAGAAGATTGGTTGTCATATCATTTGTGATGTCTTAGGTCAAAAGTAGTTAATAATTTAACCAGTAAATATTAATGGACCTATTTTAACTATTTGCTTTAAAAACTTTTAACTAATATTGATATGTTATTTACTACTCAACATTTCTCACAATTTATATAGGAATCTATTTGCATTATATTTACAAGGGGTCTCACAGTTTCTCTAGACCTAGTTTTGACTAAAGTGGTCATGTAGATATCATGTAAGTTTCATGCAATATGTAGCCTTGAAGAAGCAGTGTAGGTCGAAAAGAATGATAGGAAGGTGAAACAGATAGTTTATAGTATTTTGGATACACACATGACATATAAGAAAGCCTTAAGAACCTTGAGCATCAGCTTTTTAGTTCTTGAGCATTTGAGATTGATATATGCTTAAGTTACTTGTTTGATCTTTAAGACTAGTAATTGCATAGTGCAATAGTGTTTCTCTAATATATGAAGAAGTTAGTCAATTAAGAGGCTAAACTTGTATATTTATAAACTCATGAATTGGATAACATTCGTCAAATTACTAAGGTGATGGATGAATGAGAATTATACTCATTTTAGAATCATATATCTTAATGAGCATATTATAGACCTAAGGCCAGTATCATTCTTTATGAGTGTATGAGCTTGTTTAAGAGTTGTTGGATGGGGATGAATTAGTCCAACAACCTACATCTACTATTAGGGTTGTAAATAAGTTGAGCTAAGCTTTTATAGGCTTAAGCTAAACTTGTTTAAAAATCATTTAGCTTGAATAGAGTTGAGCTTTTTCTAAGCTTGAAAATTAGAGGCTTAAACTTAAGCTTGTTAAGGATTTTGAAACTCAAGCTTAACTCATTTAGGTAAACAAGCTTATATATTTAAATGAGCCTATAAACAAGCTTTAGCTCGTATATCTAAACATGCTTGTAAATGAGCTTGAGCTTGTATATCTATACAAGTCTAAAACCAAACTTATTAATATAACTCAAAATGAAAATTATTACATTAATATAATATAGACTACAAGCTTATTAACAAGTGTACTTGTGTTGATTCACTGATAATATAAATGAGCTTGCTTGTTAATAATATAAGTGGCTTGCAAGCTCAAATTTAGAGTTTAAGCTCACTTCGTTTAATTAAACGATCTCTATTTTTAGCTTAAGTTAAACTTGTTCACTAATTGAGCTTGAGTCGAACTGAGTTTAAAGCGAGCCAAGCTCAAGTATCTTGTGAGCATCTCAACTCATTTAGAACCCTATCCATCATGTCAAGTCTACCTAGATAATCCAAATTATAAGTCAGATTCTCGAAACTCTAATATTTAATTCAAGAAGTTAAATCCAAATAAATAATAAACTTAGTCTGTAAATTAATAGAATAATTTTAACAAATTTGCAATATTGTAACTCTCTTTTCATTTTGTAACATCGTCTTGGTAACTCTTTTTTGATTAATTGAAAGCTGGGCTTTCCTTAAATTCCATAAAAATAGTAGATTTTCTATCACGTTTTCCCTAAAAAATTAAGCGAAGAAATATTTTAACGGCTAATTAGTAACTTCCCCCTAATGTTCGTGGCGAAGATTTAAAAATTGCAGTTATTTGTTTAATGTAAATTTTTCAAAGATTACAAATATGCTTTAAAATTCATAATATTTCATAATATTCGTCATTTTGCTTATGGGAAGATACTTAGTTTTTCTATAGGATTTGCATCATTGCAACTTAAATATGATATGACTACTATCATTTAATTCTATAAAAATATGTTACAGGATGATATAATAAGTTTACATGACTATTGATGGTAGCGTCATACTAATATATTGTCCTTTAAAAGAAATTACCACACAAAGTACTTAGAGCTCTATTGTTTCATATTTATTCATGTAAAACAATTCTTTCTTGGAAGTATATGTTCTTCAATATAATCAAAATAAATAATCATAAACTGCTAAAAGGCATCACTAATAAAAAATTGTTCATAATAAAAGTTTCCAAAATTATTTATATAATAGATATATTTGTTGATATATTTGCATATTAAATTTCCATTTTTATGCATACAATGATATGCGATTTTGAAAAAGCTATAATCTTAAAAAGTTCATGGAGTGTTATAAACTCTTAACATCATTAAAAAATGAAAGTACGTGTATTGTTAATGATTAAGAAGTGTTTGTAAAGAAAAGGTGTTATTTGTTAAAAACAAAAGGTTCTAAATAGCCAAAAGCTATTATTATAAAATAGATAAAAGCAACAAAAGTTTCTAATAGTATGCATATGTATATATATGTTTGGGGATCTTTCTAAGCCAATCCTTGTTTTTTAGGAGTATTTAACCCCTTATCCTACCCTTAATTTATATTTATTTAAATTCGAATCATTAAATTAATTATAAATTTAACAGTCCAAATTTAAAGAATGTAAATCAATGGTAGGATAGAGAACTCGATTGACCTCATCAAAATAAGAGACGAGACTAGAAACTTATATATATATATATATATATATATATATATAATCCTACTAGGCATTGCATATAATAATTATTTATTAAAATAATGCTAATATAACATATAATTTAACAAAGTGAATTGCATTCTTTTGGATGAAGTTATGTAAGTTGAAAAAGATCAATAAAACATAGTTTCAATTTGTATTCATATATATATATATATAGGGACTTTATAGAACCCATTGTACAATGGGTTTTTTCATCCTTGTATAGATGTTTGAAATCGGTTGTGGCATTATAAAGCAATAATCTTTACCCATAAATACATGATTTGTGCTGTGATATAGAATGATTCTCATCTCATATGGGAAATGGGAACTAAGCTTATTCTCTACATTGATATGTTGTAATCATGGCCTTCCATTGCCTACGATGCTCTTCAAATTGAAAAGTTTTTATTTCTTAGGTTTTGATTTTCTAGTTGCAACTATTTTATGCACAATATGTACGTGGGGGAAGTGAAAGTTGATAAAGTGTTTAGCATGCTTAGCTTAAAGAGCATCAATAATTTTAGAATTGCAATCTCATCTAAAATGAAATATCCTAGAAAATAGATAAAAAAAAAGGAGTAAATAAGTCATCTCCATCCACGACCTTTGCGGTAGTAATACACTACATCTTTTGATGAGTGGAAAATTTCCTATTCATAGAAGACTATCTAGGGCTAGATTTAGAATTGGGCCTTAAGCCTATTAATTAATTGGGTTTGACTATTTATGCTAAAGTGATAGGAGTAAAGAGTCAAGTCTAAATATTTGTGATAATCAAGGGAGTTTTGGTATGGTAGACTTGGAGTAAAACTCGTTGAATCGGTCTATTTGATCTAACCTTTATCAATATGGGCTCACACTAAGAATAAGGCCATGTTGAGTCTAAGCTCATAAAAGAAACTCACTTATGGTCCATTAAGGGAGGGGATTGATCTTAGCCAGTGATTAACATCACGATTCTACAGATGAGATTAATGGTCAACTCTTATAAATATCCATTTCCTTCCTCATTCGGACAAGAGAAATCTTGGCGCAAACATCATTACTTTACTGGATTTTTACCATGAAAGATCAAATATTTAAATATTTCAAGAACACTATCTTGTTTTTCATCAGTTGTGAAGTTTGATGCCCTTTAGCTCCTCCATCTATCACCATGAGTGTTAGATCATAGTTGAGATTGCTTGTTCCTCCTTTCTATACTTCTCTCTTGATCATCCCATATGTATGATTTAAGCCATTTCCCTAGTCATATGTAGTGTGACTTGACACATAGCATACATGTGATCCTTGCATATGTACCTACACCTACATTTTTTGGAAACTCCATTAAGGAGGGAGGACTTGATATTTATAGGATGATACCTCTAAGGAAAACACCCACTGATCCTATGAACAATAGTAATTAGGAACAAGATGGCTCTATTGTGACAAACAACCAAAATCTACCTTTAGCTAGGGACATGAATCAAGGAGATCATATGCAAGAAAGTATCCCTAACAATGTGCAATTAGCGCGTAAACTTGAAGAGACCAACTAGAATTTGAATGAACTTCTAGTAATGTTAGTCTAGTGTGTACTTGCTTTAATTGCTTTTGTTGCTGCATGATAATGGGGAATTACCTCAAGTCACTCCAATGTAGTGTAGCAACACGCTATGCAAGCTCTTCAAACATTTAATCTCCTTACTACCAACGAGTAAGACATTCCTAAGGTCGAGGAGCAGCTTCTCGTAGTGGAGCCTGTACCTACACAACATTCCTTACTTTAAGCAAGGAATTAGGGAGTCTGAATTGGAGGTTCATCATTCTCACGTGCTACCTCGCATGTCACAATTATTGAATATGCATAACCTATACCTATGAATCATGCATCTATGAGCTCTACACCTGTGAATCTCGCTTTCATGAACCCTAATCTTATGTTGTAATATTAGTGAAGGCAGAGGCATATACCTAAAGGGGTTCATTTGTGAACAAAGAAGATTTGGACATGTAATTGAAGGAGATATAAGAAAATTCCATGACTGGAGTATTAGAATTGAAGCTCCCATATCACCAGCGCATTGCTACAAAGTCATATTTTAAGGACTATGTAAGCTCAAAGTTGATGCTATTCAATGGTAATAAAGTGAGTGCCAAATAACACTTGTTAAAGTTCATTAAGACCCTAAAAGTATATGGTTTAAATGATGATTTGAAACTAAAAGAATTTTCTATGTCCCTCACAAAGAAGGCATACACTTGGTATGTCTAATTTTCCCCAAGGTTAGTTGCTTCATGAGGAAACATATCCAAGATGTTTTTGGAGAAGTTCTTCTTCACTAATGAAAGAGTTACCCTTACTGACATGGGTCGGATTTGACAAAGACCTAAGAAAGGCCTCATATATTATATTAAGCACTTTAGGGAACGCTCTTTAGATATCTAAGATGTCTAAAAGAGAGTTGGTTAAGATATGCATTCAATGGATGTTTACTAAGTATGTTGTACATCTTAAGAACCTTTCCCTAGCCTCATTTTTCTCATTGGTTGAAAATGCAAAAAGGACTAACAACTCGATTACATGACAAAAGGGTGAAAATGTAAGGCTCAATAAGTGCATACTATTAGTAAATTTAGTTCCAAAAGGAGAATCCAAGAGGAGCAAAGAAACAAAAACATGATAAGCTTATGAACTCTAGTCCAACCTAGACATTCCCATGCTCGATGGGGAAAGTACATGTAATACTCGACCAATGGCTATAAGATGGAAACATTAGGCTCCCTAGAGTAGAGTGCTTACCAACAAATGAGAAGAAAAGTGATCTTAAGTTTTACAGATTTCATAGGAATGTAGGTCATCTTATAAAGAATCCCAATCACATAGTACAATGATATTTAATGAACAAGTTTAGAATGGGGAATTGATTATTGAAGACAATGATTGACGGGAATTAGGTTACTGGACCTCTGACCTATAGCCGAGCCCAAAGACTAAAGAGACTGGCAAGATGAATTCTTCTGTTCCAATCGACCCTTATCGAGGTTGATTACTTCTTTGTCGAGTCACCCTTCATGCCGAGTCGTATGATTGCCTATCATTCTATAGTGTACCGCATTGAAGATTACTCACTAGCGTCCGAGTTGACTAATTACTTGGCATCTTCTTTGCTAAGAAGCTAAGAAAGAGAGACTTCGGATTGACTGAGCCATCCTTGCTTGGACAAGCCATCTGTCTATACTTTTTATCCGCATCTTCTAACAACCATTATTAATGTAGCATCGCTATGTATACAGTATTACGTACAAAATTTGTTGTACTAATGATTGTTTTTCTTGTATATTTGTTTTTGCCCTTTTGTATTTTATACATTACTTCCTTAGAAAATACCCTTTTTGTCTTTTCCTTTTTAAGCATGTTATCTTAACTTATGGGTATAAATACCCTTATACTTGTAGATATAAGGCATTAGATTATCCTTAATATACACTTGAAGTATTTTCTTCCCTACGTAAACATTGTTTGTTTACTCTCGGCATCATTCTTATCCTTTCCCTTAAGCAAGGTTAGGTGGTGAGTAATCTTATCAGACTAATTTATGTGTTATATTGAATTATGTCGTGAGTTTTCAAAAGTTCTATTGGTGTGTCATATTCTCTAGAGCTGTTCGTAAGTTTTGCTTACTATTCCATTTGTCATTTTTGCCCTTTCACACTTTTTCTATTAATCCTTTTCGAGTTTTTTGTAAGCTTGGACCTGTTTAGTGACTGGTATTGTTTATTCTTGGTCACGATTTACAACATCTTAGTATTAGAGAGGAGGTTTCGTATGAACTGTAGTTGGTTCTTTTTGAAGTTCTGTTATACTCTGTTTTGTGTGTGTGAAACGGAGCAAGTTATTATGTTCATTTAACTGTTGTGTTCTTAACTGTTAATTTCCTGAAATGTTTGTTTGAGCTTTAAATTTGTGAGGAAAAATGACAAACCTAAGTATGCATGTTGGTATTGGTGATGACAGTGAAGTTGTCCATCATGGACAATAGTCTTAGGGAACTCTCAAAAACACTGACGAGAGACATGATGAGATAGTTAACCTCTTAGTAGATCTGACTTGAGCTGTTCATGTGCTGTCTTGTCGACTAATTAAGGCTCTACAAAACACTCCACAAGTTGCTCAACCTGTTAGAGGTCAAAACCCAGCTTGACCCGTTTGAGGTAGAGGAGTTGGCAGATGAGTAAGGTGAAGGATAGACTTGAGAGAGCTTGATGAAGAGGAAGAAGAGTATTTTGGAGAAGAGTGTGTACGAATCCTTAGAGCATCCGATCATGTAAAGCTTCAAATTTCGAGTTTTAGTGGATTTGGGAATGCTGATGAGTGTCTAGAGTGGGAAGAGAAGGAAGAGCGTATGTTTGATTACTATCAGTATGAAGATTATGAAAAGGTGAGAACTGCTGTTGTCAAGTTCTCTAGATATGCTACTATGTGGGGAAAGAATTTTTGAGCCAAGAGAAGACGAGAGGGCTACTAAGAGATTAACACTTGGCTCGAGATGAAGAGAGTGCTCAAAAACAAGTTCATATAAAAAACTTATCTCCATGATACTTTCACTTGACTTCAGGAGCTGAGATAAGGAAGCTGAATTATTGACGAGTATGTTTAAGAGTTTCAAATGCTTATGATCCATTGTGAAGTGAAGGAACCACCAGCTCGAATAATCTCCAAATTTGTTACTGAGTTAAGGGGAGACATTTGATGCGTTTTGGAGGTTTAATGATTTGACATAATGGATGAAGCTGTTAGGATTACCTAGTGAGTAAAGAGGCAAAGAAGGAGTCAAGTACCGGTGAGGATGCGGACTAGCTAACCCGTACAAGCAAGTTACTGAGCTAAGTCAAGTACAGAGTCGAACATAAAGATTAATGTTTGAGCCAAGCAGAAAGGCTAATCAGATGGTGAAGTACCAACCTGAACTTATGAGAAGGGTTAAGGGTTTGGCAAGAAAATGAGTTAGATCAAGTGCTTCAAGTGTCAAGGGTTCGGATATATGGCTGCTTAGTACTTGAATTGATGAACGATGGTCATCAAGGGAAGCATCCTGAAGCTAAAAGTAGAAAGTACGGATGAGCCCGAAGAGGAGGAGGTTCTTGTAGAGAAAGAGCTAATTATGGATGACGTATTTACTGAAGACTTAGACTAATTACTCGTGGTTGTTTGATGCACTATGAGTATGGAACCCTCACGAGAGGAGGAGCAGAGAGAGAATTTGTTTCATACAAACTGCAAGGTGAATGATTAGGTGTGTACCTTCATCGTGGATAGTGGAAGCTACGCTAATGTAGCATCAACCGATCTTATTTCAAGACCGAAGTTGCCGACTGTTGCGCACTTGAAGCCGTATAAGTTGCACTGGTTGAGTGAGAAAGGAGCATTACATGTCACTCAGCAAATACTATTACTGATCACTATTGGGAACTACTCTGATTAGATTCTCTACGACGTATTACCTATGTATGCTTTCTTCGTGTTGCTAGGTAGGCCGTGGTTATTTGATAGGAGGGTCATCCATGACGACTACAGAAACACATACATGTTCAAGAAAGATGATCGGGAGATCACATTGAACCCGATGTTGCTGAGAGAAGTTCACAAGTTGCAGACGAAACTTCCTCGCAGATTAAAGAAGGCTCTAGTGAGGAGTAGAGCTGAGCTCCAAGAGGTCATCAGAGCAGATGTGTCGACCCTATGTTAGTGAGGCAACTATTGGAAATGAAGGAGTAGGGTAAGATGCCATAGGAAATTAAGGAATTGTGAGATGAATATACCGACCTATTCTCTAAACAGTTACCTAAGCGGTTGCCTCCAACTCAAGGCATAGAGCACTGTATTAACTTAATACTCGGTGCTGTACTGTTGAATAAGCCATCTTATCGGGTGAATCATGAGCAAGCTTCTGAGCTCCAACATCAAGTTAATAAGTTGCTGGAGAGAGGCTATGTAAGAGAGAATCTCAACCCTTATGCTCTTTTTGAGCTTTTAGTGCTGAAGAAGGATAGAACCTAGCGAATGTGTGTAGATAGCCAAGTTGTGAATAATATCACAATCAAATACAGGTATCTAATCTCAAGGTTAGGAGACATGTTGGATGAACTTAGTGGAGCCAAGATTTTCAGTAACTATGTTTAAGACTCGACATAGACTTTACGAGTGGATGGTCATGCCCTTCAACTTGTCGCATGCTTTGAGCACTTTTTTGAGGCTAATGAACTATGTGCTGAGACATCTCATAGGGAAGTGTGTCATGGTGTACTTTGACGACATTCTGGTCTATAGTGCCAACATGCCGAGTCACTGTGAACATCTCAGATTAGTCTTGGATATCCTCCATGCCGAGAAACTACTCGGCAATCTAAAGAAATGTTGCGTTTGCTAGGAGGAAGTGGTATTGTTGGGCTATGTAGTAAGTGGAGGAGGCTTGCGAGTCAATGGTGAAAAGATCCGAGTAATTGTCGAGTAGCCGACTCTTATGACTTATGCCGACATGAGAAGTTTCCAGAAACAGGCTTTGTCTTACAGAAGGTTCATTAGGAATTTCAGCACCTTCGCCGCACCACTCATCGAGTTAACAAAGAAGAATACCGACTTTCAATGGAGAGAAAGGGAGAAGAGGAGTTTTGTTGAGATAAAAGAAAGATTGACGTTTACCCCAGTGTTAGTGCTACTTGACTTTGACAAATTTTTTGAGCTGGAATGCGACGTGTCAAGCATTGGAATAGGCACTGTCCTAATGTAGGAAGGCCGACCAATTGCCTTCAATAGTGAGAAGTTTCAAGGACCCTAGTTAAATTATTTCGTGTATGACAAAGAACTTTTGGCATTGATTCAAGCACTGCAAGTATGACAACACTGTTTACTACTGAGAGAATTTCTCATATATATTGATTATGGATCGTTAAGGTACCTCTGAAGTTAGATCAAGTTGTTGAAGCGGCAGGCAAGATGGGTTGAATTCCTTGAAGGATTCAATTTTGTAATAAAGTACAAGCAGGGAAAGAGCAATGTAATTGCAGATGCTCTTTCAAGGATATATGCGCTTTTATCAAAATTGTAGACCAAATTGTTTGGGGTTTGCAAGTATTAAAGAACAGTTCTCTGAGAATCTACACTTCGGACCCATAATTTCACAATGCATTGATGGGCAGATAGTGGATGAGTATCATGTGGAGGATAGTTACTTGTTCCGAGGCTGAAAATTATATGTGTCGAATTGTTCACTGAGGGAGCTATTGATCAGGGAAGGTCATAGTGGAGGACTCTTTAGACATTTTAGAGAAAGGAAGACCTATGAAGTGTTGAATGGCTGATTCTTTTGGCTGAGAATGAGGAGAGATGTGTACCGAGTGGTCAAAAGCTGTGCCATATGTAAGCTGGCCAAGTGCTAAGCTGAACAAGGGAGAGCAATGCCCCTACCTATTTCAACGAAGCCATGGACCCAATTGAGCATAGACTTTGTTCTCGAACTGCTGTGAATTGCTCGAGGAAGAGATTCTGTAATGGTTATTGTGGATAGGTTCAGTAAGATGCCACACTTCGTGTCCTGCACCAAGATTAACGACGCTTCGACTATTGCTTTTCTTTTCTTACAAGAGATTGTGTGGATACACGGTGTGCCGAGAAGTGTAGTCTCCAATAGAGACTCGAAGTTATTGAGCCATTTCTGGAGAACCTTGTGGCATTGGCTGGGAACTAAATTACTCTTCAGTACCTCATGTTACCTTCAAATTGGCGGCCAAACAGAGGTGGTTAATTGTATGTTGGGTACCAATTCATATGTCATATTGAATTGTTACGTGAGTCTTTGAAAGTTCCATTGATGTTTCATATCCTCTGGAGCTATTCGTGAGTTTCGTTTATTGTTCCATTCATCATTTTTGGCTTTTCACACTTTCCCCATTAATCTTTTTCGAGCTTTTTGCAAGCTTGGATTCATCTAGTGACCGACTTTGTTTGTTCTTAGTCACGGTTTGCAACAACGATGTTTGAAATAATCTACTTTCAGCTTATAATGCTTAGCATGGTGCTGTGAATGCTATTACCGATAACCTTACAAAGAAAGAAGAAATAGATGTATAACCAGCTGAGGTGCATAAAAATAGAGGTGAAGAACTTGGAATTAAAGAAAGGGGAGATGATAACACCATCCTTGCCTTGTTACAAACTTCTAATGTTAGAAATTTCTTTAATCTCCTTGGTTTTGATGAGGATGCCCAACTCAAGGCTACGACTATGCTCATGAGGATTGTGCAAGATCAATACACGAAATGTACAACAAAATGTCTAATAGAGAGAATAGTTTCGGTAAATGAAAGTATAATCACATTCACTAGTATTGACATGTGCATAAGGAATCCTAATCACAATCGCCCTCTTTATGTAGAAAGCATACTTAATGGTTGTCCTATCAGGAGGACATTTATTGACAATGGATCTTCACTTAATATTATACCAATATTCACCTTTAAGTCTGTAAAGATACTTATTTGAAACTCAATGAGGCAACTAATCACACTAAATAGCTTCTATGAGTCTTTTATGAAGATAATGGGGTATGTTAAGGTAGACTTTGATGTCGGACCTATTCGTAGCTCTACATGGTTCCATGTGATTTATGTACTTATATCTTAACATCTCCTTATAGGCAGGACATGGGTGTATGATCAAAACATGATACCTTCAACATGGCATTAATGCATGAAGGGTCATTGTAATGAGCAAGACATCTTCATTCTTGCAACAACAAACCCGTTTATGCTTAACGAGTCTCACTTTACTAAAGCAGTTTTCTTCAATGAGTATGTAAGTGAGGGAGAGATATCTACAAAGGAACCCCGTGAGGTCTTGTTACCCATAGAGGAAGCAACTCAGACACGAGCATTCAAGAAGAAAAAGATACATGATTGTTACGGGGGCACGAAGAAACACAAGTGAACCAATGTTATTATAAAGGTAGAAAACACATTATAAGTTAGAAAGTGTGAGAACTCCTAACAACTAGAATGTATCCTTATCGATTCTATCTTAGTCTTCTTTTCATTTCATGTGTAAGCTCAACATTGCCCTCTTTCGATCAATGAAAGAAGTTTCTTTCTCTATCATTGATATTTCCTAATGAGAATGTGATAAATGTTTGTGTGACTTCATTTTATTATTATTATCGCTACAATGTAGAGGTTAGTCTCCTTAGCACACGAAGTTAATTTCATAAAGCAATTTACATCCGAATGAGGGCAACTAAACCCCTTGATTGATTAAAAGAAAATAATAATGAATATAATATATAATCTACACATTGTTGTTGGTTGGTAAGAGCCTAGTCTCCTAAGCGTATGATGATGAACTTGGCTTGTATGTTGCAAACTAGTAGGAGCACTAGTTCCTAGGTGCACATCACGCTATGATAATCATGTACAAGTTTCATGTTAACCAATCTCTTTGTTTATTACCATCAAGTAGTAAAGAAAATCTTATTGAAAAACACTTTAACATATTGACATTTAATGTCAAGTAATATCCTGGTAAGCTATGTTATGTAGTCAAGTGGTGGGAAATACCACCTTAACTAATGAAAAAGAATTATTGATCTTAGGCAATCAGTGTCACTATTGCTATGTATGTGCGATTGAACACTTCTTGAAAGGGATATTCTATATATCATCATTCACAAGCAAAAGTCTTGCCTCAATATGTGAGATGACATGTGAAAATTATATCTATTCTACAAGAGCCCCCTTAGGCCTTAGATTAAAGACACTAAGTAGTCTTAAAGTTATGTCAATCTAAATATAAAGCTCATGATTGCTTAACATTAGTGAAACTAGGTTGAACCTTTGTTGCCTACTACGTAAAGCTGTTTTTAAGGAAAAAAAAGAAGAAGAAGAGATAATAATGCAATTTCACTACTTTACACCAAACAATAGTGCTTCTTAGTCGAGGTATTGCTTCTAAGCGTATGAAGTCTTTAAGAACAAAGCATGCTTCTCAATATATGCTTTGTCATGTTACCATTGGGTTAAGATATGCTTTTCACTATTTGGCAAGATATTGCAAGTCATTAAGGAGATCGAAGCTGTCCCATTATATTATTGTCTAATACGCTACTACTAGGCAAAGAGCTATTGCTTCTAAGTGCATAATGACAAGACACTTTCATTAAAGCTAATGAAAGTGCCAATGAGATAAAAGAGCATGAAAGTTGATCAATGAAACTCATTATCATTGATTCTACATATTCTAGTACAACTCGTACTTGCAAGGAAATATAAGAGTTATAATTGAGTGATCATGAAGATTATATGAAATAAGGCTTATGATAATGCCTACTAACATAAGTGGCCAATTATAGATGTGTATATATACCAAGATTTTATACAGGTGCTCTTATGAAAATAATGGGTTGTATAAGGCTAAATTAGTGTGCCCTTTCCAGGTATCGTAACTTTTAAAGATTGATGTACTACAATATAGCACTAGGTCCTTAATGGTGTCATAGGGAAATGAAAGGTATCAAGACTCGTTGACTATACCTTCTCTACATGTTAATAACTTGGAGAGGAAAATTATAAATTAATATGGTATACGAAGAGGCTAGTCTTACATTGTGATGATTGTTACTCATGACTCTTACCCAATATGACACTCTTTGTATGCGACGCTTGATCTGTATGCATGCATCAAGCTGTACACGCAAGAGGCTTGACTACATATATACGCAAGACTTGATGTGTATGTGCTTACGAGGCCCTGTACTCATGTGTACATGAGGTTTGATGCAAGTGCATAGCCTTTGATACACACGTACTCCCAATGTTTAATGTACTATAGTGGTTTGTGACTACCCCTTTGCTTGACTTAAAGGATGACACTATCGGTGTTATTCATTGCATGAGACTACTCATATGCGATGCCATGTTGACTCCTCTTGATTCTTGAAAGTAGTAGTAATGCTTATACATAGTTGTTACTACTTGGGGGATGAAGGAGCGACTACTTGTAAAAACAAAGTAAATTAAGAGTGTTAGTGAAATGAAGTGTAAATGAGACAAGAATTGCACAATTATATGAATGGGAAGTTAAAGAGAAAATGACAAGGGCACTATAAGGAGTAGAGCTACATTTGAATGTTAATGTTCAATTTATGCATTATCACATGTTATTAACAAGTTTGCGTTCATTTGACATGTTTGACTTGCAAATGTGTTAATGCTCATGTGTAAAACCTCATGTTCAACTCCTATAATGAGCTCATGTTTATTTACGTTTATGATAAGTGGGCTCACGATTCAACCACTCACATTTAGGCCTTACATTGAGTTCAAGGCTCACGTCATGGTCAAGGCTCATGTTTAGGTCTCATGTTTGATTCTCATGTTAAATCATGCTCAAGATTCATGATTACAGCTTATGTTCACTCATATTCAACTCTAATGTTCAAGACTCGTGTTCACTCTCATATTTAATACTCATATGCAACTCTTGTGTTCACTTATGCTCAAGGCTCATGTAGCAAGGCTTAGATTTGACTCACATGACGAGACTCATGTTCAACTCACATAGCAAAAGTACTATAGTCAATTTACATACTTAACTCATAGGTACTCATATCGAAAGTTCACAACTCCTTATGTTAAAGGCTTAAATCAAATGTTCAACTTTTATGTGTTTATTAGCAAGGCTTATAATTGCATCATGTGTGCTTAAGTCGTGGACTTGCTTTCAACTCTCATGTGCTTATGTTTAAGGTTATGTTCAATTCATATGTTATGCTCATGTAGAAGCCTCATGTCCATTTCACATGATTTAGCTTACAATCACTCATGTCAAAGGAAGTCATGTTCATTTCAAATGTTTGATTCACAAGTACTCCTATTGAAGAGGTTCAAAGCTCATGTTCAATTCTCATGCTAAATTCACTTATAAGGCTTATGTCTAATTCACATGTTCAATGCTTGTATCGCGTTATGTTCAAGGACTTACATCATGTTTAGAGCTTTTGTCATGCTCAAGACTCTCATTCACATTCAAGATTTACATCTTGTTCAAGAATTGTGTTCAAGATTCATGTTCAAGGTTCATGTTTTATTAATGTGTGCTCAGCTTATGTGTTTGCGTTTGACTCTCATATGTTAATATCCAAGGCTCATGTTTTATTCATGTGTGCTTAACTCATAAGCTCACGTACCACTCTAATGTGTTGAAGCTCGAGACTTGTGTTTAGTTCATCTTGTATGTAAGGCTTACACTTGGCTCTCATGTGTTCGTGTTCACATGCACTCATGTCTCGAGACTCATGTTGAATGGCTTTATCGAGATTACAAAAGGAGGTTAACCCAAGCATGATACATATAGTTGATCTTGCTGTTACTCTCCTCTTCACTATCATCTGCTGATGAAGATCAGTCTTTGTTAGCCCTCGGTTTACAAACAATCATGGTTCGAGTAGTAAAGAGTCTACTCTCTTTAAATCTTGCGATTTACTAACTGTTGCAAGAACAAGATGTGGTCTTTAAGTTACCACCGCAAACTTTAACCCTCAATTGGCAAATAGTCACAGTTGGGGCAGTAAAAAGTTTACCCTCTTTAAACATTGTCAATTTGCTGACTGTTACTAGTTCGAGATCTGGTTCTCAAGTTATGATCACAGAATTTTGACCTTTGGTTGCAAACAATTGTAGCCCAAGTGGTAAAGAGATCCTCTTTAAACCATATCGATTTATTAACTTTGGCAAGGTCGATATAGCAGCCACTTAAAATGTGACTATAAACTCCTAAATATCGATTCTTTTTACTTTTAAAACATGGGGGAATGGGGGTAAGGGTGGATAGAAGGATGCAATAATTAAATATCTAAAGATATACATCAAGGCATGAGAAAATTACAAGAATAAGTGCACTAAGTGATGAGGATTATATCATTATTCATCAAATACTATCATAACATGGAATTCAAAACACATGCTCAAGTTATTGGTACTTCACATCCAGTCTTCATACTTTGTGATACATCTAATTTCATGAAACAAATGCCACCAGTGAAATGATGAAAAGCAACAAATTGGCAAGAGAAGAATTTTGGCCCATATTGTGTTCTATAATGCAAGAGTCAAGACCAACTATCCATGATTTTAAGGTGAAAAATGAAAATAAGAGGGTCCTACTATGAAGATGGGAAAATATTAAGGTTGACAATATGAATGGATAGGTTTTCTAGTACAACAAATCAATTTGTTACTCAAGGCCAAGCCAACAAAATACCATTCCTAATCTAACATATGGCATCTAATGATGTTAATGACAAAGGCTAGTAAGATCGCATTGAGTGTTGATCTTACTATTTGCTCAATAAGGAAGTATCAAGACATACAAGTTGTGGTTTATGAAGAAGCCTACACCTTATGAGTTAGTAATTCTTTTCAAAGAAATGAAAGAGGCATCGAGATAGCTTTCTTAATTCCAAATGTTGCAAGGTACATATGGCACTAAGTTGAGCAAATTAAATAAGAAAAAAAAAAAAGAAGAGGAACCACTTTGATTGTAGTCACATGTACCACATTAAGGCACACAAGACAATCCAAGATATGAGAAGGCATGGCTATCATCCACATGTCATTAGCTATTGCCATTTATGATTGAGGAGAAGACTTACTTGGATGCAAGGATTTTGCTACAAGGCCTTTTGAAGCTCTTAGCATATTATGTGCATGATGAAATGAGAAACTATGGCCAAAAAGATGAAAAAAAAAATGAAAATAATGAATGAGTTGTGTCACCATATCATGATAGCGAAATCAATTTGAAGGAAAAAATAGAAGACCTCAACAAGGAAAAGAAGGAGCCCAAATATACTTCATAATCAATAGAGCAAAGAGGTAGTATATACTGACCAGCCTCGACATTCTTTAACAAGGCTTCTACACTTACACAATGCAACAAGAGATTTAACACAAGATTGCTAAACACTTCACTGAATCAACAACGCCATCACTGGCTTTATTTTGCAATGGAAAAATAGAGTATAATAGAATATGTAAACTAGTCACTAGAATCAAACAATACAAACACTTAGCTATTGGTGGAAACCTTAAACTTTGATACTAGGGTATATGATGTGTCTAGGAGCAAAGTTATCACTAGGTCTTATCGTAAGAAAAAAAACCAGGTGGGTCCTTTGAGAGATTGAAGAAAATGGAATGGTCAACAAATATAATAGTAGCTTCGTGAAGTTGCTCTTTGGATGTAACTCACTAAGGAACACTACATGACTTAGCCTTTACTTAATGTAACACACAAGCAAACACTAATGTGCTTATAGAATAGTAACTCACAAGGACGAAGAGAATGGTCATTAATAATCATCTAATAATTTGTTTTCGGCTACCAAATGAAGGACTATTTATAGTGAGTTAGTAGGGCCACAAGGGAAATAAAGAAATTATAAGAATAAGCAGTATCTAAAAAAAGGAACCTAGTACAACCTAAAAGGGTATATGCAATAATTAATCAAAAGGAATATAGTACAATGTTAGAAAAAGAGTATGACAGGTAGCATGTTACTATTCCTTTTATATGTGAGGTAAAGAGATGTTGGGGTCGAGCTATTCAAGCATAACAACAAGTCAGCAAGAGGAGGGAATAGATAGATTTGCTTTCAGGTTCTTAGCATGCGGTAGGTTAGCATTTGAGTTCTCAGCACACAGTAAGTTGGCATTAGTGGTTCAGCATAAGGGTAGGAGGTAGAGTAGAGTAGAGTGTTTTCGAGTTGGGCATCTAAGGAATTTATCTTCAAGCCTTTTTGGTATTGGAGCTCATCTTGTCTGAGTTAAGACATCTAAATCCTCTTAACTAAACCTTGTAAGCCCTTAAGTCAGGCTCGGGTGATAGGTCTGGAGGTTGGCACTCTATCAACTGTCACGCCCTGAAGCGGCAGAGTCGTAACAGCCCCCGCCGTGTAAACCATCCTAAGATAGAAGTTGGCCTTACAACCGCTATCTTAGACCTGATCTACACAAGGCGTCCATGACTAACCCGCTTTGAAGGAAACAGTTTATAATTTAAATAAATCATTTCTTCAAGAAAGTGAGGAAAGATATATATATGATAATACAGTTATTACAATTAAGGTTTACAAGATTTCTCCGTACTACATTTCCTAGTTATTACATTATTCAAAAATGAGAAGTTCTAAAGTAAAAGCTTAAACCTTAAAAATATATTTATTCTTCACATGTTTTTCCTCACTCCCTAAGATCCAGCAGTTGCTAGCTTCAAAGTAATTGGAATCCGCTTCTTAGCCAGCACCTGCACGACGTCTATAGGGATGTGAGCAACCACAGCTCAGTAAGTTAGGATGGAGGACTTAAAACTATACTAGAAACACAACAAGGTTTTCAATCACTTATTAGATGCAATGCATGTACAAGCAAATGCCATCGCACGACGTTATCCGACCCGTCGTGAGATTAGAGAAATTGCGCCCGCTCTAATCTGGGTTGAGGAGTTACCGTTAATGCAACAGCTCACGACCAAACCCAGGCTTGTGTAATGGAGACCTTGCTCCTCCCGCGACTACCTTCGAACCACTGTTTTCACCCCCGCCGTGACCTCCTCTCCTGTCACTTAGTTCGACTGAGGATGAAGAAGGGACCATTTTGCAATCCTGCGCTATCCCTTCCGAAGGGGTCGGTATTTGGCCGGAGAGTCCTAAATCCCCTAACGGGTTGCCATGCATGTTTGATTAAGATTACTGGTCGTATATTTGATTAAGTCCAATTTAGAGTGATCAATCATTACATACAATTCATACAATATGCGCCAATGCAACAAACATAATCATAGCATCACCCATAATCAAGCACATGCACGCATTTAACTATCTAATAAGCACAACCAAGCATAATCTTAAGCCTTCAAAATACAGCGTCGTATTAATCCCAACTTACCTCGACTCCTCGCTCGCTCACTCGAGGTCCGATCTACTCAGGCCATCGCCGGTTATCCCTATAACACGAACGTGGTTTCAGCTTTTCATATAACTGTTATAGGTTCGTTTTATCCTATAATGCTTATTGTTAGGTTTTGTTTACGATTTAATATGCCTACTTATCTAGGTATTAAGTCTTTTATAATTATTCTAGGTTTAGGTTTAGGTTTGGGTTCGGTCTCGGTTTCCGCATCAATTTCCAAATTAGGTTTTGGTTCGATTTTTAAATCCTAAACATGCTCGAATCCTAATGTGAAATTAATTACATTAAGCTCGAGTTTCCAAATATCCTATTGGGTCTTAATTTAGTATTCTAAGCTATTTGTTACACGCTAGTCCTAATTAGGGTATCGGATTTATCCCTGATGTGAGAAAATCTTACTTTTTTATATAATTACCTAAAATTCAATCTTAATTCAGATTTAATATTATTCTGATTTTTACTCTAATATTATCTAAATAACCCTAATTTTTCCATATTTATTAATTTACAATTTCACATATTACTAATTTCTTATATTACTTACCTAATTTCCTTAATTAACTATACTTAGTACCTAAATGCTAGGATTAGGGTTCCACTGCAGAGATTAACTTCCTTAAACATTTAATTAAGATCCAAATCAGTAATTAACATCCTAATCACCTAATTAACTCCAAATTACCCAATTTTTCGATCATTTTAGGGCTAAAAATTAACTTAAAAATTTTGAAAATTAATTTAAAAAAAATGGCTTCATAGCACTGTTCTATGTCACATGAGCATCCTACAGAAAAATTTTGAGCCCCAAACTACATCCCTAAGCCTATTTAATTTCCGGTTTAATCATGCTCGGTTTTGAACAATTTGTTAAGGACCCTATATTTTCAGACATAATTAAACTAAATCAACATTTTTCCCTAAATCTACGTACAATAAAACCTCAGAATAACAAGTTTCATAATTTTCTGGGCAAAATAACTAATTTTACAAAATTATATAAGAATCGGGCTGGAATTTGGACTCACCGGTTCAGGTGACTCCGGCCACCGCGCGCCGCCGTGGCCTTGTCGGCCGGCATGGGCGCTGCCACCACCGTGTGGTGGTGGTGGCCGTCCACTCCCAGCTCCTCGTTTGGTGTGGGTTCCCTTTAAAACCCCTAACTACACAGTTTTTCTTATTTTTTTTTTATTTTCTGAATTTTCTCTCGAATTTTCAACTCTCTCTAATTTTATCTGATTTGTATCTGTCCAAATGAGCTTCTGAATTTTTCTTGCTATTTATAGACGATTTTTGTAATTATTATGCATTAATTTGACAAGATTTTGTCCAATTTCCTTGATTTTTGGCTTTTAAGTTGTTCAATTTTTATTGGTTAATTTTTCTTTTTCTGACCACGACCTGATCTTGCATCAGCTTATCCTCTTCTGATTTTTTTATAATTATTTTGTATTTTTCTTTAATTATTTACTTAGTTTTCGGCCAATTTTAGTAATTACGCGTATTTTTATCTACACGTAAATACATGTAGGGTACACGTAAACATTCCTAAATATTATTTTGGTCATTCTAAAATTTTTAGTATACATATAATCTATCTTTACTAATTTATTAGTTATTATATTATACTTTTTGCCTTTTCGGTAATTAGCAATTATTATGCTTAAAATTTGAAAATTTTATAGTCTCCTATTTTATTACTTATTTTCTTGAATTCATGTTTACGGGGTCATTTTTACTAATATTCTTCTCAATAATTTATAATTTGGGTTTGATCGGATTTTTTAACTGATCGCCCTAAACCTTAGGTTCTAAGCTCAATCCTACAGTTACTTGGCTTAACTTTGGGGCTTACATCAACTCCCTAGGGTTATTGAAGATTTGCCGTTAAATCTTGGCAGGCTTCTTCTTCAAGAATATAGGGTGTTAAATTAGAGACATTAATGGTCAATGACACTCCATGCCCTTCTAGCAATTGTAGCTCATAAGCGTTGTCATTGATTGTTTGTAGAACCTTGAATGGACCATCTAATATGGGGGATAACTTGTTCACTCTCTTTGTTAGGAATCTTTCCTTGCTGAGGTGAACCTAGACAAGGTCTTTGGGATTGTAGACAATATTTTTTTGGCCTCAATTACCTTGTTCTTGTTATCAAGCTATAGTGCAGGCTAGCTATTTGGCAACCTTCTTATGCATCCTTCAGAACTTGTTTATGCACTGGAGACTAGACTGACTTTATCCTTAGGAAGTTGAGTTGGTAATCATGTCTAAGGACAAGTTTGGGTTGTGCTTGTAGACAACCTTAATGGGTGATTTTCTTGTAGAATTGTGGGTGGAATGGTTGTAAATAAATTTGATGATAGGCAGATATAAGTTTAAATCATGTAGATTCTTCCCAATAGTAGCTCAAAGCAGAATTCCTATTGTCATATTCACAACTTCGGTTTGGTCATCTATTTGTTGGGTGACAAAAAGTATTGAACATAAGTTTAGTGTCAAGATTCTTCTATAGTGTTTGTTAAAAGAAGCTTATAAACTTTGTATCTCAATTTGAGACAATACTCCTTGGGATACCATGCAGCTGCATAATCTCTTGCAAAAAGAGATTAGTTACAAATAAAGTATTATTAGTTTTATGATAAGGGATGAAGTGCCTCATTTTACTGAACTCATTGACTACCACCATGATAATCATGTTTCCTAGTTGTCCTAGGTAGTTCGAGTATGAAATCCATGTTTAGGTTTATCTAAGGTCGATCTAGTATAGGTAGAGGTGTATACTCCCCATAAGGCTACTTCCTCCCCTTAGTCTTCTACACACCTTGCATTGTTCCAAAACTTTATGCATGTCTTTTATCATCCTTAGCCAATAAAAGTGTTCTTTTAGTAGTTCGAATGTCCTCTTCTCATCAAAGTGGCTAGCTAGGCCTCCTGTATGTGAGCTTAGAGGGTTGTCACAAGTATATGCTGATGTGATAGGGCATCAGCTACAGTGTTAGAACTTTCCTTTTTATACTAAAGACATAACAAAAGTTTTCTAAAAATTCTATCCATTTGGCATGATATCGGGATAGCTTTTGTTGGCTTCAAAGGTGTTTGAAGGACTTATGGTTCGTATAGATAATAAATTCCCTAGGTAGTAAGTAACATTGTCGGTTTTGAAGAGCTCGAACTAGAGCATAGAATTCTTTGTCATAGGTCAAGTAATTCAAAACAGCACCTTTAAGCTTCTCATTGAAATATGCAATAGGTCGACACTTCTACTTAAGTACAGTGCCAATACCTACTCTATACACATCATGCTCCAACTTAAAGACTTATCAAAGTCTGGCAATATAAGCACAAGGGAAAAAGTCAACTTTGTTTTAATCTCATCAAAAATCCTATGAGCTTTCTTTAACCATTTGAATTCGAAGTCCTTTCTAGTTACCTTGGTCTAGGGGGCAGCTACGGAACTAAAGTTTTAAATATACCATCGATAGAATGAAGTTAAACCATGAAAGCTCTTAACATCGGTAGCACCTGTCGACATTAGTGACTCAAGAATTGCTCTGACTTTCTCATCATCAATGTGAATACCTCTATTAGATACCACATATCTAAGAAATACAACCTCGTTTTGATAGAAGACACATTTCTTTAAGTTGTCAAATAGATGCTCTACTTCGAGGATATCAAACATAGACCTTAAGTGCTTGACATAGGATGAGAGGTTAATACTATACACCAAGATGTCATCAAAATAAACTACAACATATTTACCAATCAATGTTCTTAAAACATAGTTCATAAGCCGCTTAAAGGTGCTCAGCACGTTCATGAGTCTGAACAACATTACTAACCATCCAAAGAGACCATCCTTCATTTTAAACGTTGTCTTCTACTCATCTTTTAGTCTCATTCAAATCTAATGATAACTACTCTTCAAATCTACCTTTGAGAAGATTCATGTACCATGTAATTCATCCAGCATATCATTTAATTATTGTATTGGATACTTGTATTTGATCGTGCGATTTTATTGATAGCTTGGCTGTCAATACACAACCACCAAGAACCATCCTTCTTTAGTACCACTACAGTTGGTGTTATGACCTTAAGGGAGCATAGTAGGATTACTAAAAATTTTCATATCATGTGTGTATCCATGATACGAAAACTGCCTTACAAGTTAAAGATTGTAAGACTAAATAATTAATCACTAAGGTTTTTTATTTTTAATTAATTAATTTACTGTAAAATATAAATAACTACAGATATCTAATATTCCATGGTCCTTTAGAACCGTAAAGAATTATTATCCCCTACCAAATAATAAGATAAGGTAAGTTAATTTTATAAATTACAAGAGATACTAAATTATATATAATCTTAACATATAAGTATTCTCTACATAAAATATTTTTGTACCAACTATACACTTCTCAATTAACTCTAACATTATCAAACCTATCATTAATTTACACTCAGCACTAGAAATTCATCCCAATCCTAGCTTAAATAAACCTGTAAAAGAAACTATAGGGATGAGCAAACCATACTTAGTAAGTTTGTTCCTTACCACTACTATACAGGTAAGTTATCAAATATTATTAACATACATGCAATCAATGTACACGTGAAACAAATGCAAGCACCACATTCATAGGAGTCTGTAATTAAGCAAGGTTTATCCCCTATACTTATCTAAACGAGACACCTCACCTTAACTACATGAGGTTGCTTAAGGGCACCGTTGCTTCAAATGACACTCGATTATTACCTTAGCAAAACAAAAAAAAAAAAAGAAAATTTACTAATCTAAATAGGTGGACATTTACCATCAACAAATCATATCCAAGGCCCTTCGGGTGCAACAAAGTGAGTCTTTTAGCTATCAAAATATATTTATGGCCCCATAGGCACAAATATGCAAGTCTTCTCACTATTAATTAGAGATACTATACTAACTTTATCTCAACGATAAAAATGTTATCCACGAGCACTACAAGCCTTCACATAAATCATATAAGAATTTATTTAAGATTAGAAAAATGTTTTCAAAAAATACTTTTGTGAAAACTTTGCAAAGTTAGCACTCTTCATTAGTATACCAATTGAGTCATATACATGCAACAAAAACACCTGGTAATTTTTTTTTAGATATTTATATTTACTAGTTTAAGAGAGTGATTACATAGATGATAGCATATAAGCAAAATAGTCATTTAGACGTGCAAACAATAACAACTAGCAAAACATTTCACAAATAATACATACAAGTAGACAACAGATCATTAGAACTCCATCATTTGGATCAATGCTCACTCTCAAAGCCTTTGGAATTTTTAGAACTCGACAATTGGGTACCTAAGAGATAAGAAGACTTATAAGTTTTTGGAAAAGCTAGGCTCTTTAGTTAATAAATATTTATTGTAGTTTGCTTAATTTCCTACCATAACTTAAGTATAACATAAACGTAGTTTAACTTACTTGTTCGGGTAAATAGGAAATATATTTGTATATTTATAAATTATGGTATTTTATGTATTTAGTTATTAATTTCTCCTCATTGTTTGTTTATAAGATCAATTAACTTAGTTATTTTACTTATTCTTCTCGGTTTGTCTTAAATCTTTAGTTGCATGCAACTTTTTTATTTTAACTCTGATATTTATGATTTTATAGTTGATTTTTATCGTTTTCGAATGTACTTTCACATAATGTAGCTGGGTTCGTTTTAGACATTGAAACTTAAACTTGCATTTTTCATTATGGGCTTGAAAGGTTACAAAATTTTGTTATTTTGGCCCAAATAACTTTATTTATTAATTTTAAGCTTCTCTTTATTATTTTATGATTTAATTAATTTCTAATTTTTTTATATTTTTTGAAATATTCTATTTTTGAGTCCATTTTATTTTAATTTCATTACTTTCTCATTTTAAGCTTATTTTACTAATTGTGCTAATGTTTTGTTATTATAATAATTTTCTAATTAATTAATTATTATTTTTTTCTAATTGTTGTTAAAATTTATGGTTTAATTGGGAATTTATGAAAGGTGTCGATGTGACACTTTCTTATTGGTCCACGTAGTACATTTGTAAATTTTTCTAAATTCTTATATTCTTCTATTTTTGTATTATTATTATATATACATATATATATGTTATTATAATTTATTAATTATTTTATATGGGTTTCAATTCTTCTTTATGGGTTTTGGCCCATCTCATATCAATATGTATATGTATCTATTTTATGTTATATACATATAATATACTACTATTATACGTATATTTATACATGTACATATATATATGTATATTTATGTCTTCCTAATATATTTTGAAGGAAATTTGATAAAATACATATATATGTGTGCTTATATACTTTTTGGTTTACTTATATATATGTATAAATATTTAATTTACATCATGTGTATGTTTATTTACATATTACAGTACACGTACATATATATATATATATATCTATTTTGTATTTTTCTACTTATTTACATATACATGTAATCACACTACTTTCTACTATAGTCCATATATGCATACTTCATATATGTACATATACTATGTATATATATAAACCATACATGTATATATATACTTAACTAAGTATATATATAACATAAACATGTACTTACATATACTTAAGGATAAACATATACAAACACTTGAATATAAAGAAATAAAGTTCTTTACATCATCAAATATATATATATATACACACACATGATGTTTGTATTACAAAAGGCAAAATTACATGTAATTCCTAATACACATGTTATACTTAAACATATATGAATATAAGAAGGAAAATATACAACTTAAATTACAAAAGATTATTGAATTACATAAAGAAAACCTTTGTTTATTTGGTCCTTGAAGCTCCTAAGGATGTTGTCTCCTAATTCCCTTTGAAATTGATAAAATTCTAGTGTTGAAATTGAAGTGCTGGTGATGATTTCTCTTGATTGGTATTTGTGGATGAAAGTAAGAAAAACAAAGGAAGAAGATGGAAATGGGAGAGAGATGTGTGTCGACCAAAATAATAAAGATGAGGCCCTCAATTTGTTATTAATTAATGATGGAAATTGAAAGAAAATTATGGAATTCTGTAAGGGGACACATGGCTTATGGCAATGAGGAAGGAAAAAGAAAAAGGAAAGGAAAAGAAAGAAGAAATAAATGTTTGAAAATGACATTTTGACTTTTGGTCAAAATTAAAAATAATAATGTTTCACGTACATGTAACAATTATAAATTGAAAAAGAAAAAGAAAATAAAAAGGAAAAAGGTATAGAAAAAGGAAGGGTAAGAAAATAATTAATTAAATAAATAAAACAAATTTTTAGATTTTTCTTTAAATATTTTTAATCTTATAAATAATATTAATAATAATATATATTATAATTATAAAGAAAATTATAAGATATAAAATTAAAATTTACTATATAATACATAAACAACAAATAAGTAATAAAATTAAGTTCAAATAATTAAATTCATATAACACTAATTTATTTAAAAGTTATCTCTATTCGTTTATTAATAATTTTATGCAATTAAGCGTATTGATCGATAATTGTATCAAATTAGGGTTTTATTATATTTGGTTTTAGTCTTTAGTATTTATACATATATAGAGTTTAGGAATTTTTATACGTGGTTAGAGTTTTTCATATTCGTTTTAAATTTCAAAATTAAAGTTTTAATTAGTTATAAATTTATTGGTTCTATAAATTTAGAGAAANTTTTAAGATATAAAATTAACATTTACTATATAATACATAAACAACAAATAAGTAATAAAATTAAGTTCAAATAATTAAATTCATATAACACTAATTTATTTAAAAGTTATCTCTATTCGTTTATTAATAATTTTATGCAATTAAGCGTATTGATCGATAATTGTATCAAATTAGGGTTTTATTATATTTGGTTTTAGTCTTTAGTATTTATACATATATAGAGTTTAGGAATTTTTATACGTGGTTAGAGTTTTTCATATTCGTTTTAAATTTCAAAATTAAAGTTTTAATTAGTTATAAATTTATTGGTTCTATAAATTTAGAGAAATTATCTACAGTACTTGAGTTCAACTTTATACTCAAAATGCTAAAATTGTAAGGTTTATAACTGGTATAGTACATGAGTTCATACTTTCTTTGATGTATCCTTGATCAATCAACACATTAACTTGGTTCTTAAGCTTAGCTACCTACTTTGGATTAAGCTTATAGGCGAGTTGGTCCAAAAGAGCCACTCCGGTCTGACGGTTGATACATTGTTCAATGCCTCGAATAAGGGTTAAGCCTTTTGAAAGCTCTGCAAGAAACAAGTCGTCATACTCTTGGAGCAAGGCCTCTACCTCGATTGTAAAGGCTCTGACCTCCTTCAACTCGATTAGTTTCTTGATCAGCAGGAACACAAACTCTTCCTTCTTAACCTCCTTAGAAAATTATACTTAGGAAATCACCAAAAACTTCTTCTATAATGATTTGGAAACCTTGACTTAGGATTCTTGAATTTCTCTAGGGCTCATAGGGGTTAGTATAGCTTTCTTTCCAACTTTTTGGAGAATATAAGTATTCATACATCCATCATGGAGCACTCTCAAATCAAATAGCCGTGGTCGGCTAAGTAGTAAATGTGAAGCATACATGGGTAAGATGTTGCATAGCACTTCGTTCCTATATCTATTGCTAATAGTAATTGGTAGTCCTCTCTTCTCATTATGCCAATATATCTTATAAGCTTTGGGATGAGAACAGGTAAGCAACTTTAAAGCCTTTGCCACTCCTTACGCTATTACATTAGTATAACTCCCTCAATTGATGATCAATGTGCACAAGTTTCCATTCACTAATAATTCGCGTGAAAGAGATTCTTCCTCTATTCATTCTCATCAATAGTAAAGGTATAAAGAGATCTTCATACAACCATGCAATATTCTCTTAGTTTAGGTTAGATTAAGGTATCGGAATCTTCTTGAAATTCATCTGACAGATGATCAACATATACCTCTTCTTCTCCTTTACTTGCACTTTCCACTTCAATTTGTGGGGTCTCACCCTTGATGGTCATCACATGTCTATTTGAACATTGACTAGTAACATGTCTGAAGCCAAGCCACTTGAAGCACTTAATTTCTCAAGTCTTCCGTCTTGAGCTTTGACTTCGGTTCTTCCTGACCTTAGGCTCCACGATCTTAGTCTTACCTTGGCCTTTATCAAGTCTTCTTAGAGCTTGACCTCAGTAATTTACCTCAGAACTATTCTATGCTTGGTCATATCCAAGTCGGCTCAGCATGCCAAATTCACTTAGCATACCAAGACAGCTACTCGTTGTTCGGTTGAGCTGACTTCGCCTTTACCTTTCAATTTTTTGAGTGATTTGAATGGTTTCATCTAAATTCCCAAGTTGTTGCACCTCTACAATATTTCCAATCTCAGGCTCCAGACTAGAAATGAACCTTGCTACAATTGGTGCTTTTGGCTCGTCGACATCACAATGGATCATTAGCAATTGAAACTTTCAAACATGCTCTTTAGGGCTACCATAATTGAGTTCTTAGAGACTTTGGAAAGTATTTTGCTCATAGTATTTGAAACAAATCTACTCCTTAGAACTTGTTTCACCTCATTCTAAGTTCATATTTCTTGTTGGGCTTATTGGCATATGCCCTGCAACTTCTTCTACTATATTACTGTATATCTAGAAAACTCTAAGGCTACTATACAGATACGCACTAAGTCTTTGTAATCATAGAAATCAAATATCTTCTCAATCTTCTTTTCTTAGTCTAAATATTCATCAACACTACTAGATCTAGAGAAGCTAGGAACTTGCACCTTAATGTGTTCAGTTCCTTGATGAGCTTGGAGTTCTCGCTTGTCAAACTCAGGAACCTGCTTATCCTCATCTCCAACATCTTTTATGTCCTCAGCTTCTCCTAACTCAAGTCTTCATCGTACTAGCCCTTCATCTTAGGTAGGTCGCACTTGTAGTGCATTCATAGCACTAGGAGTTTAAACTTCCACCCTATGTCCTTTCGGTCTATCTCACATACCTTATCTACGTTCAATATTTCTTTCTTATGGTTAGGCTTCCACCAACCTTTACATTGATACGACTAAATTAGCTATGATGGTAGTGAGGTTCTGCAACTGTTTGTCAATGGCTTATAGGCTTTGTTGCTCAATACGACCTTGCCTAAGATCATCACTCTCAACGTTACCTATTTCTTCTTGTACACTAGGGTTCGACATTCTTCAACAAGGCTTCCACACTCACACAACCCAACAAGAGATTTAGTACAAGACCACTAAACACTTTGCTGAATCAATAACCTCAACACTTGCTCTATTTTATAGTGAAAAAAAAGAGTACAATAGAATATATAAACTAGTCACTAGAATCAAACAGTACAAACACTTAGCTATTAGTCAACACCTTAAGCTCTAATACTAAAGTATATGATATGTCTAAGAGCTAAGTTATCACTAGGTTTTACTGTGAGAGAAAACTAGGTTGTTCCTTCAAGAAATCAAAGAAAATGGAATGGTCGGCAAATACAACAGTAGCTTCGTGAAGCTACTCTTCGGATGTGACTTCTTGAGGAACATAACACGACTTAGTGTTTACTTAATGTGAAGCATAAGCAAATACTAAAGTTCACTCATCACTAACTTCTAGCTACTAACAAGATTAGATAAGAGTGGGGGAAATGTGCTTGGAGAATAGTATCTTGCAAGGACAAAGTGAGTATTCATTAACAATCGTCTAATAATCTATTTTCAGCTATAAGATAAACAACTATTTATAGTGAGTCAGTAGGGCAACAAAGGAAATAAAGAAATTATAAAAATAAGTAGTATCTAAACTAAGGAACCTAGTACAACTCAAAAGGGTATATGCGACAATTAATCAAAAGGAATAGAGCACAATGTCAGAAAAAGAGTAAGACAGGTGGCATGTTGCTATTCCTTCTGTATGTGAGGTAAAGAGATGCTGGGGCCAAGCTGTTTAGGCATAGCAACAGGTCGGTAAGAGGATGGAATAGATAGATCGGCTTTCAGGTTCTTACATGCAATAAGTTGGCATTTGAGTCCTCGGCACACAACAAGTTGGCATCATTGGGTTCAGCATAAGTGTACGGGATGGAGTAAAGCAGAGTATGTTTGAGTTGGGCATCCAGGCCATTTATCTTCAGGCCTTTTTGGTAATGAAGCTCATCTTAGCTAAGTTGAGATGTTTGAATCCTCCTAACTGGACCTTATAAGCCCTTGAGTCAAGCTCGAGTGATAAGTTTAGAGGTTAGCATTCCATTAATTATGAGCATTATCTTTTTCTAATAAGTTGTGGGTTTCTTGTTGTGGCCAAATGTTTGAAGTCATCTTGTAATCTTACATGAATGTTGTGGCAAAGGAAGTCAAAATCATTTTAAAGAAAATAAATAAATAAAAATGAAGTTGGTTAGTACTGTAGGGGGCTTCACCCTTCGCACTCCCCAACGAGGTTAATGGTATGGCTTTAAGCTTAAGTCTATTAGCCCTTACCTTCCACTCCTACCTAAATAATCTACTTTTAAAAATTAAGCTCCCAAAATATTGCACCCAATTTCAATTTGGGTCATGCAACTACAATTTGAGGCATTTAGTAACTGTGTATGCATGAAGACCTTACCAGAAGAATGCTCTTTATGATAAGAAAATCAAGGCAAATAATGATACATGGAGTTAACCCAATGAGATTGCTAATGTAAACTTAATGTACAAGATTCAACTTAGTAGAACTAATAACTCATGTGGATTGAATCAAAGAGGTAAATCAACTCGTAAAAGAGACAACTTATAGAAGATTTATTTGAAAGTGTTGCTTTGGGCAATGTACAACTTAATTCAACCAAAGTATGACATATAGTTAAAAGATGTTGCGAACTTATGTACTGAGATAATTCTTAAATGAATTTGGCAGTGGTGCAGCTATTCAATAAAGTACGTACTTAAGTCAATTAAAAGGCTTATTCGATGCTTAAACCTCTTTAACTACGTCTGAAGGACTTTGGTTAGGGAGCAAAATTTTGAGGGCTAGATTCAGAATTAGGCCACAAGCCCATTAATTAATTGAGTTTGATTTTTTGGGCTAAGGTGGCGAGGGCAAGGAGTCAAGTCTAAATATTCAAGATGATTAAGAGAGTTTTAACATAGTAGGCTTAGAATAGGGCTCATTGGATCGGCTTATCTAATTCAACTTTTTTCAATATTGGCTCAAACTAAGAGTAAGGCCTTGTTAGGTGTAAGCTCATAAAAGAAACTCACTTAAGGTCTGCTAAGAGAAGGTTTTGATATTAACCATTGATGAACATTACAATCTTACGGATGAGATAAATGGCCATTGACTAATGGCCAATTTCTATATATACCTCTTTCCCTTCTCATTCGGACAAGAGAGATCTTGGAACAAATATCTTTACTTTATCGGATTCTTACCGTGAAAGATCAAATACTTAAATATTTCAAAAACATTACCTTGTTCTTCATTAGTTGTGAAGTTTGATGCCTGTTAGCTCCTCTACTTATCACTATAAGTGTTAGAACGTTATCGAGATTACTTACTTATCTTTCCTACACTTCTGTCTTAATTATCTTATATATGTAATTCAGATTATTTTCTTAATCACGTATAATGCGACTTGACATGTAGCATTGATCTAACTCTTATATCTATACCCACATCCACAAAGATCTAAAAAATTTCTAATTAAAGAGTCTCTCTCTCTCTATTACCGTATCGTTTTTTAGTTGAATTTAAGATAAGAAATCCAGCTTATTTATAGAATAATAGTTCTACGTTCCAAGTCAGGATACCACACGGTCTCTAATAAGAGTAATGATAACAGGTTTAAAGAAAATAGGAATACAGTGAAGGGGAAGGATTTTGTGGTTATATTTACGATAAAGTAAGATAAAAAGAAGCACTATTTCATGGCATTATTGATAGGAAAAATTAAAAGTGGAAGTCGTAGTGGTTACTAATAAAAGGATTGTGGTCTATCGTTATTCCTCCGTTCTACAATTTCCATCATATTCACTGAGACTTGTTTATATTTCATTAATTCATTAAAGAAATAAATCGCCAGGTAGATAATCACTTGATTGGAGGGAATAAAATTTCTGTTAGGAATTTAATCAAGTATGCTATTGAACCTGTGGATTTTCTGATAAGTTAAAAGAGAAACTACATAAAAGATAATTGAAAACTAAAGATTTTTGTGAAATCATAACTAAGTGATAATTGGATGTCATTGTTAAAGCTAGAGAAAGTTGTAGCTGGATTATGAGCTTTTTAGTTGATGATTTTGGGATCAATGAGACACAGTTTGGACGATGTAAAGTTGAAGTGGTCAACCTTGTTTCACTTAGGTTAACCAATAGGAGGCTAGAGAAAATAGATCTACTAGATTGGACTAGTTTATGATTTTACTGTAAATACTAGATCTTTTAGTAGAATTAAGATTCTATTAACCTGTTATGAAATACTGATTATTGTTCTGCGTGTGTTGGGTATGAACGTAAGAACATTTCAGAAAAATGTCTACAAAAAAGTAATTTCATTTAATTTAAAACTCAAGAGGTTATGCTCGACCAAAATCTTGATTTCCTATGATCAATATTGGTAGATTATTAAGAGCTTAATGTCAAACTCTACTTCTTGTAGTTCAATCAAAGATAGAATTGAATAAACATTAATTGGTCCACACTTAAAAGCATATAATTAAGAGTTTCATGCTTCAAGTTACTGTACATAATAATATGCAGATCCAAACAAATGGTTATCTTATCATGACTGCGCAGAAAACGTGCCTGTAGATATGCCTCTTATGTGATGTCTTAATCTTGTGTCTGCTTGTGAGAGTTATCCTAGAAAAAAGAAAAAAAATAAGGGACCGCAAACCAATAATTTTGGAACATGAAAAACCAGTACTATGTCGTTTATAGATGTTAGCACATGTCAAATTGTTGAATTTATATTATATACTACGCATATTCGTTGAGGACGTGAGAGAGTGAGAGAATCACTGCTTATCCTGAAATATGGGACCACGGTCAACATTTGAATAGAGGCAAATTAAATTTTAATATCTAAATTGGAAGCACATGAAAATTGTCTCGACATTGATGGAACAAAAAGAGAGAAAGAAGGTATGATGTAATTTTACGTGGAAAATAGAACTTGTTATTCGTACACTTGTTCTTTTGTTAAATGTATGATGAATATTGAAATTTTATATTTTTTTGCTTTTTAATAAGTGCATTGGAGACTCGTTAGTAGAATTCATTTCATTTAAGAAAAAGTATAGTTATTAGAATTGTGATTTTATTATTCATTTAAATGTATAAAGCTGATAGAATGAAATATAATCATATAAAATCGGTAAAAATTTAAATTTATAGAATCGTATCTAAAAATTTATAGTTTTATTAAAAATTTACATATAAATAATTTTATATTCATTTTAATTAAAAAAATATTATATAATTATAAACTCATGGAATTATATAGTTTGATTCGTAATTTTAACAACTATGAAAAAATATATGAAAAGGATGATTCAAACAACATCTTTTGCTATATTTTTATATTTTCGGTTACTTTTTTAACTTCTCTTTGTCTTTCTCAACTTGAATCATCTTTTTATTTTGCCACTTTATGTTTGAATCTTCAATTACTAAATTTAGTAATTTTCTACATGAATTCTCTACCTTTTCAAAAAATTAGAAAACGTCCCTCAATCATTCATTTAGTGATTTCATTAAAATTTTCTAAGATAGTTATTATTATTAATATTATGAGTAACAATTGGCATAATAAAATTGGTACATTTTCTTTTAAGAGAAATCACTATGTAATTGATTGACCTAGAGTTTGTTTTCATATATATATAAATATAAGATAATTCATATATTTACAGATAGTTCTTTAGAGTTAGGGAATCGGGTTGATCTCGATAATATGTGTCCATTATTTTATAAAAGAATTAATGTTGGTAGGTTTTTACGTAATCATTAATGAACAAGACAGAATGTCTTTTTTTTGGTTGTTTAAAAGGATGGATGACTCGATAAAAACTAAAATAAAATAAAAATGAAAGAATCAGAAATATATTAAAATGTGAAGGATTGAAAAAAAAAAAAAAAACAAAAGTTAAAAGTGAATGATTGTAAGAGAATAATAGCATTGGACGAAGGAGCGTCTTTTGTACTTCTGCTTTTGTATATATGGTTCTACCTTTGAGTAGATCTGGTGGTTGAGCTGAACTAGCTCTGAATTATCGGTTTATGAACCAATTCAATATTGAACCAGACTTAGATTACTGTATCACTTTATATGTATATATATACTATATGTATTATTGCATAAACAATTTATTGTTATCTTCAATTCAAATTTTATTTCATTTTGAAATAATTGATTTGGATTGTATAAGTTTGATGTTATTTAATATTCAAATATCGAGTAATGTTAAGTAAAGTAAGAGAAGTTGCAAAAAGAATTCTCATTTGAATATTGGAAATGAGAATATGTATTGTATAGAAAAGAAATTAATGAGAAAAATATGTATATAATAATGTAAAAGAGATAATATGTTAGGAAAGGGAAAAGTAGAAGATGCTACAAATGAGAGAATTCGTTTTTTTTATTTTTTTTTATATTGATGGATTGGAATTGACTTGAATCGTTGGGCTAACTTGTTGGGCCTTGCTTGTATAGCGAGTTTAGTAGGCTAAATTGTTTGATCCTTGAGGCTCAAAGTTTCACAGGTTAATTTAGGCTCACCATACCCCTGGCCGAATCGGTTTGGCACTACTCTATGTCAGTTTTGGACCAATTTACGGTTTAGAACCAGCTCTTGTATATGTCTACCTTTAAGGTTAGAAGATAACGAGAAGTAAATAAATCATAGAAACTTCTAATATCACTTAAGTGCATAAACACATGTCTTTATTGGGAAAGGATCACTTATACCATCATATAATTAGTATTGTTAAATTCAAATCGAAAGGTTAATTTGAAAATGAGAAGGAATTAACGGTTGAAAGGATTAACTACGATCTAATTGGGATCTAACCGATATCAATAAAATTATTATAATATTATTTAAATTTATTTGTAAAGTAATAAAAATTACTTACATCCTTTAAATTTGAAGGTTGAGATTTTTTTTGAAGTTTATTTTTTTATTTTTCTATTTGCATTTTTTTTAGCAAATTGATGTATTTCTTACAATGTATAAGGAAAATAATATATTTTAACTTGAAAAAACTAATAGGTTCTTATAGAAACCAGATTAGACTAATTGGGTCAACTTGATTGAATCGGGATCATTATTAAATAAAGTCAAAAGGATGATTTATACTGATTTTATAGAGGGATTAGGTTGAATCGAGTTAGACTGGGTGAGTTAACTTGAGTTTGATAACACTGCATATAATTAATTAATTTATTTTCCTTGAGTGATAATTTAGAAACAATAAAATAATAAGTGCTAACTATAATAAATAACAAAAGTTAAGATTTTACATGGAAAACCTAAAACAAGAAAATTTATGAAACTATCTCGATAAAATACTTCTACTATAAAATAATGGAATTACAATTATGTCTTGGCTAGTTCTACTAGAGGTTGCACAAACACTCAAGCAATTACTTGGATAGCAAAGTAATACAAAAAATGTACACATGATCAAATAAGAACGAAGTTAAATGAAACTGTTAAACATCAAACTCCAAAAATTAGACTGCTTTTGTCTTCCAAAGTTTATCTCTCATCTCTTCCCCAATTTCGTTTGTTGTGTGTTTCATCACCGTCACCCTCATCATTGATTTCATCATTGCATGCCCATCATGGCTTGATGATTGCTTGTTTCATCGTTGCTCCAATGATGACTATGATGATTGCTTATGTTGCAAAATGGCTCCATGGCTATGTGTTTATCGAAATTAAGGTAGTTGTTTTACTGCCTAATTTGAGGTGGTTGAATTTTGTTTTTTTTTTTTTTTTTGATATTGTTGTTGGCTCTTACATGAGTTGGACCCATACATAACAATATATCTTAAGGATGTAAACAAGATGGGTTTAGGATGGATCATAAGAATCTAGAACCTATCTTACTATCTTAATAGGGTTTCCAAACCCGTCCCAAGATCATATAGGGTTTTTAGCTCTATATTTTGAACATGTCCAATTACCTTAATAGGGTACCTGTTTCCCAACCTGTGAGATTTGTTTATTTTTTTCAAAGAACTATTTTTAACTTCATTATTCATTACATGGGAAATTGATTTACATTATTATATTGATAAAACATAGGCAATATAATGAGCACATATTAGAGGAGAAGCCATAAAAACATGCCATACTTTATCTATAATATATTTATAGAATACCAAAACACCAAACACTAGTAAACTTACTTGTCACATTGTTAATAAAGTAAAAAAAATCTAACATGGTAGAAGATATAAATTGTCAAAGAGCACAAACAATAACAAAATACATGACAATAACAATTGAAAATTTGTAGAATAAAATAAAGTCTTCCATCACATAATTCTTCTAACCCTCCTTAACCCTCATATTTTCAAACTTCACATCTCATCTTTTGCCTCAAATTCAATTATCAGATGGAAAGTTCCATAAAATACATTAGGTGATTGGGTCATGAATAAAGAAAGTTAATATCATGTAATAAAAACTATTACCTCCTTGACCATTTGATAACCAACATTGAGTACACACCAATGCCTCACTTGTATTTAGATTGAGTTGACTTCTATGCAAGATAATTACTCGTCCATTTGCACTAAATGCATATTTAGAAGCAAAAATTGATACAGGAACAACTAACAGATCCTAGCTATTTCTTGTAAAGTAGGATATTTAATTCCATTGAATTTCCACCGACTAAGGATATAGAAATCATCACTCCAAGGCAATATAAGTTCTTTTAAGTAATAGTCTAACTCTGACTTTACCTAACCACCCTTATTTTATTTAGTGCTTAAGTGTTGCATGAACCTTATTTTCATCGAATTGTGAAAAGCATTATTGGCTCTTGCTAAGTGAGACAAATAAGAACTATTTCCTACACTCCTACTAGGGTGAGATTTATGTTTACATTGGTACTCTCAATTCAAGTCATAACAAGTGTTCCTAACACGTTCTATCTCTTTATAAGCACTCCCTCCATATACAGTAGGAAACATAAAGTCCAAAGCCTTAATCTTAAAACACGGATCCAAAACAGTACAGCTAGCCATAATAATATGTACATTGCCTTAGTACTTGTCAAACTTCTCAAACATCCTATTTGATAAAGTGTCAATTTCTGGACCCCTCATCTGAGCCTACCTCTAAGTTACAATCTCTCATAAGGAGGATTATGTCTTCTTAACTTGCCAAGAATGAGCTCTTGTACATGGAAGAGCTATGGAAGAACTCTCTAAGACCCCGGCTCGGACACACTTTGCTTTACTCGAACTCCTATCTAGTTGCTGACCTACCGAATGCTGAAGCCGAGGTCCTTAGACACTAAGCTCTCCTATCTCACTCTATTGAGCTAATACCTCACTCAATCACCTTGATAGCCTTCAGTATAGTATAGTAGCAACAACACTAACATTAAAGTAGCACATTTCTAGTGCTCTAAGATTCCAAACATGAACCCACTGATAGACTACTACCAATCATTTACTTTTTTGACATTTGTACTATATTCCTTTTTGTCATTTATCATATTTACCCTTTTTTGTATGTATTAGGAATCTCTTTCATACATTATCCCTTATGTAATTTCCATTGTTGTATTGTTTCCCTAAGGGTCTTACTATAAATAGTCCCATAGTTATAGCCATAAACGATTAACTTTAATTAATACAAACATTGCATATTTCTTTCCTGTTCTTGTAAGATATCCTCTTTGAATAACAACCCTACACTCTTATCTAATCTTCTTTCATAGCTCAAGATTAGTAGCAAGTGAACCTTAGTATTAGCTTATATGTCATATCAAGTAAATTACTAAGTCATGTCGTGTTCATTGGTGTATCATATCTGATGAGTAGTTTTATGGAAGCTATCGTGATTGCTGACTTCAATATCTCAAAGGACCTACTATTACTACTTCTTACGGTAAGCCTTAGTAATAACTCAACTATTGGGTACATCATATAATCTTTGTATTAGAGCTTAAGGTTGTGATCGACAGCTTAGTATTGTAGTAGCTACTTGTTATAGTTGTGTGTTCTGTTATACTCTATTTCTCCACTAGAAAATAAAGAAAGTTCTAAAATTATTATGCGATATAGTATTAGTAAAGTTGTGTAAAATCTTCTATTGAGTAATAAACTTCCTAAAATTTTGTATTACGAATGTTGAATCCGAATGTTCAAGAAGAGGTTAACGATGCTAAGAGTGATGCTCATGGTTGCAGTCGTGTTACCCAATAGGCCATGCGAACTATTGATAAGCAATTGCACTACTTTATTGCTATTGTAACCAACTTAGTTATATCTATGCAAAGATTAATAGAGGATAGACCTCAAAAGAGAGCTAATGAATGAGGTTGAGATGTAATAAATAGGTCAACAAGATAAGTAGTTGAGCATTGGGCACTAGAAGTTATTAATGTGAACCTAGCTCCATCTTGACATGTTGAGAGGTTTACGGAGATGAGACTTAAGTTAAAAGAAGTTGAAGAGTATGGGGAGGAGGAAGAGTCGTATGTCAAACTCTAAGAGCATGAGCTTCGAGCCCCTAAAGGTGCCAAACATCTCAAAGTGCAAATACCGAGCTTTAATGGACTTGGTAATGCTAATGATTGCCTAGATTGGGAGGAGAAGATTGAGAAGATATTTGACTTTTATGATTACGAAGATTCAATGCATATACGAGTAGCCGCTTTAAAATTTTTTAGGTATGTAGCAATGTGGTGAAAGAAATTACAAAATGTACATTAGTGAGCCCAACATGAAATCCGAACTTGGAATGAGATGAAGAGAGTTCTAAGGAGTAGATTTGTGCTAAATTACTATGAGTTAGACACCTTCTAACATCTTCAGGAACTCAGGTAGGCTAGCTGATCTGTAGGTGAATATGTTCAAGAGTTCTAACTACTGATGATTTGCTATGATGTTAATGAACCAAACGCACGTATAGTAGTCATGTTCATTTCTAGTTTGAGACTTGAGATTGGTAATATTATGGAAGTAGAGAGGCATAGAAATTTAGATGAGACCATTCGAGTGGCATAAAGAGTTGAAAAGTAAAGGCAAAGGAAAAATTTTCTTAGCCAAGCACTGTAAGCCCCAAAGTTCAGCCAAGTAACCGTAGGATTGAACTTAGAACAGTTTAGGGCGATCGGTTAAAAGATCCGATCAAACCTAAATTATAAACTATTGAGAAGAATATTAGTAAAAATGACCCCGTAAACTTAAATTTAAGAAAATAAATAATGAAATAAGAGACTATAAAATTTTCAAATTTTAAGCATAATAATTGCTAATTATCGAAAAGGCGAAAAGTGTAATATAATAACTAATAAATTACTGGAGATAGATTATATGTATAATAAAAATTTTAAAATGACCAAAATAATAATTAGGAATGTTCACGTATACCCTACATGTATTTACGTGTAGATAAAAATACGCGAAATTACCTAAATTTACTAAAAACTAAGCAAATAATTAAAGAAAATTATAAAATAATTGAGGAAAAATCAGAAAAAAATCAGAAGGGTATGGAATGATGTAAACTTGGTCGTGGCATGTCAGGATAAGAAAAATAAAAATTAACCAATAAGAATTAAGCAACATAAAAGCCAAAATTTAAGGGATAAAGTAATTGTCTTATATAATTTAATGCACAATAATTACACTAAAGCCCTATAAATAGCAGGAAAAATCCAGGAACTCATTTGGACAGTTGGGAATCAGAGAAAATTAGGGAGAGTCGAAAATTGAGAGAAAAATTCTGTTTGGAAAAAAATTAGAAAAATCTGTACAATTAGGGCTTCTAAAGGAAACCCCCACCAGACGAGCAGCTGGAAGCGGACGGCCACCACCACCACACGGTGGTGGCAGCGCCCAGGCCGGTCGACAAGGCCACGGCGGCCCGCGGTGGCTGGAGCCACCCAAATCGGTGAGTCTGATTTCCAGCCCGATTTTGTGTAATTTTGTAAAAATAGTAAATATGATTAGAAAATTATGAATTTTGTTATTCTGGGATATTTTTGTATGTAGTTTGTAGGAAAAATATTATTTTGATGAAAACATGATCCGTAATATATGGTCCTTAAGAAATCGTACAAAACTGAATACATTTCGGTTTAGAAATAAATGACCTTAGGAGTGTAGTTTCAAGCCCAAAATTTTTGTGTAGATTACTTAGATGATATAGAACAATGCTATGAAGCCCGTTTTCAAAAATTAATTTTTGAAATTTTAAGATAATTTTTAGGCCCTAAAATGAGGCATAAAATGGGTAATTTGGAGTTAATTAGGTGATTAATATATTAATTACTGATTTAGATAGTAATTAGATGTTTAGGGATGTTAATCTCTAATGTGGAAACATACTCCTACTCTATGGAGTGTTAAGTGTAAGTAATGAAGGTGTTATGTGGTAAATGTAGAAAATTAGGAATATATAAAATTGAAAATTAATAAATATGGAAAAATTAGGTTTAATTAGATAATAAATTAATGAAAATCAGAACATAACAAATCTGAAACAAAATTCAATTTTAGGTAATTATATGAAAAATGTAAAAATTTCTCACAACATGAGTAAATTCGGTACACTAATACGGATTTAAGTGTACCGGATGGAATAAAATACTGACTAGGGGTAGTGATCGTATTTAGGGTATCTGGAAATAATGTGGTTAGTTGCACATTATGAGTTGAAACAAATTTCTAGGGTCCAGGTACAAAACAGTACCTAGAAATCGAACTAGAATATAATTTAGAAATTGATGCAGAAACTGAAACCGAACTCGAACCTAAACCAAAACCTAGAATAATTATAAAAGACTTAAGACCTAGATAATTAGGTATATTAAACCCTAAACAATACATAACAATAAGCGTTATAGGACAAAACAAACTTATAATAGTTACATGAAAAACTGAAACCACGTTTGTGTTATAGGGATGATCGGCGATGGCCTGAACAAATCGGACCTCGAGTGAGTGAGCGAGGAATCGAGGTAAGTTGGGATTAATACGATGCTGTATTTTTGGAGGCTTAAGATTATGCTTGGTTGTGCTTGTTAGATAGTTGAATGTGTACATGTGCTTGATTATGGGTGATGCTATGATTCTGTTTGTTGTTTTGGCTCATGTTGTATGAATTGTATGTAATGATTGATCACCCTAAATTAGACTTAATCAAATATACGACCAGTAATCATAATCGAACATGCACGGTAACCCGTTAGGGGATTTAGGACTCTCCGGCCAAATACCGACCCCTTCGGAAGGGATAGCGCAGGATTGCAAAATGGTCCCTTCTTCGTCCTCAGTCGAACTAAGTGATAGGAGAGAAGGTCACGGCAAGGGTGAAGGCAGTGGTTCGAAGGTAGTCGCGGGAGCAGCAAGGTCTCCATTACACAAGCCTAGGTTTGGTCGTGAGCGGTTGCATTAACGGCAACTCCTCAACCCGGATTAGAGTGAGCGCAATTTCTCTAATCTCACAACGGGCCGGACAACGTCGTGCGATAGCATTTGCTTGCACATGCATTGCACCTAATAAGTGATTGGAAATCTTGTTGTGTGTATGGTATAGTTGTAAGTTCTCCGTCCTAACTTACTGAGTTGTGGTTGCTCACATCCCTATAGATGTCGTACAGGTGCTGGCTAAGAAGCGGCAACAACTACTCTGAAGCTAGCAACTGCTGGATTCTAGGGAGTGAGGAAAAACATTGAAGAATCAACACATATTTTACTTTTCATTTCTGATTAATGTAATAACTAAATTATAGTGATTATATATAACTTTTCTCACTTTCTTAGGTAAATGATTTGTTTAAATTACAAATTGTCTACTTCAAAGCGGGTTAGTCGTGGACGCCTTGTGTAGATCAGGTCTAAGATAGCGGTTGTAAGGCCAACTTCTATCTTAGGATGGTTTACACGGCGGGGGCTGTTACGACTCTGCCGCTTCGGGGCGTGACAAGCACCAAAGAGCTTACTTAGATTGCTTAGCAGAATTGGTATACCGAGTCGACCTAGAAATGATTAAGCTTAGTATAGTTCTGAGGTTAATCGCTGAAGTTAGAGTGCCAAGCAAACCTAATGATGGCTGAGGTAAGACTAAGGTCGAGGGGCTTGGGGTCAGAAAGGATTGAGTTAGAGCTTTGGTAGGAAGACTAAAGAGACAAAATGTTTTAAGTATCTCGATTTTGAACACATACTTAGTCAATGTTTGAATCGACGTATCATGACCATTAAGGGAGAGAAGTCCTAGTTCGAAGTAGAAAGTGTTAGTGAAGGTGAGGAAGAAGTGGAGGATGCTAAGCAATGTTTTGATGAATCCTTAAAAGACTTAGAGGCCCTTACCCAACTTGAACCAAGAGAGCAATACCTCAATATGGTTGTTTGAAGAGTTCTTAGTATTGGTGTTGTAAGGAAAGATGAGCAGTAAGAGAACCTCTTCTACACTAAATGTTGAGTGAATGAAAGTTTGTGTGCTTTAATCATTGATGGGAGTAGTTGTACCAATATGATAATGCAAGGCACGGTAAGGGCTCTGAAATTGCCTACCTATTCTTATCTTAAACCGTATAAGATTCACTAGCTTAATGAGAAGGGAGGATAACCTGTTACCAAACAAATTGGAGTGCCATCATTATTGGCGATAGGTACAGAGATGAGGTGTTATATGATGTCCTACCTATGTGTGCTTCCTATAAAACCCACAATCAGCTACTCAAAGTTTGACTTGTAGAATTTAGGGCGATCGGTTAAAGGATCCGATTGAGCTAAAATTATTAAATAAAGCTAGAAATATTAGCAAAAGTGATTCCGTAAGTTTGAACTTAAGAAAATAAGCAATAAAATAAAAGAATATAAAATTTTCAAATTTTAAGTATATAACTTATTATTTATTGAAAATGCATAAAAATATATTCTGATAATCAATGAATCGCTAGAGATAAATTATATGTATATTAAAAATCATAGAATAACCTAAATAATTTATTTGTATTATATATGAATTTACATGTAGGTAGAAATACGTATAATTACTTAAAATACGCAAAATGTACTAAAATAATACTAAATAATTAAAGAAAATTCGTAATTAATTAAGGAAAAATATAGAAAAATAAGGAAAAGTCCAAAAGTGGGGCATGGCAATATGAAAATTAAAGAAAGAAATTAACCAATTAAATTTTGCAAAATAGAAAGTCATAAAGAAGAAGAGATAAGGCAATTGTCAAATCAAATTTATACATAATAATTTCCCTAAAGCTCTATAAATACCCCAAATTTTTTAGAAGCTCATTTTGGATGTCAAGAAGCTTAGAAAATTAGAGAGAGGTGAAATTGAGAGTAAATTAGGGTTATACAAAAATTTAGCAAAAATCTGTGCAGTTAGGGCTTCTAAGGAGAACCCGGACTCGATGAGCAGTTGGGAGTGGATGGCCACCACCACCATACGGTGTTGGCAATGCCCAGGTGGGTTGACACACCCATGGCCACCTAAACTAGTGAGTTCGATTTTCAGCCCGATTTTGTGTAATTTTAAAAAAATAGTAAATATTCTTAGAAAATTATGAATTTTGTTATTCTGGAATATTTTAGTATATAGTTTTTAGGAAAAATATTATTTTGATGAAAATATGTCCTATGATATTTAGTCCTTAAAAAATCATGCAAAACCGAGTATGTTTCGATTTATAAATAAATGACTAAATTTTTGTGTAAACTACTTAGGTGATATAAAACAGTGCCAAAAAGCCCTTTTTCAAAAATTTTAAATAATTTTTAGGCCTTAAAATGAGGCATAAAATGGGTAATTTAAGGTTAATTAAGTAATTAAATGGGTGATTACTGATTTGATGTACAATTATATGTTTTAGGATGTTGAAATCTAATGAAGTATAATACTTGCAGTATTTAAGGTGTTAGATGTAGTTATTAGGGTAATTATGTAGTAAATAAGTAATGAGGAAAAATAGTACATTTTAAGTTAATTTGGTAATTAGGTTCAAAATTTGATTTAGGATGAATTTAGATATTTGGAATGTTATTTGATGTTGGGAGATGATATTTGAAGTGGTGGGAATATTAGATGTGTACATTGTGTACACATTAATTATAAAAAATTAATAATTATGAAAATATTAGCTAGAATTGATATTATGATAATAATAGGAATATACAATAAATTTGATAAGAAACTTAAATTAGGGTAATTATATGAAAAATGTAAGATTTTCTCATAACGGGGGTGAATTTAGTAATTAAATTAGGATTCGGATATACCGCACATATTAAAACACTAGTTAGAGACTAAAAATGATATTTAGGATATCCGAATATAATGCGATTAATTTCACATTATTGGTCGGAATGATTTCTTAGGGCGTACCTATAAATCTCTAATAAAAAAACTGAGTTAAGAATTTAATTTAGAAATCGATGCGAAAACTGAAATAAAACTTAACACGATTCAAGAAGAATTGTAAAAGATTTAAGACCTAGATAATTAGGTATATTAAACCCTAAAAAAAGATAATCTTACCTCGGATTAGAGCAAGCACAATTTCTCTAATGTGAAATTAATCGCATTATATTCGGATATCCTAAATGGATACAGTTGCAAATGTTGTGCTGATAATGGTTGGTTTTTTTAAGAGAGATGTAAGGAAGAAAGAGAAGAGAGTAGCGACGTAAGACAAAAGAGGTAGATGGAGATTAGAGAAATAACTAAGGTTAAGGATATAAGATAGAACTTTACTTTTCATTTACTTTTTTGTTTAGTTAATATTATATTATCATTATATTATTTTTATCGGGTAATGGGTCTCTCAACGATTTTTTTTTTTTAAATCCCAAAACTCATTCCATAACATTAATGGGTTTTAACAATATCTTAGATCCTATCCCAAAACCCTATTAGGTAGTATCCTATATCCTATAGGGTTTTTAATGGGTTAAACGAGTCGAGTACCTTATTGTGACTTGCCCATTTACATCCCTAATCTTCCCCTCTAGCTCTTGTGGGGATTTGCTCCATACTTGCTATTTGCCTACAAGTAATAGTTTTCTCCTTTATTAGCACTTTAGTCATCATATTTGATCCATTATCTATATGGATTTTGTAAAGCTGAAGGAGCTTCATCTCTAAAACATCTTGAATTCGATGGTATATAACATCAATATGTTTGGATCTTGAATGAAAGGCAGGACTCTTTCTGAGATGGATCATGCTTTGACTATCATTGTAAAGGATATACTTCTCCTGCTATTGTCTCAATTTTTGTAGAAATTTCTTCATCCATAAGCTTCTTGCAGGCTTCAATTATAGGAACATACTCATCATTGATAGTGGATAGAGCAATATACTGATTGCCATGACATAGCTCCCCTTACATAAATCATTAGATATCTTGATGTTGACTTTCTGATGTCAACTTCCTATGCTATATCTGCATTTATGAAACCCTTAAGTATAGGTTTATTGCCACCAAACTGCAAACATAGTTAAGTAATGCCTCTAAGATACTTGAAGGTCCATTTGATTGGGGACCAATGTTCCTTACTAGGATTAAAGAGATAACGAATAACAACACCAATTGCATGAGCAATATCTAGTCGTGTACACACCATAGCATACATAAGATTGCCAATTGTTGATGCATAAGACACCTTCTTCATTTCTTCTTTCTCTATCTCACTTGTAAGACATTGCTTGGTACTGAGTTTGAAGTGACTTGCAAGTGGTGAACTCATTAGTTTTGAATTGCTCCTGTTGAATCTTTCTAGTACCTTCTTAAGTATCTCTCCTACGATATCCCCCAATTCTAACTTTTCCTATCACCTATAATTCTCATACCAAAAGTTTGTTTTATAGGTCTTAAGTCTTTCGTAGCAAAAGACTTGCTTAACTCCACTTTCAGATTCTGAATCTACTTGGCATCATGGCCAATAATTAACATATCATCCACATATAGCAAGAGGATGATGAACTCACTATGAGGTAGTTGCTTCATAAATACATAATGGTTTAATGCAGTCCTAGTATATCCATGGTCAACCATAAAGGAATCAAATTTCTTATACTACTATCTTAGAGCTTACTTTAGCTCATACAAGCTTTTCTTTAATTTGTGAACAAGATGTTCCTTCCATTTGGTTCTGAAACCCTTAAGCTACTCCATATATATTTCTTCATCTAGATCTCCATGAAGAAAAGAAGTTTTGACATCTAGCTGCTCGATCTCTAGATTCAAACTGGTACTTGGTCTAATTACAACCCAAATAGAAGACATTTTCACTACTAGTGAGTAGATTTCATCAAAATCAATACCTATTTTCTAATTGAAGCCTTTCACAGCTAACCTTGCCTTGTATCTAGTTGTGAGCTATTTCTTTAGTTTTTAGTCTATAGACCCACTTATTCTTTAATGGCCGTTTGCCTTTAGGCAATTCTACCAAATCATAGGTATGGTTTTCCTATAATAATTTCATCTCTTCTTGCATGACTTTTAACCATTCTTGATTCTATTGGTGTAACATGGCTTCCTATAAACTTTGCCCTACCTATTAGCATTACATACTCATCTAAAGTATATCTTATGTAAGGTCTATGCTCTCTAGTAGATCTTCTCAACTTCATCTACACTTTAGGTTCCATTGGTTTCGGTAAAGCTAAATTTTCATCACTTTGATCATTGTCTTAAGCTTAATGATCATTTGGTTGATTACCATAAACTTTAATAGTAGGATTTGGATCCAAATTAGTTGGATACTAATTTGAAGATTTTGTTTTCCTAAGCTTTTATACATCTAAGATAGTTTGATCCTCCATAAATACCACATCTTTGCTTTTGATGACCTTCCTCTTTATTTGATCCCACAGTCTATAACTAAACTCTTCATGTGCATAACTTAAGAAAATACATTTCTTTGCATTAGTATCAAGCTTAACCCTTTCATCTTTAGGGATATGAAGAAAGACTTTACACTTGAACACTCTTAGATGATCATAAGAAACATCTTTCCCTACCTAAACTCTCTTTAAGATGTCACCATCTAAAGGATAAGAAGGCAATAGGTTAATCAAATCAACTGTTATCTTTAATGCTTCATCCTAAAATGAGTTTGGCAAATTCACATGAGAAAGCATGCATTTAATTCTCTCAGTGATGGTTCTATTTATCCTCTTATTTACACCATTATGTTGCAAGGTTTTCATAACACCTTTCTCCAACCTTATGACATGGGTATTGTAATAAGATTCAAATGGGCCTCTGTATTCACCATCATTATTTGCTCGAACACATTTGAGTTTTTTTCTAGTTTATTGTTCCACCATAACATGAAATAGCTTGAAAATTTTCTAAAACCTAATCTTTTATTTTCAGTAGGAGTGCCCACAACTTTCTTGAGTGATCATCAATGAAAGTTATATAATAAGTAGCACCACCAAGGGAATGGTCCTTCATATTCTAACACATTTGATCTTCTTAATAGTGAATAATGTCAAAATGTAACTTTATGTTGTTTACTAGCAAGGCAATGAGTATAGGTTTTCAAAGAAATACCTTTTACATTAGGTATAAGTTTCTTCTTAGCAAGAAGTTGAAACCCTTTCTTACTGATGTGCCAAAGCTCAATAGAAGAATCATCAATTGCATTTACCTCTCCTTGACTTAATTTTGCCAACATTAAGTAAATGGTATTACATTTCTTGCCTTTGGCTATAATAAGGGAACCCTTAGTAAGCTTCCATTTTCCTTCATTAAAGCTGCTAGAATATCCTTCATCATTAAGCTTGTTAGTAGAAATAAGGTTAAGACGAATATTTAGAACATGTCTAACATTCTAAAGGATCAACCTACAATCAATATTGGCATGCAAACATATCTCTCCAATGCTAACTATTTTTGATGCACCATCATTTCCCATCCTCACATAACCAAAATCACCACTAGTTTAGGACATAAAAAGTCCACCTTATGGTGTAACATGAAAAGAAGTTCCTAAATTGATTACCCAATCACGATCTTGGGAAGTGAGACTAACATATCCATCATCCTATGGGATCACCTTAATTTAAAAATATGGAGGCTCCTTTTGTTGCATGACCATGCAAAGCCCCATCAATTGCTATAAAAAGCCTAAGATTTCATCTACCTAGAAACCCTTAGAGTGTGAATTGGATAAGCTTCCATTTAGGGTAAGTGCTAGGGTATAGGGAAAGAAAAATCACATCTTAAATTGCTATAAAAAGCCTAAGATTTCATCTACCTAGAAACCCTTAGAGTGTGAATTGGATAAGCTTCCATTTAGGGTAAGTGCTAGGGTATAGGGAAAGAAAAATCACATCTTAAAAACCCCTAATATATTCCGTAAATGCAATCCCCTTTCACTTGTTTTCAGCTTATTACTCTCTTACATCATCTTTCAACCATTCTACCTTGAAACCCTATCTAGAGCTCTAAGCTGCCTCCTTCACCACCACATTTTCCACTCAAAAAACCACTTCCAAACCTCACAAATTTTGGGTGCACCTTACTATAACAAATAGTGAACAGAACCATCTAAGTGTAGCCACCTTGCATCCTTCTTACGCCCACCCTTAGAGTCCTACACGAGCACCACTTCTTGAGTTGTTTTCCTCAAACAAAACACCATATGGAGTAGTCTTCCCAACCTCCTAAGAGAGATAGGCAAAGTAGCTCAAAGTGCTTTAAGACTACCTCCCAAGTGACAAGAAATGGAAACAAGGAGGAGTCACCATCTAATAATAAAGTTCCCTTTACATAAGCATTGCTTTTTGTATATTATCTTAGATCTTGTTGTATTAGGAGCTAAAATAAGGAATATACACATATACGTAAATTTTCTTGTAATTTCCTAACTTTTAGGCACTTGTAGAAGTAAGTCTTAAAAGATTCTTTCATGTAAAGTGTAGAAACTTAAGTATACGTTTCAATAGTAAAGTTGTAAGCCTGTATCTCAAAAAATGATCAAAAAAAAAAAAATCTATTACACATGTTGGACATGTTTTCTACTACGGATTTTTTCAAGTTTTGTTTAGTCTTTATCTTGATATCTTAGCCTAAAAATGCCTTCCAATGCCTCTTTAGTATGTACATGGGGTTGTTTAAGTAAAAAGGTTAAGAAAAACACTTCTTTTGGAAGCTTAACAAAACTCTTAAAATTTGTCCCTAACTTAAAATTTTATTATAATGATGTTTTAGACAATATTAGAGTGATTTAGGACTTATACAAGTGGTATAATTACTATATGAAGACATTAGAAGCTAAAGTCTTATTTTAGGCCCAAAATCAACCTGAGTAATCCTAAAAATGCCCCTAGTCAAATTCAACACACAACTTAAAATCCTCCTTAAGACATGTTAATTTAATTTTTAAGCCTAAATAAACAAGTTAGGTCTATGTGCAAGGCCTTAAATAGCTAAAATAAGCTAAAAACTAAAAATCAAGACAAAATACTTATAAGAACCGGCAAGTTGCAGCAACTTATGGATTAAACAAAAGGCCCATTAAAATAATCCTTAAGCCTAAAGAACCAATAGGGAAGCTTAACTTGAAGAATTCTAGCAACAAGGCCCCAAAACCCAATTATTAGAACACTAGAATAAAAGACTAAAGTTAGGTCAGGAAATGAATATGGACTCATAAAGATTAAGCTCAAACATTACACCAAGGCCCAAAAAGGATTTCAAACTTGCTTGAAATTAGAATTATACAAAGTAAAAACCAAAAGAATGGAAAATAGAACAAGGAAGCCTAACAACTTAAGAGGTCCTCAACTTTCTTAGCTTATAGCTAAAATTATGGTTACAATCTGCAAATGGATCGCACCACAAGATTTTAGATCCAAAAATGGTAAAAACGACTATATAATCACAAAAATCAAAGTTAAAATGAAAAAGATATGATAAAAAAAAAGTTTTAGTCAAAATAGTGGTAAGGATAACAAGAATTGTAAGTTTACTAGGCAATTACCCAGTTTCTTATTTGTACTCCTTCTTGGCTATTACAGGAGATCCCAATTTTGGTTTGGACCTACTTATAGATTATTGCGACCCATAGTACTATATAGTTAAGTGAGTATTCTAATGATTGCTATACTTGTTATTTGCTTATAGATTAGTTGCACTAGATTAAGATAATAATTGGCATGTTGGGGGATTAGGAATCACATATACATGGAATTGCATGCTTGTTACGTTAAGACACATTAATCTAAGATAATAAATTTATTTATTGTTTAACTACTTATAGTTTACCTATTGTGATTGTCTAGTGATACTAATTGGCCATTAAACTAAACCAGATTTAACAATATTTGGCCATAAGTGAACTGATCATGCATGGCAAAATTTGCATTATATAAATGTTGGCTATCACATTAGCATGTGGGATGGAGGGATCTTATGGGGGTCGAGATATTTGTTATTTGTGTTTTCAGATAGTACACACATGCAACATGGTGTCGCTCTTGCTTATGGGATCATTAGGCGTTGAAGATGTCAACCGCATGATCAAGGGTCATGTCTTAGAGTCTAATGAGCTAAGTAGACTACATGCACTACTCACATCTACACTCTTGGCTTAGGAATTGAAAATTTGAAATTAATAATATCTAAAGGATCTGTATGAGAAGAAAGAACAGAGAGAATGTAGGACATGTATGTAATTAGTAGCTAAGCTGCTTGGAATTTGAGTCTAACAGTTTAAGTAACTCCAACTTTGGCTTCAAGGGTGAAATCCTAAGCTATATACAATTATTGATTTGGTTGTATATATATTTGTTTGAGCATATGATTATTTGCATTCATATGATTATATAATTTAACTTGTTTGATTATTGTAGGATGGTGTAGTAAGAGGAATCACTCTCTAAGCAAGTTGAAAGCTTACACCCTTCTAGTCTTTTGTTGCAGGATGACTTGTAGCTTGTTCTAAGGTATGTTATGCTTGAGGTTAGTGTTGGGAGATAGGATATGAGAGAAGAGGAGAGAGAGATTGAGAAAATAATTATTATCATAGACTCTTTTAAGAAAATTTGGATGTACTTTAAATGCTTAGCTAAAGGCTCTCTAGAACTTACTTCTGTATGTTGTTGTCGTACTTATCATTTCTAATGGGATGATGTTCCCATTTATAGTTATTATGAATGACAATTATATAATTATGTTAATTAATTAAATTTTGATTGTTCTGATATACTTTAGAGTATATACCTAAAAAGTTACTTGATATTGGAAGATGCTTGGTATGTTGTGTCGAGTGTTTCGGAGTAATCGTAAGGCTAGTCTAAGATGCTTGGGGGGTATACAATGGGCTTCCACGATCGAGGTACCTCTTAAGGGTTGACAATAAGTCTTGTATAGATAAGATATTGCAGGGGTGTCAACTACATCTAATTTAGTGAGATACCTTCAAGTTATACCTTACAAGCATTATCAATCAAGCATATGAGATGTAATCAACCATTATGAAATGCAACAATACATGCAGTCAATCAGAAACAACGTGCAGCAAGGTTTTAACCCTAATACTGTTTGAGTTGGGAAAAAATCGTAATAACTGTCGATCCCAAGTTCCAAACACCTTAGCTCAACTACTAATAATTTAATTTAGTCCATTACAATTAATTTAATTTTCCTATTACCAAGGGCATGGATGTGATGGGCTCACGCAGTCTTAATCATCCCTAAGCAAATAATCTCTAAGCAATTGTCCCAAACAGAGGGTGATACTTCTCGATAGCACTTACTTCCCAAAGATCTGGATGAGTCATGTAGATCTAATGAGTCATTAGCCATAAGCATGTAACTCTATGTAAGGTGATCAATCAGTTATTCGTAAACACTTAGTTATCATAATACCATACAATAAAAAGTCCAATTCGGTCTAATAAGTTAGGGTATCTAATACAATTAAGCCAACCAAATCCAACACATGCAATTAGCCTAATTCATCCCCACAAACACAATTTATTGATTATCTTTATTTAATAATCCAACAATGCCTACAAGTACAAGCAAGTATAGAGATCATAGGGTACTCACTCTACTTTAGGTAAGTTGTCTCTTAACTAGAAGTCTCCTAATAATTAAAAACGCATAATAACAAGTATTGGATAAGGAGGGTAAGAGATCTTAACTACTTAGTTAATTTTGTTGTAATTATCTAATTAATCCAAATTTTGTTTTATTTGTTACTTTTTTCATTTCAAGTTTGATTTTTGCGTTCTAATAATTGAATTTGATCATTTTTTAATGTATTTTCCTATAATATGGTCCATTTCTAGAGTTTGTGTTTGCTTTTTATCTAGATTACATTGAACAACTGCTATTCACTTTAATTATTGGGCTCTTTTTAATTTGTCTTAGGCCGATTCTCGTACTTTAGGCTTAATTCGATATCTTGTAATTATAGGCTAACACCCATTGTCTCTTTAAAACTAAACCTATCCTAAATCACTTGAAATATGCTTTTTCTTTATGTGGTCAAGCTTGTTGCTAACCTTTTTTGGGTTTATTTCGAAGCCTCGTTAGTGATTTAAGCCTCATAAAAGCTTCTAAGCGCGTTGGGCCTAAGATTGTCAAACTCGCAATTCTACCTAGAATCGCTACAGGGTTTATAGAATCAAAATACAAAATCAAAACATAAAAACATTAGTTTTTACAACTTATGTGAAAATAGCTTTAAAAACACTATAGATTTGATTATAGTAGTTATAAAAAACTTAAAATATATTATAAAAATATAGAAATAGAGAAATTTATTTCTTTTTCTATAAAAAAAAAACTCTTAATTTATAATCTAACATTCATAGAATGTAGATAAATATGGTTGAAACTAATTTTTCTTTCCCATCATTTTGTATGAAAAAAGCAATGAATTGAAGAAAACTAAATGTTTCAACTTATTTTAAGTCGTTAATATTATAAACTTAAATATATGATTTTTCTTATAAACTTTTTTATTGGAGTTGGAATCAAGATGAAGGCTATGAATATTGAAGAAGGAACTAAGAGAGGGAGAAAGAGAAAAAAATTTTGAATTGGATAAAGATGATTTAATGCCTTAATAGTCAATGAGATAATAAAAGTCTATTTTTTTTTTAATTTTTGGCACATTCAACTTATATCTGTAGAACCATAAACTTGGTTAAAAACATAAGTTTCTAATGAGTCTAATGTGTAAAATTGTTTAAAAATGTAAGTTTTTATAAGATAATGATTTTATACACAAGTTAGCGCATAAGAGCCTCCTAAAATCATAAATGCATAGAATCGTATTGGTAGAATCGCGATTTTGACAACCATGCTTGAGCCTATCAATTTGGTTTTATTTTCCTTATTAACTTAATTAAATCATTATTTTTATCCTTCTAAATCTCCTAGGATCAAATTTGGTTTACCCACTTATCAAGCTTCTTACTTAGGTTTTATAAACCTAATACCTTCCTTAAGTTATTCTAGTAACTTAGGGGTTTATCCTTCGTGTAAGTCCACGTGTTTGTTTCTAATCATTCATTATCTATAATTAATATTAATTGTAATTTAACTAATCAATTGGACTAGATTCTTCTTTCTCCCTTGACATTGGCTATTGTCGAGCCTGGTTTGTTAACCTCCCGATTTCTTTTTATAAAATTAGGTTTTCTCTAAACTGATCAATATTAAACCCTACCCGTTTAATACTGATCCTCGATTAGGGTTTAAAAAAAAAACCATTTTTTTTAACTTGAAAAGACTTGGAGTCACCACCCGACCGAAGTCGGGACAAAGAGTTAAAAAACCTATTTATAAATACGACTTTTTGAAAACCAGAGATCTGGATTCAAGGGTTAATTTATTAAACCCTAAACAGGTACCACTTTTTAATTTTTCAAATTTAACTTTACTTTTCAAATATACACTTTTTAATTTCTAAAAACAGCTAATCATGCTTCACGTAACTAAATTATTTAATTTACATAAATATCTAAAAATGGAAAAAAATAAAACTTCCACATTTTAAGTCACCTCATACTAATGTACAGGTGCCTACATACTCGCTATTTGGGATCAAACTTCCGTAGTTCGTTTTATGAAAACTTTAGTGGGTTGATTTAATTTTAATTTTAGAAAAACTGTCGGGTTTACGTTTTTATTCATTTTGATTTTATTTGAGAAAATTTTTTAAGGGTCCTAAATTGGTTTATTTTTGGAAAACCTAAAATGCCCTAATTTGGAAAGGATTCGTTTTATTTTTATTTATTTTTTAAAAAAAATGTTTTTCGAAGCGACAAAAAGAAATAACAATCTTTATTCTTTCTTCTTACTTATTTATTTTTATTTTTTTTATAAATTAAACTAAGTAAAATAACAAATAAATAAACTACATTTTCTTTCTCTTTTTTTTTCTCTTTCCTTTTCTTTTTTTTTTCTTTTTAATACAATTACATTAGAGCATGAAATAAGAAAAACAAATAAAATAAATAAATAAATAAATAAAATGTAGTAAAGGGTTAGACCGTGGGTTAGGCTTGGAGTTGGGTTTAGATCTAGATCTGAATTGGGTCAGAACGAGTCGAACCAGGTTGTGGGTCGGATAAAGAAGAAAGGGTTAGCGATGGTTTCTAAAGGCTGTTAAGGGTGGTTTCTGGCGTTTTTTGAACAAGTAAACCCATTTTCATGGGTATTTTATTGATGGTGGGGGGTGTAGGGAAGGTATCGTGGCCAACAGCGGCCATCGGTGGTGGTTGGCGATCATTATGGTGGCATTGAGGTTTGGACTGTGCAAGAGGGTGAGGTCATGGGGGTTTTGGGGTGTGGTGAATTGGCTGAAGTGGCTGTCGGATTAGGGTTGTGTGCAGTGGATTGCAGTGGGCTGAGAGAGTGCTCGGTTCTGGGTTCAATTGGGAGTGAATGGAGTTGGGTGCTCGGCTTTAGGAGCTAGAGACAACAGACAATGTGGGTTCTGTGTATGTGGGCATCGAAGTTTGGATTGTGTGAGAGAGAAGAAATCGAATTTGCGGGTGGTTGTTGGTGTACAGGGGTTGCCTAGTGACGTTAGTTTGGTGTTTAGGCGAAGGTCGAGGGGATGGCTATGCGGTGGTTTTAGGGTGCAGGTTCGAGCGGCCGATGGTGAAGTGAGAGGGTGAGGGTCAAGCGGTTTTCTATGGGAACTTCGCCTAAGGTGGTTCAGAGAGGTTGTAGTGTTCGGAGAGGGTGAAAGATCGTGTGAGGGGTTGGTTCGGTGAAGGTCGAGAGAGAGAAGATGAGGGTAAAGTGGTCGCGTTTGTGAGGATAGGGCATTGTGTGTATTGCGTTGGGTCGGTGGTGTAGTGGGCAACGGGTTATGGTGGCTGATGAGTGCAGTGGCCTTAGTTTGTTGCCATTGCTGTTGTTCGTTGTTTGTGGAGGTCGTATGAAGGAGAGAAGTAATAGAAAGAGAGAGAGAGAGAGAGACCTGGGGCCGAAACTGAGAGAGAGTATGTGAAGTGAAGAGAGAGGGAGAGTGGACTTTTCGAGAGAGAGAGGATGTGTAGTCTGTATTCCAAGAAGTGGACCCCCCTCCCCCCTGTATATGTCTGTTTTTGAAAAACAATTTCCTTCTTCCCTACTGTATGTGTGTAGGTGTTTTTTTTTTTAAAAACAAAATCCCCCTTCCCTTCCAATGTTCCCCCCTTTGCACAGTGTTTGGGTTGATTTATAAATGAGAAAATGAGGAGTAAAATAAGGAAAGGAAAGAAAGAAAAAGGGGGAAAGTAATTTTGTTGTCGTGACAAATTATAACGTGCCACGTGTTATAATTAGACATGTGGCCTAGTGATATTTTGATATGTGGCAATATGTGGAAAAGAAAAAAAGAAAAGGATAAAAAAAAATCCTCATGCCTCCAGTAAGTTTTGAACCCCCATCCTTTAGCTTAATCCATGTGTTTTACCATTAGACCATTGGCATGTACTTTGTCTATATGTGCAATTAAATTGCACATATAATTTGGTCAACTTAGGCTAGATTTAAATCTAAGCTTAGGTTCATCAACCCAACTTCTAAATCTAAATTAAAATTAAAAATTTACTCTAACAAAATGTTATTTTCTAAAATTTTTTATTTTTTTAAATTTTTTGTAACTTTTCAAAATTTTTATGTACTTTTCCAAATTTTTCCATTTTTTTGTATTTTTTCTAAATTTCGTATTTTTTGTGTTTTTTCCTATTTTTCTAAATTTTTCTAGAATTCTTATTTTCCTAAATTTCTTCTTTTTTGGGGGTTTTCTATAATTTTCTATTTTTTGAAAATTTTCTAATTTAGGACCCTATAACCTAATTTGAAAAATAAAAGAGAGACAAAAATTAGGTGTTTACAGCAATAATATCTATGGGTATGTTCACTACATGTACTACATCACTACTTGTAGCACAACTTTATTCATTTAGAGAAGGCATTTAACTTGCTAATCACATGATGGACTTGACATGGAATTTTAGTGTGTGTGTACGTGCCGTTTTTTGTTGGTGTTCTACTTGAGATGCTAAACTTGTTCCCTACATCATCTTCACATTTTCATTCATGTCCATTCTAGAGGGTTGTGAGTTCTACCATTTCATGGAGTGGAACATCAAAGAAGGTAAGGGACCTTAGTTCTATGGCCATCAAAGAGAATGGAGGATCCTTTATTTTTGCTAATAAGATTTGGTGTGATTTGTACTCTACAAAACTTAGTAAAGGTTGTTGCATTATATATATATATATACACACATACATGAAGTTTTCTTCCTTAAGTTGGTTGAACATGCTTTTTATGTTACATTGGCAACTTGTATCCAATATAATATCTAACATATTATCTACTATTATTACATCGTAAACTTGGAAGAAATGTATATAGGATGCTTGAAGAGAGTAAGAACTTATACTCTACCAAGGTTGGTGCCTAGAAGTCTCCTTCATTCACTCCTTAACCACGACTACCAAACTCTTCATTCCTTATTCGTTTTGGTTCCAAGTCACCAAGGAATCAAGAAGTATGGTTAATGATGGCATTGTGGGAGCTTATTGGCTGTACGAAGTGGAAGGGTTAGTGTGAGGGTAGTGGAGGTGTGGGGAGACAGTGCAAATGGAAGGAAGTGTATGTGGAATGAATGTTTGACATTGGAATATTTTATGGAAGGATCACTTGTTGTTGTACATGAACAAGTGGTCCTTCATTCATGGTGTAACTTGGAGATAAAAGGAATAAGAATAAAGGAATGTTTTGGGAATCGGTGGACATGTTGCACAATGGGGGAAGGGAAAGAAGTTTAATAACTTAAGCTCCTTCTTGCATCTTCTATTTTAGGTCATGGTGTAAGGGTATTTTTCCTAGATTTTAGGGTTAAACCTAGAGTAGAAATTCCTAGGGAAAAGTTGTTTGCTATGTTCTTGTCACCCGAAGTCCCTTTAGGGAAAACTTTTTGAATGAAAAGGTGTTTGGTGGAGGATTGAGCAATGTGGTTGGCGATGGACATCCGAGAGGAATTCCCCTATAAGTTTCTTTTATGTTTAGGTGTATTTGAGTCTTAGTTTTGTTAGCTATAAAGGGAAAGTGTAGGTTGCAAATGTCTCTATCCTAAGGAATAATATTTGACTTTCCAAAGAAAGAAAAAGAGGATAGGAATGGGGCTAGTTACCGTCGGCAAAAATATGGGGGTAAGGAAGGGTGTAGAAGACTTTGCAAGGCTATAATTTTTGGCTAAAGACCTATTTCCTATTTATCCATGATATTAGGCATCTTAATATTAAGACAAAAGAGGAAAAAGGAGTTGGTTCATATATGTATCACTTTCTTTGGACTTTTTTGTAGGTTGGTTAGTGTAATGGAGATGAGACAATTTCCATAATATTCCCTTTGTCTTCTTGGTCGGTGCTACAAGCATGGGCAAAGGGAGAAGAGAAAAAATTACTACTTCATCTTGTTAAATTGTCCTTGTTGTTGTTATACATATATATATTTCTTGTAGAGTTTATTCAAATTGTTTAAAATAATTTACATCATGTGCCTACTCTATGATAGAGATTAAATACTAGCATAATTTGTCCGAACTTGAGTCAATTTAAAGAGTATTTGATTTATGTGGTTAGTTATGAAAGTTGTTTTATGTTGATGAGGATTAACTATTCGATTATATTGAGGACATCATAGGTTCAAGTTCATTAATTTAACCTGTTTAACTGGGTTGAGGAAAACTCTTTCATACAATTAGGGTCTCATAATGTTCTATTAGGATTTTAGGGTGATTTAGGGTTTTGGACATAATTTATGGTTTTACACTAATCTCTAAGGTTTCATAGCTAATTAGGGTAGATTGAGCTAAAGGGGTTTGCTGTAATTTAAAGGCTTTCACTAGTAATCCTAATTAGGTTCTAAATCTATAGTGAAAATTTATAGGGTTTATGGAATCCCATAAATTTAATGCAAGGCAGTTAACTTAGGTGAAGCAAGAGGTCAAGCTACTTAATTTAACTAAGGTTTCCCTTGTTTTCTTTTACCCTTTTTATGCAAATTTTTTTATTTTGCGGTTTTAGTATAATTTCCTATTTAATAAAGATTGTAACTTGTACTTTATTATGAAACCTTAACCTTTTGAATCTATCATTTTTCTTCTTAATCAAATTCTTAGGGTTTAGTTTTCATAATTTGTTATTTGCAAACTGATTTTGGTATAATTCTCCAATTTATTTAATCTAAGTGTGAAACTATTATCTTATTGTACAACCAAAATCATTAATATATGAGTTTCTATTGGTTCAATTATCAAACCCCAATCTTCAAAGAATTCCTCTTTTTGTTGCTAAAATTCTTGGGATCTAGTTTTCATAATTTATTATCCCTTATTGTCTTAAAGTCTTTATTGACAATTTACATATTCTTTCTAAATTATAAATCTATTTTACATAAAACTTATTTATCACTTTCAATGTCCATTTACAAAAATCCTAATTCTTGTATGAGTATAATTATAATTATGAATTGTGTTTTTAGGTTTTTGTTTTAAATTTGATTGATAATTCTATCACTTTTAAAAAGGAACCAGGGAGCATGCATTTATTGGTTTGGGGGTGGTTCTATCCTCTTATTCTCTTTATTGTGACAAAAAAAAAAAAAAATCCTTATTGGAGTAATTTATATAAGAGGAAAGGGAGGAGGTCTAGTTAGGCCTAGAAATTTATGTTACCTTATCGTATTTCGTTCTCATATTTAAAAATATTTGTTTATGGAAAATCTCAACTGGTGACATGATTTATTTATTAATAGTATATGAAAACCTAATTTCGTAACCCGACCCATTTAGTAAACTTGTCTCACGTTCAAGTTGAACATGTTTATCAATTAAAAAGTTATAAGTGAATATATTAAATATTATGAAAAAGAAAATAATAATATTTAAATTTTACAAAGATAGATAACATGAATCTTAATACTTAATATAAAATTACAATCAAGACAAAAGTCTTGGAGTAAAATCTCATTATATAAAAATTATAAAATTTAAGTTATATAGCATCACTAAATTAAGCAGAAGTGGAATGATAGCTTAAATGGATGTTACTTCCAGTGTTCATTTCCAACTTCATCACATTATCTATCAAATCTTCAAAGGAGATAGTAATAAAATCTACACATAGGTTCATAGATTTTGTCTCATTTAAACTATGATGCAATAAGAAGAATATATAGTTGGGAGTAGTGAATTTTACTTTTATTTGATATCTCTGACTTAGATTTGAGAGATATGCACAACAAAATGCAAATATGGGAATATAAAGTGTATCTCTTGTTTTGTCTTAGAGCTTCACACAAGCCAAACACATTAAAACGGATTTAGATAGGTCTGATTTGTTTGTGTCTCATATTGATTTTTTCCTTACACAAACTCGTTTCAATCATGTCGTGCCATGCCGTATCTAGTTCTCATGGGCTAGGTTTTAAATTTCCATCCCTAGGTTTATTTATAGTTATTATGGATAAATATTTTTAAGATCAATTTTCAATTTTGTAAAGAGATATTTACCTTAGAAATTAGATTATTATTTTATTAGGGTAAACTGCATTGACTACCCCCATAAACTTTCAAAATTTCACTAATACCCTTAACTTTTAAAATTGAACACTTTCTCCCCTATAACAAGCATGGTTACCCTTTCTTTTCTTTTTTTTTTTTTTGGAAAGGGAAAGCTATAAAAAAATCCCTAATATTTACTTGTATATATATTTTGGTCCTTAACATTTAATTAATCCATTTCAATCCTCGATGTTTTAAAAAATTTATAAAAATAGTTCGTTTGTTAGTTTTGTCATTAGTATGGGCGCATGACAAAATCTGATTCATTCAAATGATTAATGTAATTAAATAAACTATTAATATATATTATATAACTAAAATTCATAAAAATAATAAGAAATACAAAAAAAATTATAAAAATGTTAGAAAAATAAATATAAAAATCTAAAAAATAATGCATATATATTATCTAATAATATATATTTATATACATGTATATATATTAATATTTAATTTAAAATGAATTAATAAAAATAAAAAAAAAATCCAAATCTAGCTACCACGAATACCAAGAGTAGTTGCAGAACCCCCTATATGTAGTTGTTGGCTACTCCCTAGCATTGGGGTAGTGGGAAAACAACTAGATCTTGAAGTAAGTCATGACCCAATATGAAAAGTAGGTGGCATGACCTACTAGTGGCCATAGGTGGTAGGCAACCATCCACAGCCACCTAAAACTTAAAAAAAAAAAATTAAGAAGAAACCTGATCAGGTTTGGTTTATATATATATATATATATATTAATTTAAGTTGCATAGGTAACTGCCCACTACTTAAAGGGTACTTACCCTCTACCCTCGATGGGGTGGGTGACTACCCTAGGCCGCTTATTTATTTTTCCATTTTATTAATTTAAATTTCATGTTAATATATAAGTATATATTTATGATTATATATAATGATATATATAACTAATATAGTCATTAAATAAGAGTTTTTTCAAGTATGTTGAATTTTTTTTCCATTTTTCCTATTTTTCTATATTTTTAAAAATATTTTATTATTTTTTATTTAAAAATTATACAATAATTAATCAAATGTTGCCACGTGTCCAACATTAATGGAAACTCTAGTAAAAGTTAATGGTAGGACTTATTTGATATGGCTTAAAAATATTGAGAATTGAAATGGACTAAATTAAAGGTTAAGAACTAAATTGAAAGAATGTGAAATACTAAGGACTTTTTTATACTTTTTTCTTTTTGAAAATGTAAAGGCTCATATGTCATTAACTTTTATTATGATGATGCCATGTTAGATAATTTAATATAAAATTAAAGAGGAAATAAAACAAAATAAAGGAAAGTGTGAAAAAAAAGAGTCAAATATTTTTTTTCTAAAGTGTAAGTTTAAGCTTTCTTTTGATCTAGTTAGAAAATGTCCTCATGTATTTAAGGAGTGACTTATTTATATAACAACTAATCCTATCGTACCATTTCATTATTTAGATTACTTTAATGTGTTTCAAATTTCGAGAAACCAAATAATTCTTAAGGTCTAAGTTAACATCTAGCTAAACTAAAAGCAAATAGATGCCATATATTCATAAAATTTTGTAATTATTAATAGCTCCATACTTTATATTAATGATTTTAAGTATACATAGGTTTAATATATAATTGGGGTAAGTAGGTATAAGGTGGTTAGGATATAACTTGTAACCATACCCTACCCTATGGGCATAGGTTCCAAGATTTTTGTGCTAAAAACCTACCTTATGATATGTTAGAATCACTTTATATCTTATACCCTATAAAATTTATAGGGTACAAGGTAACCTATAGGACCTGTATTCTTTTTTTTTTTTTCGAAATATTGTATAGACATATAATCAATATCAAACCTATAATTATAGTAATGGACCAAATAGTAAAATTTGAGAGTTCTTATATTTACAATACATTTAATTATAACAATATAAAACTTTAGTAGGTATGATAAATAATATTACTATAATTGGAAATGTTTAACCTTTAGTTGAGTCATGCATGTAGACACTTAATTTTTGTCTCCTCTTTTATTTTTCAAATTAAGTTATAGGGTCCTAAATTAGGAAAAGTTTAAAAAATAGAAAATTAAAGAAAGCAAAAAATAAATAAATAAATAAATAAGAAAAAATTGGAATTTTATAAAAATATAAAAAAATAAGAAAATAGGAAAAAGCACAAAAAATAAGAAATTTAAAAATAAAATAATAATACATAAAATGAGAAATTTTGAAAAGTCACAAAAAATTAAAAAAATAAAAGATTTTACAAAATAACATTTTATTAGAATAGATTTGTAATTTTAACCTAGGTTTAGGAGTTGGGCCGTTAAACTGAGGTGTAGATTTAAATCTAGCCTAGGCTGAACAAGTCCATATGTGCAATACAAGGCATAAGTTAACGGCTTGACGGTTAAGCATATGGGTATAATACTAACACTAAACATGAGGTCTTGGATTCAAAACTTAGCAAACGTAGGGAAGCCTTTTTTTTACTTTTTGTTTTTAATCACATCAGAGACTGCCACGTTCAGGATCTGATTGTGCCATGTGTCCTGATATGTGGCATCATCGAATTGGACGGCCTTTGCTGACGTGGTGCTACGTATCAGCCATATGGCATGCCACATTAGTCGCCACGTATCAAGTGTGACACGTAGCAGGTCAGGGTTTGTCGAGTTGGTTGACGTAGCGCCACGTCAGCACTTTCCCTTTCTTTCCCTCGGTTTTCCCCCATTTTCTCCTGATTTTCCTCCTCTTTCCTTCTCAAGAATAGCCCACTCCCTCTACTTTAGCTTCAATTTCTACACAAATTCCACACACAAGCTCATAGTTTCTTGCATCAATCTCATACTAGACATGGCATGCTTCGAATTGGTGATAAGAACAAGTTTAGATTTAGCCAAAATCACATTCAAATCGACGTTCAAAAATTGAAAAAAAGCTAGTTTTTCGGGCATTTCTCACTAAATTCAATTCTAACTTTCCTTTGTTTCTGGGTTGGATCTGTAGATAAATTGATGATCATGGGACATAGACGGACACACACAACGAACAGAATCAATCCCCACACTCTCTCTATCCATTCCAGATCACTTTCTCTCTCTAACCTACTCTCTCTCTCTTCGATTCTCTCTCTTTACTCCAACCCGAGTTGAGCTACCACTCTAAGAAGACTACCCGTAGCTCAAGCTCCCCAACCCAGTTGCTTTCGACCACCGCCGTGACCCCTAGCAACTCCACCAAGGTAGTTACCACCAAACCCTGACTACCGCCCCTCTCTCTCTCCTCGAACCACCACCCTCAGTGTCCTTAAACCCAAACTAACATCACGGCCACTCTCCTTGTACCCTTAAATCCCCAAACCAACACTCCATTCGTACCCAGCTACCACCATGTTAGAGGAACGAACACCACCGCCGACCGCTACTTTCAAAACCACCCAAAATGAGCTCCATTAACCACGGCATTTCCCTTACCCCCTTAATGCCAATTAGAAACACACAAAAACCCCTTTTTCCCTTCGATTTGGAGCTTAGATCGGGCTGAATCGTGCCCCGTTGGTGCTGGTGAAGAGGAAGCCAAGATCCAACCTGACTTAACCCAGAGGATTGAGCCGTAACCCGGTTTAGTAGTCTAACCTGACCCGCAACCCAAGTTCGACCCGCGCATCCTGTCGCTTTTGCATGATTTCTTTTTTATTTATTTATTTATTTTCTTGTTTTGTTTTACTTATTTATTTATTTAATCCATGTAAATGTAATAAAAAATAAAGAAGAAAAAAAGAAAGGAAGAAGAATAGAAAAAAGAAGAAAGAAAAGAAAGAAAAAGAAAAAAAAGAAGAGGAAGTATTTTATTTTGGTCTTTTTTTATTTTCACATTTAAACAAAAAAAAACATACGAAAAAAGAGCTAACTAACAATAAAAAGTAAATAAATAAATAATAACAATAGAAAGGTTACTTTTTGACACTTAGAAAATCAAATTTTTTAAATGAAAATAAAATAGGTCCCTTCCAAATTAGGGCATTTTAGGTTTTCCAAAAATAAAATCCAACTTAGGACTCCTTAATAATCTTTTCTCAAATAAACTCAAAATGGGTAAAAATGTAAACTGGGCAATTTTTCCAAAGTTAAAATCAATCAACCTGCCATATTTTCATTAAATGAACTATGAAAGTCTGATCTCGAATAGCGGGTACGTAGGCACTCATACATAAGTATAGGGCGACTTAAAATATGGAAAGTTTTATTTTTTTCATTTTTAGATATTTATGTAAATTAATCAATTTGGTCGCATGTATCATAATTAGATGTTTTTAGAGATTAAAAAGGGTATATTTAAAAGGCGAAGTTAAATTTGGAAAGTTAAAAAGTGATACCCGTTTAAGGTTTAATAAACTAGCCCCCGGACCTAAATATCTGGTTTTCAAAAAAGTCATTTTACAAATCGTTTTTTTTTTTTAATCAATAGACCGATAGCGAAGTTATAGCCAATCCACCTAATTGGTTATAACTCGACCCCTTTTCCTAACTTTGGTCGGGTGGTGACTCTGATCCCTTCTTAAATTGAAAAAATGATTTTCTTTAAACCCTAGTCAATTATCAGTATTAAACGGGTAGGGTTTAGTACCGATCAGCTTAGAGAAGACTTAATTTTATAAAAAGAATTGGGAGGGTGAAAAACTAGGCTTAACAATGCAATATTATTATTATTATTATTTTGTCTTTTCTTTTCAAATCATCAAAACAAAATTTTTATCAAATCATAAAATTGTTATGTATTGAATACAAAAATCACATGCTAAGTAACTTTAATAAAAAAATATTGGATAATAAGTTAAGAATCGAAATATTTTTAATACTTTATTAGATTAGGGTTAGTAAAAGAAGAAGAAAATAGTGTAAAAATGAAATAGTCAAAAAAAGAGAAAAGGTTTTACCAAAAAAAGAAAAAAGAAAAAAGAAGAAAGAAGAAAGAAGAAGAAGAAGAAGAAGAAGAGAAATGGAAAAGATAGCAAACATAAGAGCGTATAGTCTTAGGCTTTTATTATAGACTAAGCTTTTGATCTTATTTAGGTTAACAAAAATGCAATAGTATTAATTTTTTATTTATTAATATTATTAAATTGTTATTATAAGGTGGATACAAGCTACCCTAAAATCTTTACCCTATATATTTCAGAGTATAAGTTTCAAAGTGGTTATAGGATACCTTGATGTTATACCCATGTCCTATCTTATGAGAGCAAGTTTTGAAAAATTAATACCCGAAATCTACCTTTTAATCCTCTTTATCCACTCAGAACCTACTTAATAGAGCAAGGTTTTTGTTTATTACATGTATCATATAATGTAAATCTAGTCTCATGGTATATTATTGGCTTAAATTTTCAATTTTTTTCCAATATTATACTTATTGATAAACCTATATTTATAGCCAAAATAGGGTTTTTATAAAACTTTATTTAATCAACAAATTTTGTAGGACTACCTTTTTAAAATTTTGTAGCTTTATTGTAAAATTCAAGTTAAAAAATATAGATCACCTCTAGAAAGTCCTAAACCTAATAGTTATGAAAACTCATATTGTCAAAACTTGATGATAAGCCATAATACTAATAATAATTTTATGATATGTATGTCCATATAATATGTCTTAAAATGATTTATATTGTTATGATAATATTCAATACTGCAAAATTTTGGTTATAATAACTATAATGTGTAACTCCTTACCTTTTAGGTATTTACTTAAAAATTTTTCTCAAACTCTTAGTATTTGAAAACGGTTTGTTATTGTCATCCTTCAATTAAGGATAAAGCAGAACTCGTATTCAACCTACTCTTTTATTCCATAAATATTTACTTTCGAATCACTTCTCATTCAACATAGTGAACAACAACAAAAGTTTTTACATTAGCAAGCTAAACTCAGAATATTCTATATAGTATAATAATCCTTTGCAAGTACACATCTTTTGCTCTTACAACTACATTAAATCCTTGGTAAAGTACCACCTACTTCTTCTTCCTTAGAAAGTTGCCACCATGTGCTCAAGTAGTATCCAAAAGCCATTGACTTCTTCCAAGAGCTCACTCTTAACGAGAACTCTATTATCTTCTTATCTCTATGATATAATCTTTTGTCTAATCATTTGTAACTTAAGAATAAAAGAAACTTATCCCTTTAGCTACTGTAAGCTGAGTAAGAGTGGAAAAACACATAACAACAAGCATAGCAAAACGGGTACATCATTTAAATAGTTAGTCCAATTACATTAACTTAACATCTTCTCACTAAGCAATGCAATGTGATAAGCGTATGCTATGCTGATGCACGTGACATGCATCAGTACCGATATCCTAGCTTAGTTTGGTAACTCACTCATCCAGTTAGTCGATATACCCGAGCATCTGGATACAATGTCTACAAACCTAGAGGTAATAAGGAGTTGCCTAGGATTAGGACTCCTAAAACTTAGTAAAACAAACACCACCTGATGTGGTTTGAAAATCCAACATATAGTTGGCTTAGCAGATACAATACAATTTCTATATACTTGAAAACTCAACTTTTGTAAATCAAATAGTTCACTTGATGAAACCTTGCAATGTCAGGTCTTGGCTTAGTAATGAAACTATAATTTCTCTCATTTTTACTTTATTTTTCCTATTTTTTGTTTAATTGATGTTCTAGGCTTTCTAGAGAGGATTCTTGTGTTTTTAGTTTGCCAAAATGATGTAGAAGAGTTGCTTCATGTGCTTTATACCAAATTGGGTCAGTTGGGAATGGAGACAATAGATTACAAGTGTCACTTAGCCTATTTTCTTGCTATATTTAATAATATATATTCATATCGAGTACCTATAATGTATATAGCTCAATTATATAATTATATTATATGTTATTTTACTCCTAAAATTATTTTTATAAGTTAGATAGTTTATTTGTCTTCTTTCATGGTCATTCGTAACTCTAATTTCGAGTTTTCGATAATTACTAATCATGCTTAGTAAAAATATATATTATTGAAGTTAAATATTATATAAACTTTATTTCAAGAAATTGACATTACCAAGGCTCTTTGTTTAACTTTTATAACTTTATATTAGAATTTGGTTGAATTCGGACAAAATAGTCTGAAAGCCTTAATTTGTGTCTTTATCAAATAGTTAAGGTATGGTCACATAATTAACTCATTTCCTAAGCTTCTTTTAATAAATTTATTTTATTACTTTCCTCAACTACTCTTTCTAAACTCCACATATAGTAGTTCATTATTTTGAGTCGACCGAGATTTCAAATAATGTTTGAGAACATGCTTCCCTTAATTTTTGTTTGTTGTAAGTCAATGAATGTATGGCATTAACAATATACTAAAAAATTAATATCAAATGAAATCAAAAGCTACTACCAATAAATTAAAGTTAATGATACATCAACCTCCATATTTGTAAAAGAAATAGTAGTCGTACTTGTTATAAGGAGGAAAGTGCTTAATTTTAAAAATTGGGGGTATCTGTGCAATTTAAAAATTTATAAGGGTAGCCTGTACAATTCCCCTTTTTTATTATGATATTTATAGTTTCTTTTTATACGCCTCTTATTTATTTAAATGTGACAATTTCAATTTATGTTTTGTTTAGGGTATTTCATTAACATTGGAAGGTTTCATAGCCAACCTAGCAACACAAACAAGGTGGTTGATATGGGTATGGGTAACATCCTTCGAATGACTCCATTGTAATTAGTGGGATATAATATCTACTCAATAATCGGCATCCATTACTTAGGACTGTATACCAAACCCAATCATTTGAACCCAAATCAAGCAAAATAAATAAATAAAATAATAAGTGACATTTTCTAGTTTTAAATAGTATTTACATTTTATCTTAACTTTGTTAACCTTTTTTTTTGTTATTATTTCTCATCCTTCGCGATCTACTTCTTTCCTTCACCATCATCTCTCATCTCTTAAATAGACTTGCATGCCTTAACTATTATCTAAAATATAATTTCATTGTAATATAATGTTACATTATTCAAATTTTTGTCTAACATTCGTTGATTTGAATATCAACGTTTGGTTGGAAACCTCTTATGACTATAGGTATTGTTAATAAAACAAGGTGCTTTTAAAAATTGTTCAAATTGAATTTAATCAAGTTTAACCATATTTTAATTGGTTTGGTTTATAATCTCGAATTATCTAAAACAATTTAGTTTATGAAGGATTTGAATTGAACTATTTTAAATGTGATTTGGTTTGATTAGGCACATGAATAGAGCCGAATGGAACCATAAATACCCCTACCTTTACTATAATTTGATTCATCTTATGCTCTATCTAAGCCTCTAAAATTATATTTAAGATAATCGAGCTTAAATTTAGGGTCTTTAGGAAAAATGATCCAATTGAATCCAAACTTTACGACTAAAATAAAAAAATTAGATGAAATGACACATTGAAGTTAGTTTTGGAAATAATGACCCAAAATCCCAATTTTGCCCTTAAAAGTAGGATTATTTAATATAATACTACAATGCTCAGAACACCTAAAATCAAGTTTAGATTGCGACGAAAACTTAAAGATAATTTAATTAAGCTCTAAAATGAGATAATATAGTATAATTTACTATATAAATACACTTATATTTTTATGAGTATAGCCAGTATAAATAATGATTATAACTATAAATTAACCCTAATTTACATAATTATATAGATAATGTGTTGAATTCATGCAAATAATTAAGAAAACATATTTTAAAAATAAAAGATATGTTAGAAAATTAATTATATAAGTATAGTTATATATTACGTATGATATATATATGGGGATATATACTCATATATTACTAAATAACTACATATTAATAAACTATACCTAAAATACTAAAACAATTGCCAATCTCATCAGAAATTAAGAAAGAAATTTAGTTTAGCTCCAAAATTCACCGTAGTAGCATCAGGTAGAATTTGCATGATGACTCAAAAGGGGAATTTAGGTGAATTGGCCACCTCTTACTTGCATTAATGGAGGATTAAAAAAAGAAAAAATTTCCCAAGTGGTAAGAGGCTTCTATAAATAGTGAAACATGGATGTCTACTTCCAGCAAGTTAGAATATAGAATAAATATAGAAGGAATTTATGGAAGATAGAAAAAATTAGAAAGAAATTAAGAAAAACAGAGGAAATTTTGTGCTAAGCTAGAACTCGAACCTACCCTAAATCTGTTGTGAAACCCAACTGACCTTAGGCAGTCCACCCACCATGCAAGCCGTTCGAAAACCACCTAACTATCGCTGGCTATTGTAGCATCTAAGAATAGTCAAGTCAATTTTCTGCCATATTTTTAATAATTTATAAAAAAAATACCTAAATCACCTAGAAAATTATGAAAAAAATTGTAGTTAGGTTATTTTGAATATGCTTTCATGTGATATTTTTATTTTTGAAAAAATTTGTAATATTTTGTATACTTGCTTAAGAAAACTACTATTCATTCAAAATTTGAATTGCAAAATAAATATACTAAATGATGTTGTTTTTAGCTCAAAATTTTTGTGTAGGATGTGTATGATATATAAGTAATTTTTATGTATCCCAAATTTTTATTTGAATATTTTTAATATTTATTGCATTTTTTGGCCTAAAAATAACTCGAAAATAGGTTGAAATTATGAAATAAATAGGAAATTATAAAATAAAATAGTTAAATGGACATGTACTGATCTCTAGTGAATAATAACAATGTTAAGTTAGATTGAAATTAATTTGATGTAAAAAGGATTATAATTAAGTAATTTAGGATAATTCGAGGATAAAACTATAAATACGAACATATAGGTGATAGGTCAAAAACTTAAAACCAAGTAATAGCTGAGTTCCCTATATTTTTAGGAGTCTATAGAAATTTTCGAAGAATTATTTGGTGACCCAAACTATTTATTATGAATTTACGTAGAAAAAAGGGCTTAAATTACAAATTGGAACATGTTTTTAGTAATAATAGGTTAAAATGAATTAAATAGTTGAATAAAAACTATGTGTATATATACTGATCGGATTAGATAAAATGTGTATTGTTAATATATTTAATAATATTTTACTGACCGGGATACGTTATATGTGTATTAGGGTTAAATAATACTTATATTATAGCATTATATTAACAAATTAGGTAAAATACAGTTTAATAACCTAATATACGTATGATACGTTAATGTTTATTTAGATATGTATAACTATAGTAAAAACTCGAACTACTTGTTAAAAGTTATCTCTAGAAATAGGATCCGTAAAACGTATCGTTAGGTTTGTACGAACCCAACAATACTAATTTTACTAAAATCGGACAATCTTAAGTAATATAACCTATAACTCTAAAATATTCTAGAATGTACGTGTTACGATAACCTAACTAGAATTAAAACATGATTTAATCAATTAAAAGTACGTTTCGATATATAATACGTAATATTATAAATTACAAATATTATCAATAATTAATAACTTAACTCGATATAAAATATTATATTATATAACTATTTTAGATCAAATCTTAATGTTTTCATAATTATTACGAAAACTGAATTTGGGTTTTATGTGTATATAGGATCTCCTAGTGATCAGACTATTGACAGCTCAAGTCTTCTATAGTGAGCGTTTGAACAAGTAAGTTGGGATTTGTAGCTTCACCATTTGCTAAGATACTGTATTAAAGTATTTGAAGACTTAAGAGTACTTCTAGTTATGTTTGTAGTTAGTTGGTTGGTTATGTGCATATTGTGTGTGTGTATGATATTCAATTGTGACAGGAGTTGAACTTCTTAGTGTGCTGTTTTGCATGTTGCATTGTCCCTGAATTGTATGAACTTGTTTCGTCACTCCTAATTAACATTAACGTTTATTCAATTAAAACGAAACTGGACATGCATAACACCCATTTGGGGGAATGATTAAGAGTGTTAAGCTAAATACCGACTTCCTTTGATGAGGATAGTTGAAATGGTCAGTTCCCCATTCTTAGTTGAACTAAGTGACAAGCGAGGAGGTTGTGGCAAGGGTAAGAGCTATGGTTCGAAAGCGATTGCAAGAGAAGAGTATTCTCCATTGCACAAGCCTAGATTTGGTCTGATTTGAGTCACAATAAAACTCCTCAATCTGGTTTAGAGCGAATGTAATTTTTTTAACCTTACAATAGATCGGATAATATTGTGAGATATTTCATTTAATTGGTTGCATTGCATTTCATCGTAATTAATAACCTTACTTGTGATTGTTTGGTCTTCTTTTGACTCCGTCCCACTTATTAAGCTAGTTGTGCTCACTTCCCAATTGACTCTTTTGTAGGTATTGAGTGAGGACTAGGATGTTCCGATACCGCCAACCCTAGGTTAGTGTGCCATTGAATGAGAAAGTAAAGGACACAAAATCAACCGAACCTGGGCTTTTGACCTTTCTTTTGTCTTTTCTTTTGAATTTTAAGAAAACTAATTGGGAATTCTTTAGGTCACCCACTAGTTTCTTAACTCATTGTAAATAGTCCGCAAAACTTATGGCTTTTTGATAAACTTTGATTATACACTTTAACTCTAGAAGTGAAATGATTTTATAAATACTGTTGTGTTATAAGATAATAGGTTATATAGAACAGATATTTTGTAAAGCTCTATCACAGATTTGGTTATTCATAAATATCAGAATGGATGTTTCAAATTAGTTAAATTATGCACGCTTTGTGTAAACTGTATCTATAATAGCAGCTGTGAGGTTGGCTTTTATTTTAGGTTAGTTTACACGGCGGGATTGTTATGACTCTTCCTGGTCGGGGTGTGACATTCCATTTCCTTTGTAGTTTAAGAAAGGTAGATTATAGTGAGATTCAATTAAAAACTACTAAAATTTTGTCGATATCTTTAATTCAAAAAATAACGTGTTTATACTTATAGAAAAAGTGTTGGCTCCCTCAAATATCTTTTAAAAATGAAGTACCATGTTAGTCTTTCATATAAGTAACGGTTATAATTACTCTTTCAAACGGATTCACCAACTAATTTGGAGTTTCTTCTAGCTAATTTGACATTGTAACCATTAATGTAGAGCAAATCTAAGTGATGAATTAGCTTTGGAAATAATTATAGTCCCCTTAAATAAACTATTAACATGATATGTGGAGAAGAAATTTTGTAGTGTCAATATTTTCCTAGAGATGTCAGATCATTATTTATGAATTAAGTATCTCTATGTAATTTTGATAGATTTTATAGGTTTTAATGCAATATATCCATGTAAATAGGCTTAGATAGCCAGAAAATTCAACCCTAAAAGCTAAAACTTAATATACTAATTTAAAAATGAAAACAAACAAAAATATTAAACCAAATAAGAACAAGCAAAGCTAAGAAAAGCTATACCACATAGAAGAGAAGTACAAGTTAAGACAAGCGAAAATTCTATCGAGTGAAGCTTCTCTTCAGTTCCGAAATTCTTAGGGTAAGTCGTAGCTGGCGATTTGACTATCTTGATATTAAGTCTCTTATTCTTTTATACAATTTTTTTTAACACCAAATTATCTTTCTAGTAATACCAATATAGAAATGGTAAAATATGGTATCTACTAACTTTTCCTTTTCTAATATTTTGGTAACAATGTATTTTGTGGTAACATTAGGAGAAAATGAACATGTTTTTTGAGATTTGATATTAAGTCACCAATTGACAAGTTACCTCAAGTGTTTCCTAAACATTTACAATATAAAATCATTGAATAGCTTAAACTAAAAATATGTAAACTAATAAAATATATCCAAATTAATTGGTATACATATTATTTATTGTGAGAATTACATCACATGGAATCAACGTTTGAAGGTAAATCCAAATAAAAGAGTAATGTTTCAAGAAATTTAAATAAAGGATAAACATTTGATTAAGTGATTCAAGTGGATGATTTGGTTAACTTACTGTTATAACACGTTAAGTGCAACTGATTTGGCCATTATTTACCACGTAGCACTAACTTAGTGAATATGATGATGATGTGACCATAAAATTGCAAATAAAAAAAAGAAAAAAAATACTATATAAAATTGTAAAAAACATAAAAAAATTTGAAAAATAATTAAAAAGTTAAATATTAAAAAATGGAGAAAAAAATTAACATATTACTTATATATAATTTAATGTATAATTATATAATATAAATTCGTGTATTAAATCATAAATAATATATACATATATATGTATGTATATCAATGTATAAAAAAATTTGAAAAAAAAAAAGATTGTAGAAACTAAAATATAAATAATATAATTATATATATTAAAGTATTTAGTTAAAAACAAAAAAAGGAAAAGGAAAAAAACAATCCGACTATCCTTAGATTAGAAGAGGCTGACAATCACATGTAGAGGATTAAGCAACCCCTCTCCCAACCCCTCTATACCTTCTTAAGGTGGTTAAAAGGTTTTCTTTTTTTTTAAAAAAAAAATTTTCAAACATTTTTATTTTTATTTTTTAATTTTCTTTTTTTTTTATATATTTTATTTATTTGATATATTCAATATTTTGTTATTTTTATTTTTTAAATATTTTACCTTTTTTTAATTTGTGCACTTTCTATTTTTTATTTTAAAATTTTATTTATTTATTTTTTACTATTTTTGCATTTTATTTATAATAACATTGTCTTGTCAACACCAAGTGAACATTACACGTTAGATGATGTGACATATTACCACAACTTAATGGTATTATAGTGGTAAGTTAATTGGTTCTCCTATTTGAATCACTTAATCAAACATTGATCCTTTATTTGAATTTTTTGAAATATTGATATTCTATTTAAACTTGTTCTTGAATGTTGATATCCTCTACTGTAATTTTCTCTGCATTCATTTAGGTACTCCGAATTAAAAAATTGCCTATCGCTATAGACCATTAATTTTGAGATTTAGCTATTTGTGAGATTATCTAACCTTCTTTCTTGGTCAATACTAAACCTATTTATTTAGCTAGTTCATCCTTAAGGGCTATAAAAACTTAAGTAGTGTTTGCTTGTATGATTTTTGTAGTACTAAACTGGACAAAAAATTTGATTCCATATTTAGTTCATAACATTGTTTAGTGAAGGGATAAAAAATTGGGTTGATGGACCAATAAAACGCCTAGATTTTGTCACATCCACACTATGGTATGAAAATGAAATACATTGAACAAAAATAAATATATTTTATACTCTCAAAAATACCCCTTTATATTATAATATTGAGTTAATTAATATTATTTTTATTAAATATTATAAAAAATTATTTATTTTATAATATAAATAATTATTTTTTTAATAACTAGCAAATTTACGACTTTCATTAATATTATATATAATTTGTTTAATTATATGAATTCAATAATCTGTCTAAATTGCATTTCAAATAATATAAAAATATAATTAAAATATACATTAGACAGTATTGAAGGTATAAATATCAAAATATAATGACAAGTCCAGTACTTGCATATCCCAAATAAGGGATAACAAAAAAATTTATGTTTAATATTGTGTATTGATGGTCAACTCTAGTCATAAGGGCTCTTAAGGCTTAGGCCCACTAAAATGTATGGTCTAAGCCTTGCAAGTTACTAAGAAACTTGATTTAAACCATACAGGCTCGTCAAGATGCTTGTACGTACGTCGAGTTAGTCCAAGCCCCTCCTCCTACTTATAAGGCCTCCAAGCACCTTAGGCATGCCTTATCACTACTCATAGTATTCACACAAGACTCGCTCTCTTTCCTTTCATGAACTGTGGCTGAAAGAATTATTAAGCTATGAGCTAAGCACTTGCCTCATCCATTGTTCAGTTTGTCTCTCTTGATTTAATGCTAATTGACATGTTTAGCTGCTGAACTAGGAGAGCTACCCACCATCGATGGGAGAGGCCCATCCCCTCAGTCTCTACCAACCAATAGAAGGAAGATTGTCCTATTGGATATTGGTAGTGCCACCTCATTGGATCCTGAACTAGCTATTAGGATTCGCTACGTATCATCAATAGTAAGCATCGCCAACCTATAAATAAGAGTAAGATCTTCAGGTAAGAGATTCAACACTTTCTATTTTCTATCCTCTCTTAGGAACTCATTCTTTTCTTTATTGCCTGCATCATACCTCTCTCTTTGCTAACTTAAGCATCGAAGGGCCCTCATTAGCTTAGCTATGCCATAAAGAGCTTTGTATAGGTTCTTCATTGTCCATGGCCAAGGGGCAACTCGGAGTTAACCTAAGGGACATAGTAGTTATTACAACCATTACCATTGTGTAAACCAAACATGGTATAATAAGCTTATATTATTTAGTTTTTTTTTTTTATATTTATCCTATTCAATTCTCTTTATCAAATCCAGTCCTTGCAACCAAACGCTATCTTAGAGAAATAGATAAAGGCCTTTGGGAACTAATGGTCGTATAACCTAATTTATCTATAACTTATCCTCTCCAAGTTATACTACATTTTGGAGGTATTAAAATTAAGGAATTATACCTTTCAGTCATATTATTAATTTACTAATTTATTTGAGTGTTAACTAAGTACAAAAATATAATTTTACCCACTATTAAGTAAACATTAATGTAAGAAATTAATGTAAAATAACATAAACAGTTATCAAAATACTCAAACTAAGTTCTAAAATAAAGGAACTCAATTAGATAGGTACTGTTTGGATTGTATTTTTCTTATCTATTTCTTATCCGTATCCATTCTATATCTGATTTGTATGTATTTGAAATCTGATGTTTGACAACCTATCTTACTTGTAACTTATTTATTTCTATTTCATAATTATGATGAAGGTGGTGACTGAAGTGTTATTATTGGAGAATGAAATTTCACTTGCTTTTAAGAGAAAATATTTGAAATAATATATTCTATGCATTAGATATTATTATTTTAATTGATATTTTTGTAAATATGAGTAAAGTAAATGATAGATAAATTTAACTTTATCGGGATATATTAGGTAATTAACTTTAGAAGAGTGGTATATATAGAATTATATTTTCATCATTTTGATGTTTTATTCTTATCAAATGCAAGATTCAAGTAGACACCAAAAAGAAAAAAGTAAGATGAAAAAGGATAAATTAAGCAAAGCCATAAACTTAAATATAATGTGAGAATCTCATCAAATCTAACTATAAATAAAATCCTTAATATAAAATCTCGACATTGCCTATGGGCTTAGGGAAATAGGTTGGAATGAAGTTATTCCACCAAGAATGGTATCTATTTTTGCAATTGGTTTATAAGGTTCTTGGAATAATTAATGATGAGACTAGTATCTATGTCTCTTGTTCTTAGAATATCCATTCTTACCAAGTATATGGGAATGGCTGATTTATGCTCCTTATAATAGATTTTCATAGAAATATTCTCAATAAATAGAAGATGTATGTGTATATGTATATGTGCCATATCATTTGTTTGTTTTAATTCTCATTTCTGTTTCTTCTATTCTGTATGATTTCATAAGCTTATGATTTAATGACATATATGGCTTTACGGTTTCTCCTTTATTAAGAGATAATAATTTTTCAACTATTAAGCCATTAAGATCCCCATAGATGAACTTCAAATGAAATAATGGAGCCATTTTTCTTTTTTCTTTTCTCCTGATTTTAGCAGGTTTTCTTTTTTTTTTCCCTCTAGAAAAACTAAAATTCACTCATATGAAGCCATTTTAGTACAATGATAAAATATGAATTGTTAACAATCAACTCTTGCCATAAGAGCTCCTAAGGCCTAAGTCCACCGAAAAGCCTTATCCATGCCTCATGAGTCACCAAGAAACTTTGCTTAAACTACATGAGCCCGTCTAGGTGTTTACATGTGCCTTGAGCTAGTCCAAGCCTCGTCTCCTACTAAAAAAGCCTCTAGGCACCATAAGAATGCACGGTCACTGCCCACAGTGTTCATATGAGGCTCACTCTCTTTCTATTTGTGAACTGTGGCCGAAAGAATTATCAAGCTATGAGTCGAGTACTTGCCCCATCTATTGCCTGGTTTCTCTCTTCATTTAATTCTGATGGACCACCTATCATAAGGCCTACTACCTAGCCACTAAACTATAGTGGCCACTTACTGCTGATGGGATAAGCCTATCCCTTAAGTCTTTACCAATCAGTAGAAGGAAGGATGTCCCATTAGATTTTGGCAATGCCACCTCATTGGATCCTAAGCCAGCCAGTTAAGATTTGTTACGTGTCATCAATAGTAAGCACCTCTAACTTATAAATAAGAGTAAATCTTTAGGTAAAAGGATTAGTAGTTACAATTTCTTATCCTTTCCCAAGACCTCATTCTTTATTGCTTACATCATATCTCTCTCCTAGTTAACTTAAGTGTCGGAGGGCCCTCATTAGCTTAGCCACATGAGGCTTTGTATAGGTTTATAATTGTCTATGGCCAAAGGGCAGATTGGAGTTGACTTACGAGACACAGTGGTGATTATTGCCATTACCATTTGGTGCCCACCCTTTATATGAACTTTTCAACATGGCAAAGAGTAAAAATACACACCTATTTCTAATACTAACAAGCGGTAGTGATGAAATCACCACAGATACCACCACTAGAGCCATAACATTCAGACATGTAGTAAGTAAAAACCATGATCCAATAACTTATAGAGACTAATGCCAAAGTGTTAAAAGGAAAATGTACAATTAAGACAAAAACTCGATTCCACCTAGAAATTAAAAGAAACACTTAACCCTAACGAAAGTGTTCATCTTAAAGACACAGCCACTAGCTCTATAACCTAACAAGGTAAGCACCTTAGGCTCTCAATCACACCATGTCCAAACCTTAAGCACCTATGCGATCTTGCCCTAAATGAGTAGCATACACTACCAGACCTATGTGAGTACCTTAATAACAATTGCGGCAAGGTACATCTTTAGGGTACCCAGTCAGGAATAAGCAGATGTTGACGAGCTCTTTCCTCCAAATAGTTGCCTAAAAACTTAGACAATATGAAGGATTGGGAGCTTGATGAACATATATGACATGCCTTTAGTCTACCTGATTAGAAATACCTTAAGTCCTCTGCTAGGTAATCGGGTATAGTTACTTATACAAGCTTATTCACCACAGGTATCCTAGAAGAAACCTTGCATGTGTCTCCCTCACTTAAGCAATTACAGCAAAACTGGTGATCCCGATGATCATCTAGCTTACTTTCATATGATGATGAGTCTCTACAACTTCTCCAATGCAATAATGTGCAAGGTCTTTTCGAGCAGCTTAACAAAGGCTGCATTGGTTTAATTCAACTAACTTTTAAGAAGCTACATTTGTTCTTTGGACAACTTAGCCACTAGGTTCTAACAGCACTTCCTGAGTAGCAAAGTATTACATAGGGACTCATCCACCTTATATACCATACGGCAGTGGCCCAATGAAACACTCTGAGCCTACTTAGAATGCTTTAATCGCATTAAACTGTTCATCCTTAAAGTAGAATCAGGCATAACACTTCAAGTCATCATGTATTGCTTAGATCCAAGCAGTAACCTCTTTAAGGCCATGGCACTACGCGTGGCTAGAAACCTTCAAGGAATTTATGATGGCCATCGAGAAGTACATAACTTAAGAAGATGCTATTTAAGCCTGCCTTAAAAGTGACAAGCAATGCAATACATTAGTCAAAGATTGTCTTGGCCCCTAAGAAGACTGTCCTTCCTCCTCCCAAGATTGAGGAGAAAGAAAAAGGCAAAAATTTGTAGACTTCATTAGCTATACACCATTCACTTGCCTCCTTCGCCAAAGTATACTATGAAGTTCGCAAACACATACCAACCACCCTAGCCACTTTAAGCAAATTTTATGACTACCAAAGAGTACGAGGCCATAATATAGATAAATACGGGTACCTCAAAAACATAATCGAGGGCCTTGTTTGCAAGAGTTACATTGACCATCTCGTCGTTAATGTAAGGAATCTCCCTCACTTAGCCTAACAACATTGTACGCAAAAGCCACAACAACAATCGTAACTTGAACAACAGCACCAACAAGTACATACAATCATTGGTGGACTCGGCTTATCATACAAGAACTACTTTACCCAACCAAAGCATGAGGTGCTTTTAGTTAAAACAAAGGAACCACGACTTAACAACATCATATCATTTATCAAGGATGATAGAACAGGCATCCAGTATCCTCACATTAACCCCTTGGTCATCAACATTGAGATAGGATACTTTGATGCCACCAAGATATTCGTAGACAACTGAAGCTCAATCAACGTACTTTTCTTCTTAACCTATGAATAGATGAAGGATAAGCTCGATAAGCAACTTTACCCATACAAGCAAATGATAGTATGTTTTAGATGCAAGAAAATTGATAGGCATAAATTATGCTATACTTTTTAGGAATATTTAAGCATGAATTGATCATAATTGTGTTCATTTCTCAAGTTTTTTATACCTAACTGTATAATATATTAATTTCAGATGATTTAAGAGTAAAGAGATGAAATTTTACAAGAACAGTGAGATTTAGATTAATCATGACCGTAATAGAGGGTGTGATTAAAGAAGATTTGAATGCCCGTCATTGGTCATGCCTTTAATCATGGAAGTGACCAAGGGTGAAGTTGTTATTTACCCGTTAATCATGGCCATGATAACACATCAGAAGGGTAATCACTCCTTGTATTACAGGTGTGAGGAGGTAGAATGTTTGTAATGAGACGATCATGTACTACATCACGATCGTAATTGGTAAAGATGATTCTTTTCCCAAGACGATAATGCCTTAAATCATAAGCATGATGTGAGTGGATATGATTATTCCTCTTTAACTTTTTCACATGAAATGGTATGTTTAGCAAGTTTAAATATCAGGGGGTGTCTTGAAATGGTGTATTTCAAACCTTTTGATGAGGAGAATATAAATGCACTTGAAAATTTTAGACAGGGAAAGAGATTCATTTTGATAGACGCTCTAGACATTAGTTTTAGGGATTAACCACAAGCACATCTATTCATCCATTATATTTTCTAATTTTTATATAACTACTAAGTGTTACATAGTGTACATTTCCTAGAATTACTCTAGAGAGATGACGGAAATTCATTATTTGTATATTGTAAAGATGTCTACAATGAATCTAAAAAAGGGTTTTATTCTTCTACTTATCTCATGTTGTATTCCTTATTATCTCTTCGTTTTGTTGATATGTGTAGTATCTTACCATGTGTGAGTAGTAAATTAGAGCTTGTTACATTACTATAGTATGAACAGTTGCTTAATTTAGTGATTTCCTTATTTTTGTTAATTTCAGTGAATTGAACTTAATAAATCTAAGTATGATATGGTATACGACACTAACTTAGGACAGATTTCAATAGAATATGTCGAGAGACAATTCTATTGATTAGATCTAATTCATTAGAATAACTTATTCTTGATAGTCGAGATATTATTAAGAAAGTTGTCGCATTCTTAGGGACATTGATAAATTATCATGATATTAATGTGATCTTAATTGGTTGTTAATTCAAAAAATATTTTAATAGATATAATTAAGGTTAGGAGTAAGTAATTCGGAGAAGAACAATTACAAACTAGTAATTCCCTACAAACAAAAATCCTTAGGATGCAACTTAATGGTGACATTATGCTATGTGATGAAGTAAGTCTGCATATTAAGTGTGGAATTGTTAATTGTCTTTTCTAATCATTGTGTTATATGAAATTATTTGTGGGTTAGTATAGTTTAGTCAGTAAATTAGATGTTTTAGTACTTAATCACTTGATAAATTGGGTTGCTAGATAATAGGAAAATTAATTAGTACTAGTGCTTATATCCGTTCTCAGTAGAGATGACCCTATACTCATCCATACTAATACTAATGTCCACTTAATAAAGTGGACATTAGTTTTATGAATTTTAAGACTCAGTAGCTCTATTTAAAGGCAATTAATAGTCCCGGCAAAAGGATTCATCATGCTTTGTATCAGATTGGGCAATGGTGATCGCCTCATGTCGTACCTTGTCAACTTTGTAGTTTTCAACCATTGGTCCCCATACAGTGCAATCCTTAGATGCCCTAGCCTTAGCAAGTTTGATATTTGCATAAGCTAGAGATGCCTATTGACAAAGTTCCCTATACCTACGGGGGGTTGGATTTGTACGTAGGAATCAGTAACTGTCTTGTACTTTATACCTCAACAACATTTTCTATGACAAAATCATGCACATTGAGTCTTCCCTAATGACCTCACTAGCTTCGCATGGTGAGCCAACTGAGAAGATTGAAGTCATACAATATGGTGATCGCCTTAACCAGACAATGTTAATAGGAACATCCCTGTCCTTTAAAGAAAAGGAAGACATGTCCTTGTTCTTATCTGATAACTTAGACGTCTTTACGATGTCCTTAGATGAAACACCGAGAATAGTCAACATTCTTGAGGCGACACACTACTTAAGGGTCAACCCTCACGTCCAACCTATAAAATAGAAAAGACAACACTTCACTCCAGAACGATAAGCTACCATTGAACAAGAAGTGCAAAAACTTCTAAAGTTCGGCTTTATCAGGGAAGAAAGGTACCTAATTTGGCTTACCAATATAGTCCTTGTCAAGAAATCAAGTAGCAAATGGAGAATGTACGTTGATTACCTCAACTTGAACAAGGCATGCCCTAATGATTGCTTTCCCCTTTCGAGAATCGACTAGCTTGTCGACTTTACCTCGGGCTATGCTCAATTAAGCTTTATGGATGCTTACTTAAGCTATACCCAAATTCACATGGCCCCCCGAGACTAAGTTTACACCTCCTTTGTTATGAACTTCGACATAAATTGCTATAAAGTCATGCTTTTTAGGCTGAAGAATGTTGTAGCCACTAACCAATAACTCGTAACTACAGTCCTTAAACCTTAGCTTGGAAGAAATATCGAAGTCTATGTTGATGACATGATTGTCAAAAATAAGAGCAAAGCTGACTACATTGCTAACCTCTACAAGACCTTTAATATGCTACGAAAGTACCAGATGAATCTAAACCCTCAGAAGTGCATCTTTAAAGTGGGATTCGGTAAGTTCCTTGGTTACATGGCCACTAAAAGAGGCATTGAGGCCAACCTTGATAAGATCCAAGCAATCAAAGACATGAAGGCCCCATAGAAAATTAAAGAAGTCTGGTAACTCATTGGTAAGATAGCCACCTTAAATCACTTCCTCTCACGAAGCGCCGAAAAATGCTTTGAGTTTTTTAAAATCTTAAAGAATCCATTAGAATTTCACTAGACACCTGAATGCGAGGTTGCTTTCGAGAAGTTGAACGAGTTCCTTTAAAACCTATTGGAGCTATCCAAACCAATCTTTAATGAAGAACTTTACTTATATCTCATTGTTGGTAATCAAGCCCTCTCCTTAGTACTTATCTGAGCATAAGGGTGTAAACACAAGTTAGTATACTATGTTAGTCACATCCTTTAAGGCCCTGAGACTAGATACACTTGAATTGACAAGTTTTCTTTCACCTTTATCATAATGGTAAGGAAACTCCACCCATACTTTTAGGCATATCCCGTCATCATTGTGATTGATTAGCCTATAAGAGCAATCCTACGGAAGCTTAGCACTTTGAGATGAATGGTTAAGTATTTCCTCGAGCTTAGCACTCATGGAGTCCAATTCCTCTCCTATTAAGCTATCAAAGCACAAGTGCTCATATATTTTGTCATCGAATACACCAGTGAAGAAGAATCACCTACCTTAAATGATACGCTCGCTTGGACCCTTCACATGGATGAGTCCTCTACTAAAGGGAGGAATGGAGTAGGAATAGTCCAACAGGGCCTCTATGGCACTAAGTTGTTATATGCCCTTAAGTTTGGATTCTACGCAAGCAACAATGAAGGTGAGTACAAAGCCCTTACAGTAGGACTACGAATTGCAGTAGACATAGGAGTCGAAAAGATTAATATATGCTTCGGCTCTATGCTAGTTGTTTAACAAGTTAAAGGATATTATGAGATCAAGGGGGACAACATGGTGAGATATCTACAAATGGTGTGAGACCTAGTTGCAAATTTCTCCTCCTGGACAATTACTAAGATCCCTCAAGTCAAGAATTTTGAGGTAGATAGGCTCTCTAAGCTCGTTTCTACACAATTACCTACCCCTTGGGAATCCACCAAACTAGATTTCCTATAGTTCATGGCATAACACACAGTAGATGAATCCTTCCAACAAATTCTTGAAATAATGACTATGGTGACCAACCTCTCCTAGATAATCCCCATCGTTGAATACCTCAATACATGCGTCTTCCTTGAGGATAGAAGTGAAACCAAGAAGTTCGCCTATAGTGTCGCCAATTGCACCATTATAGACGGCGTCTTATACAAGCACGAACATAGTTTTCCCCTCTTTTGTTGTTTAACCATCGAAGAGGGGCACCATTCCCTTAAAGAGCTCCACTTCAGCATTTGTAGCAATCATATATAAGCTTAAGCCTTATACGTCTAAGCCTTTTGCCTTAGATATTATTGGCCAACCATAAAACAAGATGCAAAAGCCCTAGTTCAGTGGTGCCACACCTGTTAGAAGCATGCACCCATCAACTAAGCACCCAGCTTAGACCTCCACCTCATTACTAGCCCGTAGCCTTTCACTTAGTGGGGATTCGATGTCTTAGGCCCTTTCCTTAAAGCATCAGGCAGACGACAATTTTCTCTAATGGTTGTAGATTACTTTACCAAGTGGGTTGAAGCATAAGCTATTACTACCATCACGACACGAATAGCCAAGAGCTTCATCTTAACAAACATCCTCACTTAGTTTAGCATCCCTTATACCCTCACCATAAATAATGAGAAACAGTTTGACAGTACGTAGTTTCGAGAATTCTATGCACAACACTACATCCAACTCTAGTACACTTTCGTCGCCCATTCGTAATCTGATGGGTAAGTCAAGGCAATAAGTAAGATCGTCCTTTGTAGCCTAAAGAAAAGGGTTAAGTGAGCCAGTGGACAGTGGGTAGACCAACTCCCCCACCATCCCTTGGGTATATTGAACCACACACTGAACAGCCATAGGTAAAACCTCCTTTCGCCTTGCCTTTGACTTCGAGGCTGTCCTCTTAGTAGAACTTGAACTCCCAATGAGCAAAACCCAAAACTTTGATGCCAACACTAACAAAACAGCTCTTGAAGCTAGCTTAGACACCATTGTCGAAGTAAGGGAAGCCATAAAAGCTCGAGCAATTGCATATTAGCAGTGTACAGCTAGATATGACAATAAGAAAGTCAAGCATCAGGTCTTCCACTAACATTGAACTCAGGCCCCTTCCATTAACTGATGTCAAAGATCTATTCCTTAGCCTCTTCATCTTTTTTTTTTTCAAATGGATAATGGACGACGAGTAGACTAACTTTCTCTACTTCGTAAGAAATAGCAAAGCATAGGGTGCCCTTATAACATAAAATTGATACCTCAACTCATCAACTTTGCTCTTCCCCTTGAAGAACAACTTCATCGAAGTGTCTCGGTTAGCATAATATACCCAGTCGCTCGAATTCCCCTTCAACTAAAAAAAGTATTGAAACATTCAAGCAGTTAGTCTCCTCATATGGAAGATAAACATAGCTTTGAAAGCTACCAGTGTTTACCAAGCATTGGGATAGAGCGAGCCCGAGCTCTCTTGAAAGTATCTAAAGACTTCCAATTGAAACTCTGTAAAGACTAGTTGCATCCCAATCTCTATAGCCTTCCAATACATATAGAGCGAGCGCCTATGCTCACCATATGTACAGGCCCAAGCACCTTTCTCAAGCAAACACACATTCTAAGTGTTTATATTACAACCTACCTATTCATAAACCCTCAACCATCGATCCTTCCCATGGTTATACTCCACCTCGATGACAATGCCCTTCCCTTTACTTATTGACAATAAGGGCTCACCTACCTCCTCCTTTTCGGGTGAGTACTTACACCGAGGCCTTACCCTTACAAATTCCCTTTGAACTTCCCATGAGTAACTCTTGTCTACTCCGCCACCTTTGGCTATCGTTGTTTGTTTGAGGGGACAAGGGATTGGCTCATCCCTTCAATTGAAACTTGTGTTTGCCTTATCTTTAAAATGTTTTCCCTTAGGTTATTAGCTGCCATCTCTAATAAGTTAAAAGAAAATATAGGAATTAGAAGGAAAATGATGAGAGATGTCGATGAAGCAATATGTTGAAGAGAGTTTGACAAAGTAATGACCAAAGAATGAAAAATGATTTACTTCAGGCCCTTATATAGTGTGGCCTGGCCAAGCGAAGCATCGTTTTGACAAACACTACCTTGAGTGAGTATACATCAAGATTTTTAAATCGACCACTAGATATCGCATGGTTTGGTGGATTGCTAGCAAGGCGTGAGCATGTGTAAGCTCACTCCAACAGTTACATCAATCACATTAATAGTCGTGTCATAATGACCAAGGTGCGGATCCTCAAGCACATTAAAGCCCAAGATCGAGCCCAAGCCCATGCGAGTTCCCTCACAATTGAAGACCACTAGTAAAGTCTAGGGGCCCTACAGGAGTTATAGAACCAATTTAAAAAGGGCGCTCCTAAGCTATGGAGGATCACCTTTGTAGGGCGAAGAGCATCATGGGTAATAGGAAACATATAAGTGCCTATGATACCAGCAATGCAATAATTGGAGAATGAACACCTGAGGTAATGGTTTTACGTATACCCCTTAATCAGTGCTTAAGAGTTACTTCCAATCACTGGGCAACCCTTTACACCCCTCAATCAGTGCTCACAAGTCTTACTAGTGGGGTAGAGTCCCAATCTCAATACTCTTTCGGTTAGAAAGATTACCCAAGCCTTGTTCATTTCTTAAGAAGCACTTTAAGGGTAAAAGACTACCAAGAACTAATGTTTGAGCAAGACGGAATGAAAAGAGATGGTCTTTGTGACCCCCTTATGTATAGAAAAAAGGAAAAAAAATCCCATTTGTTCACATATCACCTGCCATCCCATCCAATGGTTGAGGAAGAATAACAATGAAAAGACATCCATTAATGGTAAGGAATAATTTCCCTATACAATTAATGACGCATGCAGCACATCCTTCAAAGCGCCATCAATGTGTATAAAAAATGACGCAAGCATTGGGAAGGACCAAGCAAGTGAAGAGTCTGCCACCAATAGTCATGTCAACCATCACTTCTAAAGGATTGTTTCTAGAGGGACAATCATCGTACAATCAATCCTAGGCCTTCATACAGCATGGGCTTAACCCTTCTTGAGCCTAAAGACATTAGTACTCTCTTCACCAACTAGATGGTTAGGAGAGTTTAGGGGAGGAGAGGCAAATGTTGACGATCAACTCTTGCCATAAGGGCTCCTAAGGCCCAAGTCTACCTAAAAGCCCAATCTAGGCCTTGTAAGTTACCAAAAAACTCAGCCTAGACTACACGGGCCCGTCCAGATGCTCGTATGTGCCTTAAGCTAGTCTAAGACCTGGCTCCTACTCAAAAAGCCTTTGGGCACAATAAGCTTGCCTAGTGACTACCTATGGTGTTCGTGTAAGGCTCACTCTCTTTCCTTCCATGAACTACAGCCAAAAGAATCTTTAAGCTATGAGTTGAGCACTTGCCTCATCTACTACCCTATTTCTCACTCTTCATTTAATGTTGATTGATTACCTACCACAAAACTTATTACTTAGTCGCTGAACTAAGATGGCTACCTACCACTAATAGGATAAGCTCATCTCTCTAGTCTTTGCCAACTAATAGAAGGAAGGATGTCCCATTGGATTCTAGCAATGCTGCCTCATCAGATCTTGAGCCAACTAGCCAGGATCTGCTACGTATTATTAATAGTAAGTACCTCCAACTTATAAATAAGAGTAAGATATTTAGGTAAAATAATCAGTACTTACAATTTCCTATCCTCTCTTAGAGACTCATTCTTTATTTCCTATATTATATCTCTCTTCTCGCTAACTTGAGTGTCGGAGGGCTTTCACTGACTTAGCTATAGAGGCTTTGTGTAAGTTTTTCATTGTCTATAACTGAGGGGTAGCTCGAAGTTGACCTAAGAGACATAGTGGTTACTACCATTATCATCAACCAAATGTAGAGATGTGATTATAAAAACCCAATTTGTAGTGGACATATCTTTGTTACAAAATAAGGGTTGAAACATCCCTTAAAAAAACCTCCGATTAAAATGAAAAATCGGGCTAAGAATAGACCATGTGAGAGAGAAAAGAAAAACGAAAATGACTAAAGGTTACCACTTAAACTATGGTGGAAGGATGACGGTGGAGAAAGTGGATTCTTGGACATGGAGACGAGATGAAGGATAAAGGTAGATTTTATCGTGTTTATTGAGAGTGGAATGAGAGTGAAGAAGGGGGTAGGGCGGCCAACAAGGGCAACTGCCCTTAGGTTTCTGAATAATGTTAGCTTTTTTTTTTTTTTTAACGTCAGAGAGGAGAGAAGAGAAGAGAGAGACTGCTTGCGCTCATGGTTGAAGCTGAAGAAATCAACAGAGCAGCTGTGCGGAATTTTAAAACATTGAAATTTAATTGCATGTCACCGTGCAGGTGTTGACCAACTCTTTACCTTCCCATTAGCGAGTCATGCAGCCAAATCATCGTAGGGTAACTTTGAATGCAGATACTACTTTGCGCCAGAAAATTTTGGTTAAAAGGAAGCAACACTGGTGGAATTTATCGATTTTCGAATGAATTATTGTGGTTGGAATAATCAACAAAGTCAGACTGAACTATCCTACACTAGTTCAAAAGAAATCATAAGACAAACTATATGGTTCAGTTTGAGGTCTTAATAGAACTGAACTACAATATATGTTTTCATTCGATTTGAGGGGAAACGATATCTAACTAAATTTGTGCCTACCCCTAGTTCAATGTTTTCTAAGACACCTGTAATTCCTTTTTTTTTTCTTTTCTTTTCTTTTTTTTTTTATCTTTTTAAGCTAATATGTTTTTAATTATTCATGTCTGAAGTCCTAATATCTTTTGTAAGTTAGGGGTGAATTATAAAAAATAAGAATATGACATTTTCTACTAAAACATAAATCACAGTAGCGACTTAAATTATAAATTGGAGATTATCTATGCCGTGTGACTAAGTGATGACCTAAATAATTGAGCTATAAGTTTGACAAACTTAGTTGAGTTTTCCACTATATCAAATTAAATTATATTTATTAACGCACTTTGCATATATTAAGGAACTATAAAGTATTATATGACTTTGAACCCATAATATACCATGTACAAGTCCCAGGTGGGCATGCAAACCGTACGTTAACTTGAGACTGCAAATCTGGATGATTTTGATCCGAAATTTACTTTGTGGCCTCCAGTATTGAATTTGAGCTTATTGGACCATATAAGATCTGACAAAATAAATAATTTTTATTCCGGTCATAGGCAGCCCATTTCTTAGCTTTTTTTCAAAGATTAGGCCCAACACTCTAAATCCATCTTATCATCGGAAAGAGTACGTTTTTGCCAGAAGTGTCTAGTTATAGTTGGTGCACATCAATTCACACCCACACCAAAAGAGTACCATGGACCTTTAAGCCCAACTATTTATGGAGTCCAAATATGTTCTATATTAACTCCAGCCCAATGAAATAGGGAAAAAAAAAAGCCCAATTCGGATATAGTTTGGAGAAATATTTCAGTTCTTGCTCTTTTTCGTCGAAAATTTTCAACATTAAGCTATACTTTCTTTATCTGCTCATTTTTCCTTTAAAACAACAAAAAAATTATATTAGCAAGCAAGCATCGTCACCCACATAACCACTATGAGTCGACCACCATGTGCGCACTAAGGTGATGGTCAAGTTTAAGACTTTACCTGAACCTTCATAAATGAAGTTTTGTACACATAAATTTGCCCACCACTTTCACTCACAAACTTTTTCAAAATTCTTTTGCAATGTCTTCCTTCTTAGTTACCATCACCAAGCTTCAACTCTATCACTTTAAAAGCTTAAACCGCAAGTGCTAAGCCTGGAATGAAGCTTTTGCGACCACTAATCTTGAAACCGGCTTAGAAGAACATTGGAGTTGCTTGGCACAATACCACGAGGCTGGGCAACTCAAGCCAAGCTAACTCCAACCAATAGAGCAAGTTAATTAACCTTCTAAAGTTGCTTTCAAAGTAAGTTGTTTGAAAGTTTTTCTTTTTTTTTTTTTCTAAATAAAATTTTGATACAAGTCCCTTACAAGTTTTAAGAAAATTATTTAGAAATCCTCCTGTAAAACTTCATGGATAAAGTGAAAAGTTCTTTAAAGAGAAAAGTTACTTAAGATGATATTTTAAAGAGTTTTTTAAAATCATATTTGATACAAAAAAACTTATTTCGAACCTCTAAGTGCTATATGAAATCTTAAGAAACATTATTTTTAAAAAACTCATTACTTTATTCATGGGGTCCTTTATAATACTTCATTAACATTTTTTTAATATTTTTCCGTTTGTCCCAACCCCAATCAATAAAAAATCAAAAAAGGAAAAAAAAGGCACCATTTCGGATTCCTAGTTAGACGAACCGGTGCTTTGCAAAGCGCACGGAGAAAAGATATTTCATGGTGAAAGATTAATTTACGGTGCTTAGGTATGGACCATATTAATGAACTAAATACAAACCTCCTTTAAGAAATCACTAATTAAGATGACCTAAGAGATTTCCTAACTTCCTAAATATAGGATGTCTTAGATAACATAATCGTGCAATCATATATGCATACTTATTCGTACGTACTAGAAAGTCTATCAAAGGACATCCCAAGAACATGCTTTAAAAAAGTGAAAACACTCACCAAAGTACCGTGTAGCGCACTTAGGAACTCCACTGATCCATCTTTCTTGATCACTTACGTTCAGATTTAGCTGGAAATGAACCAATTTGTCATTATCTAAAAGTTTTGACATAGGAAAGCCAAATATGTGCAAATCAAGATATCTAAAGGGGACTATTGAAGCTTACGTTCAAATTCATTAACAAGAGTAATGAGTTAAGTCGAATATCTTAATGAAAAATAAGAAACTAACTGGAATCACCAATCAAAATATATGAAAAAAAAAAATCAGGATATAATGGGTGTACAATTTCTAATTACTCTAGAAATTGTGCCAATGCCCCAACTTTATTGGGAACTTTCTCACCATAAAAAGCATGGAGCCCATTATTTACATATACATACACACACACATATATATATATATATATATATTTTAAATACTTAGTTAAAGATTGAATTATCATTGCTATTTACAATTCTAACGGTTTGTCCTTAAGGTATTCTGTCCCATATTCTCAAATTTTAATTAGTGTATTAGAGTTGGATAAAGGTGCTTAGATATTACTAGTGGTTGATATATGTACTAACAATATGGTTCATTAACTGTAAGGACATAATAAAATAACTATTCATTTCATGCAAAGCTAATACTGCATCTAGTTTGCTCAATAACCTTTTTGCGTCAAAGCCATGACCACATTCTTCTTTACCATTGAGGACGTCAATGACAGATCCAAAGCCAGGAGGCAGCTTGTGGGCTTCCTCCTCAGTGATGTCAATATACGTAGAGATGATATGATGGCAGGACGAATTCGAATCTGATCCAGGAGGTGTCATCCAGAGCCATAGAGCTGTCTCAAATGATAAGACAGGATCTTCAGAACCAAGGTGTGGGTTTTTAACGAGATCGTATCCAAGCTCTTTTCCGATTTCGTAATAGAGCTCATTGCTGGTAACTATTTAAAGTTAGAGCTAAGTTAGTGTCTACTTGACACAATACTTATGTGCATTGCAAGTGGACTAATTGATCCATACTCATGATTATAGACTGGGTGCACGAGTGCATACACATAATTAGCAAACAACACCCTTGTGTTGTAGATGTAAAAGAATTACATGTAAAATTTATAACATTGAAGTTGTTAGATTGTTTTCCTTTTTTATTTTTGTAATCTTATTTTTGTATTTTTAATTAAAAAACAAATGCATACAACTCATCATTATTCATTTCATGTATTAAACAATTTAATTTTATTAAAAATTTTAATTATTATAAATATGTGAATGGATACTTTTGCATTTGTTTTAACTTTGAATTTAAATTCAGCTTCCACGTTTAATTATGGAGCGATTTATCTTCCACACTTATGTTTTTATTAAAATTTTAAGTATTATAAATATGTGAATGCACACATTTGTATTTGTTTTAAAAAACTTCAAATTTGACTTCAACTTCTACATTTAACTACAGAGCGATTTATCCCTATCCACAGTTAACTTTCCGCAAATACTGAAGTTATCAACACTCATGTTATTTATTAAGAGAGATTTACAAGGAAAGCTCATAGAGATAGATGAGAAACAAAATTGAGGAAAATGTTAATTTTATTTTAAATCTTTATTGGCTTAAATAATACAAATATAATACAATAAAATATCTTTTACTTTATCTACAATTAGATTAGCAGATGGAAATTGATCATCTTTATTTTTATATCCTAAATTTTCATCAATTTCAAAATAAATGGTCAAGATTATTTAAAATCTTGAATTATCATGTAACATCATAATGATATTATAATTATTTTTACAATCCCAACCACTAATTACGTGTATACATGACAAAGTGTAAAAAGGAGAAATTGACGAAAACTGAGAGAACGGAAATCAAGGGGATGGACTATCAAATTTACTGATTAGTTGATTAGTGTAAGTATATATGCTAAAATAATTATACTATAAGTAATCCAAATTGGAAGATAACAGACTTACTTTGTAATTCTCAAGGGACCGCGACCATAATACTACAATAAAATTTATTAAATGTGAGAACTTTCTTTTGATACAAATAGTTAGAAAATGGTCGGACTAGTTATATTATCAGAATTTTAATCAACACCCGTGAACCCTCGCAATAACTCTCAATTTTTTTATGTGGTGAGGATTGGCATGTTGGTAATTATATGCAACAATTTAAAATTCTAGCAAAAGCCTAGGTATTTGCGACAAATCGGTTTCCCATAAAACTCAGACAAAGTGCCAGTTATTTGCGACAAAGTAATTTTCATAAAATCGGTGACGCATAATATTGTATTTACTATAAGTAAGAATAAAATCCTTGCAATATGTAATATCTTTTCTTTTTTATTTCCAAAATTCCTGCAATGCACACAATACACGATAAAATAAAGAATTGTACATACTGTAAGTGAGAATAAAATCCTTGCAATATGTAATATCTTTTCTTTTTCTAAAATTCCCACAATGCATGTAATACACAATAAATATATATTTCCTACATTTGTGTATATATATATGTGTGTATATATTGATTGCTTCCATTTATTATCATGTTTTCTATTTATCGAAAAAAGTATCAAAATTATCTCTTATAAGACATGACTTTCTCTTTGTCTTCCTCCTATATAAAAATCCTCTTATAACATACACTTTATGACATATAACAACTCAATTATATCTAAATCTCTCCATATAGAAAATAATAGCACAAGAACATTATGAATACTCAAGATATAATAACATAGTATATTTCTTTTAAATTACCTAATCAAAATACAACTAAATGACAATTAATCTAAAAATCACATAATCAAACATCTTTAGAAATACTCAAAAGAATATCAAACCTAAACTGGTCACATTATATTAGACTTAAAGTAGTACACCCATATTATACCCATAAAAAACCTCCTCAATTGTCTTTTCAAAAGTATTAAACAAAAGATCAAAGTATAACCTCATAGAATACTCAAAATACTTAATCAAAGTATAACCTTATAGTATACTCAAAAAAACCTAATCAAAGTATATCTTCTTTTTATACCCTAAAAACCTTATCAAGTGTCTTTTCGAAAGATCAACATAGCTGATCAAAAGGTTAACAAATCTAAGCAAGTGACATGATAAACACAACAATATCTAGTCAAGAAGTTTACATAGACAAATAAAGAGATGAATTCATTAATGATGTTCGTTCGCTGGAGGCCATGGTTGTTGCTATTGAATAATAGGGAAAGGATGAAATAAGACAAATGCTAAAGGCCAATTCTAATGCACATGGTTTTCATTGATGATACTTATTACAAGCCACAGATTAATAAAACACAAACATCTAAATATCTAGTTCGATAATTCACAAAAATTGAATTATACAATGTAAGAGTTTAAGAAACTTACAATCCCATTCCAGCAGGGAATTCATTATCAAGCAACATTAGCAAACAGAAGGCAAATACAATTAGAAAACAAATGTCATAGTTAAAAAGGTCTACTCTCCCCTCTTATAAGATCAAAAACCCAAAACCCCCACTATTAAAAAAGCCCAAAAACCTTAAATATACATGAGAGATCATAGAGTTCTGACGTGTAAATCTAGAGTAAAAGTAGATGAACTCACCACCATTGCTCCTCTTTTGGTTCCTTTAATCTTATTCTAAAGGGAAAAAAAAGAAAAAGAAAAAAGGCACTATCAATGGTGATGTCAAAACACGTAAAAAATACCTAAATCAGAGAGAGAGAGAGAAGATAGAAGGAGGGAAGGCCAAAGAGGGAAAGTGACAACGTTACTTACTTAGGTGGTGGTCAATGCTATTGCACTTAGAAAGGACTCAAGGGTTTTTTACGAAAAGAAGAAAGCAAATGAGAAGAGGGCTTAGAGAGGTAGGCTTGTTTCTAACTGCACAGTGTAAAATGGATTTTCGATATCGCATGAAATTAGCGTTTTTACATGTTATAGGGAGTGAGATGCCACATAAGCGCCTATATGGCAATATAATTCTCGTAATTAGTATTTACCAGAATTTAATTGCCACATAGATGTGGCACATTTATCTTGTTAATACCCATTTCTATTGTAGGGATACTTTTTGCCACTTACACATGGGCATACATGTTGTTTGTATGGTAAGTGTTATCGTTTTTATCTTCGATGGTGCAATCAACCCAATCCATCAATTGACCCACTAGCCATTTAAGGCCATCCAAAGCACCTATTTATACAATATTTGCATGTATATATTTAGTATACCTAGCCTACATATATACAAACACACACATATATAACCGTGGTCTACATGAAGAAAATAGAATACTTTCTTTAAGTTGATGGCTTTGTTTTGTTCATCTTTTTTGTGTCATTTGATGTATACTCAAATCTTATATTTAACAATAATAAAATACTCTTCTTTTAAAATTAAATCTCTAACACATTTTTATAAAGTTGAATTTATCTACTCTTTACTTTGATTATATTTACAAAAAAAAAAAGACTAATTAAAATAATTATTTCCAATGTATATATAGAATACACTTTTTCAAATCATTTATCTTAAAAGTATATGAATTTTCATTTCTTAATTCTTATACTCTAATTATCACTTTTAGCATAATTATCAAATAAAAACTTATGAGATATAGATAAGATAGTTTTCTAAAAATTATATTTCTTGCAGATATAAAGCAGATACATGATAAATACAAACATATATATATATATATATATAACAATTTTAATTAAAATGATCCAGCAATGCCTCTTGTGTTGGGAACTTTTGTATTTAAGTAAAAGAATGTAGTCTTTTTCTGCATTTCTGAGGATATCTTTATATCTTCTTTGGTTTTTAGTAATGATATTTTCCGATTCAATTTAATTAAAAAAATTGTGTTTGCACGTAAGTAGTTTAGTATATAAAACATTTAAGTGCTATATAAAATATATATATATATACACTATTTATAAGGAAAAAAGATTAATAAGGACTACCCTATGGAAAAATGTAATGGGCGGATAAGAATAAATAAAAAGATAAATTTTAAATACTATCATGTTATCAATACTTCTATGATTAATTACTTTTTACGTATTGAGATTTTATTTATCCCTAGGTAATACTGTAGCATTTCATAACGTGTAACGGTCCATCCAAACAACAGGAAAATGGTAACAAAGTAAAGAAAGAAACCTGTAGCCGTTTCATAGGCAGTCGCGGCCAAAAGTGCAGCCAGCTCTCTCTTTCGGATCGTAACATTAGTACTACTTCAAAACTCAGGAATGGCCTTAGGGGCATTAACAAAAGCATCGTAGGAGAAAAACTCTCTACCAGTGCAGTTGAATAGAGTATCATATATATGTGGAAAAGCTTTACCATACATGTCCCTAGAAAATATATCCGTTACGCCACAACCTCCGGCTGCGAGGCAAATGTCGGTATTGCATTGAAACTGGCAGCCGTTGCAACAGTGTTCGACGGTGTCACCGCAGTCGCCATACATGCTGCAGCACTGCCCCTCAGGGCATTTGTTCTGGTCGTTATCGCTTCCTGCACCATCTGCAAATAGGGTTGATGAGAAGTTGGAGAGGAAGAAAATAAAAATTGCAATCCAAATCCTCATTATATATATATATATATATATATATATATATTATATGAGGTTGGTTTTGGTGGTTGTTGATGGACAATGCAATAGCTTTCCTGGCTTTAAATAGAGGAAGGAGATCAATGCTTCCCACTCATTCGAGTGGATATTTTTACGATAAAATGTATTAATTAATAAGTTTTGGACAGTATTCATAAATACGGCACATGTCGATTTTGCTAAGAGATTTCTAGGGTCCAATCTTTGTTGTCGAGTAGATTATATAGGGATGGGACCATACAATAGGGACCATCGCTTTTTGTTTTGTTTATTCCAATGTTGCTCGAATGTCAAAACATGATCAGAACTAGAAGTTGAACTTAATATTAGAATATGATCGAAGCTTCAATGATTCAGAACTAGGAATAGTTGGAAGTAGAAGTCTAAAGCATATTCTTCCCAAGCAAATTGATAGCTTCCTATCTTTGGCCTTGGTTTAGCTTCTCATCCCCACTGTTTAGTGCAATAATAAGGGAACTGCATATCATCTTAGCTATTAAATAGGTAGCAACTAAAATCTTCTATAATTATTCCTATAGATTTTAGAGAAAGAAATAAAAGATACAATATACTATCTTAGAATTAAAATACAACAAAATTAAATGTCAACATTTTTGAAACTCTAAAAGAAAAATTTGACTAACTAAAACAACTAATAACTTTAACCAATAATAAAATAATAGAAATATAAACCCATAAATTTAGAATCAGAACTTGGAATTCCTAAAATCATACTGTTTTTCTTCCATTTAATATTTGTGTCTAACGTGAAATGATATCATAAATTTGACATAAATCTATTACAAGTATCCATACTTGATAGCACAATAGCATCATACGGGCATTTTGTAATACATTCATGGCAAATTCGCGAGAAATTTGCTTGTATTCTTATCATTTTCTTTCATAATAGGTATGTTTTGGTACCTATGGCAGTCATTTTCCTTATGATTTATAGATACTAGCATAGCTATAAGAATTTAATTAATAAATTACTTTTTATTGCATACAAATCATGGGTTGTGTACTAATACTATTGAATCAAAGCACATATTAGTATCAATAAGGGCAACTTGCGTATTTTCTCGCATATTTAAAATACTATTATAATACTTTTCATTTACTAGACTTAATAGTTGTAGAAATCTATTGCTGCTTTTTTGTTTTGCGTAATAGCTATTTCAAAAAATATTAAATTATGTTTGCTGTGAAATACAAAACTGTTATTCCTTCATGGGAATAGAGGAATAGATTCCATGATTTTCCTCTGTATTTTTATATCCATCAATGAGAATTCAACCCAACAGTCTAATCATAGCTAAAGGAAGGGTATAGTTGTAACACTAAATATACTTTTAATCTATTACTAATTTCATTTTACATGCAGCCAAACAAAATAATAACTACATTTTTTCTATTCCATTTATTTGGAATATCATTTCATTTTTATTTTATTTCATTTCACAAATCAAAAATGCCGATAGTGAGCTCAGTTGAGTAAATGTGGGTAAAACTATAACATATCGGTAGTGGTTGATATATGCAGTGAAAATAATAAAAAGTAGATAAAGAGATGTATTCTTTTATATATTTCTTTATTTTTGAAAATAAAGTGATTGCGGAGGATTTAATACTTATAGCGCCCATCGTTTATCACGTAGAAGGGTACATCCTTATTGGGTTCCTCTTCATAAAGGTGCTCGAGTTGAATGGGATCTGGTCATAGCAGTCCAGGTTACCACCATACTCAACTCCAAGCAAATCACAGTATTTCTTATAGAAGTTAATCCTCTTCTCAACTCTTGTGTCATTGCCATGACCACATTCTTCATCACCATTGAGGAGGTTAATGACAGTTCCAAAGCCCCAGTCGCGATGCGCGGCTTCATCCTCGTCGCTGCGCTCCCATTCTTGGACCATGACGTCGTGGCAGGACGGCAAACCTGAGTCATGTGGTGTCATCCAGAACCAGAGGGCTGTCTCAAATGATATGACGGGATCTTCAGAAACAAGGTATGGTTTATGGGCCAGATCATATCCAAGTGCCTTTCCTGCTTGACAATAGAGTAGATTGCTGGCAGCAATTTTAAAGTTAAGTCAGCATCTACTTGACTCAATACACATGTGCATTGCAATATTCGAGATCAAGATTTTCTATGGTTTTGTTGATATTATTTTATGGAATCATTCCAATCCTCTATCCCCACCGTTAGGTTTAAATTAATTTTAATTTTACTTAGAAGCTCTTACAAGATTATTGTATAGGGGCATATATAATATAAACTCTTTGTTTCATCTTTTCTTGACTGACGGATTGATTTTCTCCATTTTTATTTCCTTAGTTTCCATAATTATAGAAATCAATAATTAATAAGATTGTCTGAACTTTTGAACTACTCTATAACATTATTGTGGTGTCGTCATCTTTCTCGTCACCCTAATCACTGATTACATGTAAAAGGGGGGAATTTGACAGAAATTGGGGGAACGGAAATCGGAGGATGGACTATTTTAAATTATACCTAATTTTATTTTGTTAGTAAAGCATTGCTGAAACACTTGCTATATAAGTTATCAATATAATTGAAAGATACAGGGACTCACCCAGAAATTTTGAAGGGACCTCGGCCATAATACATTTCGCCACTTACGCATGGGCAATCCTCTGTGCTGATCGTACAGTAAGTGCTATTGTTGCTATCTTCTATGGTGCAATAACCCCAATCATCATCATCTTCCTCCCACTCGTCGTCGTCATCCCTTCCAGCTATTTGTACAATATTTAGTTGGTTTAGTCAATAAATTGTATTATGCTTTGCACGTAAAAGATTTAGTATAAAACATTTAAGTGCTATAGAAAATATATACACCATCCATAATGAAAAAAGATTGATGAATGCCCATATACCTTGTATAAAATCTAATAGCATGAAAGAATAGATAAAAAGTTAACTTGAAGTAGCGTTATGTTGATAAAACTTAGTATCCGTCATTATAAAAACTTTCTACGTCGCGTCAAAATTGTAGAAAAGAAAATGAAAAAAAAAAAAAGACAGAGGAGAACCTGCTGTCTCATAGGCAGTGTGCGCCAAAAATCCAGCCACCTCTCTCTTACGAGTTTCAGTATTACTACCATTCGCAAACCCAGGAAAGGCTTTCGTAGCATTAATAAAAGCACCATAGGAGTAAAATGATCCACTATTTAATAAGTTTGTTTAAAATATATACGTATAATTCTATATTTATATATATCAATTAACCTACTAATTTATTTTTAATAATACCATTTATGAAAGAGTTATTCATTAAATAGCTAAATTATAGATTAAAATTGATTTATCGATTAATTGTAAATAATTTGATCTTTTGTTTGTTAGTGATTATAATGATAATAATATGTTTTATTATTATGATTATTGATCAATTCATAGACAAAACAATATAGAAACCTATATGCTCTCTAAGAATAAAATAGTTACTAATTATCATAATGAAATCATTAATTTCTCATAAAATGTTATTATAATTAATTAATTGTGAAATACTAGCCTTTGAACCACTACCCTAGACCTAGGATAGGAGATTACTTTTATTACATATGAGACCTAAAGAGTATCACTTAGGAAAAAAAAAAATAAACTTCTTAAGGAAAATATGAGAAAGGAGTTTAGTTATGCAATAAGATCCTAATAGCTTGATATCGATTCGAGTTAAGACACTTGATATGATTTAGGACTTTCGAAAAAAGTTGTCTGAATTAAGTACCAATTTAATATTAGGTCACAAAAGTTAGACTAAGACTCTTAGTAAGGTCAATTTCCTAAAGTAAATTATACATAATATTTAACTCTAATAAAATATATTCGTACCGGGGATCATTAGGTAATTATTAAAAACTCAACGTTTGAACCCCGAAATGCTACGAACCCTTAGAGATGAATTATTTGATCTATAAAAATAATATTTAATAGTTAAATAGCATATAATGTGATTACATAGTCATATAGTATACACATTAAATACACAATATGTAAATATATTACTGAATATACTAAATAATTACTAAAATTTGTAATTAATTAATAAAAAATTATAGGAAAATGACAAAACACTTGGACACATTTGGAAACAGGCATGGCACATTCTTAAATTTAGTAGTAGGTGTAACTTGTGAGTTAGCAACATAAAATAAGGCAAAATCATTAACGTAATATTAAAATAATATACAAAATGACACTTGTATATCACTTTTGTTGCCCTAACCGACCTAATTCTTATAAAAGGGTAAACAATGTTCATTTTTATCATTTTTAGCGTTAGGATGCTAGAAAACTCTCCTAAAAAGCACAAAATTCTCCATTAAACAAAAATTAGGAAAAAAAATAAGGAAATATGTGGTTGAAATTAGAAAATATAGAAGATGAAGACCTAACATGGTGACCATTTGAGGGTAGAAGTCTAACGCTAAAAGAGGGATTTCAAACAGGAGGTCGTTGCTAGCGGAGCTCTAGTAATCGAAGAGCAAAAAACAAGCGAATTTTGGCTTGTAAGTTTCTATTTTTACTAAAAGTATCAAATGATGTTCCTTAAGAACAAAATATCAAGCCAAAATTTTGAAATTAGAAGTGCTTATATAAGTTTCTTAAGAACAAAGCCTAGTTTCAACAAATTTTGCATCAATTTGAAAAAATAGTAAACAATATTATTTTGAGCTAATCTTTTGTATATATATTCATCATATGATATATTTAATTTACATAAAAATAATTTTTGATAAACTATATGCGTAGTATTTATTAAAATTATTTTATAGAATCTGCCCCATTTTTTTAATTAAGGAATAAGAAGTTTCTAATTAAATTTCTTAATAAATCTAATTTGTCATGATTTCTAGAGCTTAGTAATGATTTTGGGAGTATTTAGTTTAGGTTTTGTAATTCTACTTGGTTATTTATCTAATTTAAGCTAATTTTTAGTGAAATTGTGCTTAAAAACCAATATTTTAGAAAATATATATAATGGCCATATTTAAGAGTTACAATAATCATAACTTAAATTATATATTTTTTAGTTTACAGTAGTTTTTGTAGATTTAATAGAGTATGGATAGTAACTATTAAGTATTTTCCTATTATTCACTTATACATTACTAAATAAGAATAATAAGATAATTTGTACAATTAATACCTTAGTGAGGGAAGTCCTAGCTATGATTGTAGGTGATATGCTTATTACTGGTTTTAATTTGGCTTGACTAAAAAGTGGGAATTTTATAAGTAAACATAACAGTCTGGTCAAATTAGAAGTAAGATCAGAGACAGAATCAGAAGCTACTATACTCAGGTGTTTTTCTCACATGTTCGAGTTAGGTAAAATTCCAGGGATTTTTAATTGGTAAACTGAGGATATGAGTTAAATAGTATTTGATTAGTGATGCGAACTGCAGCTAAAAACAAACAAAGCTGGTCGCTAGATGGGTCCAAACTTACCGAAAGCTTGAAAGGAGTAATGGGGAAATGCATGAAAGAGTGAACAAAATGGTAAGCAAAAACCCAGAAATACCTCCAAACGATGTGATGCACCGATAAAACTTTTGAAGACTTACGACACAACTTGATATAACGCATGAATGAGTCTGGTGAGATTACTCGCCATCTAGTCTTACTCAAAAGTTAAGATAAGAGTTAAATGAATGAAAACAAGCAATGTTTACAAGAGAGGAAAAATGTCAAGTATATTAATGTTGATCTAATGATTACGACTATAGATATAAGGGGCATTTATACCTAATAAGTTGGGGTAATTTGTCTAAAAAGGAAAAAACAAAAAGGATATTACCCTAAAGAAGTAATATATAAGAATATAACAGGGTAAAAATAAATATTCAAGAAAAAGTAATGATTAGTGTAGTAGATCCTTCACGTGGTCCTATACATGTAGCAGTGATACATTAGCGATACCATTGGAGGATGCGGACAAAAGAGTACGACCAGATTGCTTATACAGGTAGGATAACTGAAGATTAGTCTAATGGCCTTCTCTCAACCTCTCGACAAGAGTGGAGCCAGGAAAGTGGTTAGCTTAGGCATGAGTGTGAGAGAAAGAGGATTGGCAGTTGTTTCAATATTCTGCTTCTTGGCACACAATCTCCAAGAAATAGGTAGTCATTCAGCTTGGCATGCAGAGCGAGTCAGCAAAGAGATATTCAGCCTCAACAGGAGTCAGCTAGAGTAAGAGGATTCGCCTTACCAATCCCTTTAGTACTTGAGCTCAACTGTAGGTTAATGGTCCAATAACTTGATTCTTATCATTCCCTCTTAGATGATTTGGATTTGGGATCAAATCCGAACAGTCTTTGGTCAACTCTTCATCAAAGTGATATGAACTGAGGTCTACAATGTTGAAGGTGTCAAATACGCCATAATCTTTGGGCTACTCCAACATATATGCATTATCATTGATCTTTTAGAAACTCCTAAAGATTCCTTCAACTCTTGCAGATAGCTTATTTCTCTTCTTGCTCAAGAACCGTTCCTTACTGAGGTACAACCACACCAAGTCTCCCGCCTAGAATTGTTTTACCATTCTACCTTTGGCCTTCTTTAGTAGTTTTCTAACGGCTTGGTTGATATGCCAAGTGACTTTGTTGTAAATATGCTGAAGGGACTGTGTTTGGACTTTCGCGTCAGGGTCTTCTCACTTGGATTTAAGTACAAGAGTGTGATCAAAGGGTAACTCAAGATTAAAACCATCGACAACCTCAAAGGGGGTCTGCTTGGTGATGTCATGTACTGTTTGATTGTAAGCAAATTCAACCACTGGTAAGCAGATGTCCAAATCAACCAAGTTCTTGCCTATTGTAGCTCGGAGCAATGATCCCAAAGTGCAATTGACTACCTCTATTTGACTATCCGTTTGGGAGTAATAGAAAGTACTAAATAGCAATTTGGTCCCCATTTGTCACTAGAAAGTTCTTAAAAAATGGCTCAAGAATTTCGAGTCTCTATCTAAAACTACACTTCTCAGCACACCATATAGCTTAACAATTTCCTATAAGAAAAGAAAAGTAATAGCCAAAGCATCGTTAGTTTTGGAGTAAGCACAAAGTGTGCCATCTTGCTGAATCTATCCACAAAGAACATTACAAAATCTTTGCTTCAAGCAATTCATGGTAGTCCGAGAACAAAGTCCATGCTCAATTCAGTCAATGGCTTTGTCAGAACAAGCAAAGGCATTATTTTCCTTTGCTCGACTCGGCTTGACATTCAGCCTTTTTGCATATGGCACAACCTTTTACAACTCAGTACACGTCACGTCTTGTCTCATTCCCGACTGGAAGAAATAGTCATTCAACAATTCATAAGTCCTTCTCTCTCCAAAATGCTCGAAGAGTCCTCCATTGTGGGCTTCCTTGATAAGTAATTCTCGTAGAGAGCAAGTTGGTATACGCAATTTTCCCCCTCTGAATAAGTACACATCCTTCACATGGTACTCATTTATTGTCCTTCCGTAGACACATCGTATAGATATGGGTCCAAAGTGTGGATCCTTAGAGTATTGTTCTTTAATACTTGTAAACCCAAACAATTTGATCTACAATTCAGTCAAAAGTGCATGCCTCCTCGAAAGAGTATCTATAACTATGTTGCTCTTCCCTTATTTGTACTTTATTACAAAGTTGAATCCTTCAAGGAATTTGACCCACCTCGCTTATCACTTTGGTAATTTCATCTAACTTCGAAGATACCTTAGAGACTCATAATCAGTGTAGATAATAAATTCTCTCGGCAACAGATAATGCTACCAAACTTGCAGTGCTTGGATCAGTGTTAAGAGTTCTTTGTCATATACGGACTAGTTTAGTTGAGGTCTCCTAAACTTCTCACTATAGTAGACAATTGGTCAGCCTTCCTACATTAAAATAGCGCCTATTCCAATACCTGATGTGTCACACTTGAGCTTAAATATTTTCTTGAATTCAAGTAAAACTAATACAAGGGCGGAGATCAATCTTTCCTTCACCTCAGCAAAACTCCTCTCTTTCCTTTCTCCCCATCAAAAGTCGATGTTCTTCTTTATCGGTTCAGTAAGGGGTGCAATATGGGTGTTGAAATTCTTGATGAATCTCCTATAGAAGGAATAGAAGGAAGCCAATTCATGGAAACTTCTTACTTCGGTACAAGTAGTAGGGGTCAACCACTTGACAATTGCTCGAATCCTCTCATCATCCACACGTAAGCCTCTTCCATTAACTACATAACCCAAGAATACCGCTTCCTCCTAGCAAAAGCAACATTTCTTAAGGTTACCGAATAATTTCTCGATACAAAGAATATTAAGTACAACTTGGAGATGTTCATAGTGACTTAGCATATCGGCACTATACACTAGGATATCGTCAAAATATACCATGACACATTTCCCTATTAGATATCTTAGCACATGGTTCATCAATCTCATGAAAGTGCTTGGAGCATTCGACAAGCCAAATGGCATGACCATATACTCATAAAGTCCATATCTAATTTTAAATGCTGTTTTCTACTCATCTCTTAACCTCATGCGAATTTGATGGTAAGCAAACTTCAAATCAATCTTATAGAAGATCTTGGCCCCACTCAATTCATCCAGCATATCTTCCAACCTCGGAATAGGATATCTGTATTTGATCATAATCTTATTCATGGCTCGACTGTCTATACACATCCACTAGGTTCTATCCTTTTTTGGCACTAAAAGCGCTAATACAGCACAAGGGCTAAGGCTTTCCCTAACATACCCCCTCTCTAATAATTCATTGACTTAATGTTGGAGCTCAAAAGCCTGTTTGGGACTCATTCGAGAGGCTATCTTATTCGGTAAGGTGATGCTGGGTATTAAGTCAATGCAATATTCTATGCTTCGGAGCAGAGGCAGCCCCTAAGGTAACTGTTCTAAGAACAGATTAGCATATTCATCCAGCAGCAATCTCACTTCCTAGGGTAGCTCACTTTGCTCCTTTATTCTTAGCAGGCGCTTGACCAATATAAAGGTCGGCTCGTCAGCATCGATGGCCTCTCAAAGTTCGACTCTACTCATCACTAGTGTCTTCTTCGATCTGTGAGCAAGTTTTGTCTATAGTTTGTTAACTTTACTCAGTGGCATTGGGTTCAGTGTAATCTTTTGGCCATCTTTCTCAATCATATACATGTTTTTGTATCCATCATAGATAACTCTCATATCAAACAGCCATGGTTGACCAAGCAACACGTGTGAGACACATATGGGCAACATATCATAGAGAATTTCATTAGAGTAATTCCCGATAGTGATTGAAAGTAGTATTTGTTGGGTAACATATAGTACTCCCTTCTTACTCAACCAATGTAACTTATATGGCCTCAAGTGTGCAATAGTCGGTAATTTTAACCTTGTAACCAAATCGGTCGATGCCACATTGGTGCAACTCCCACTATTAACAATTAACGTACTCACTTGATTATTCACCCTACAGGTGGTATGAAATAAGTTCTCCCTTTACTCCTTCTCTCATGAGGGTTCTATGTTCATTGCACGTTGGATAACTAAGACCAACTAGTCTAAGTCTTCAATGAACATGTCCTCTTCAATAAGCTCATCATCATGAGAAACTTCTTTCTCGGTAGGGTTCTCCTCCTCAAGTTTCGCATCAGTACTTTCCACTTTTAACTTCAAGACATCTCCCTTAATGATCATAGTTTTTCAGTTCAGAAACTAAGTAGCCATAAGTCCAAACCCTTGGTACTTAAAGTACTTGATCTGGCTCATCTTCCTACTAGATCCTTGCCCATTCTCATAAGTACAGGTCGGCATGGTACTATCAGGTCGGCCCTTCTACTTTGTTTAGACATCTACCTTCTAGATTTGCTCAGTACTTGACTAGGCTCAGTAACTTGCCTATGCAAGTCAGCTAGTCAGTAGTCTAGTTAGTACTCGACCTCTCTTCTGTCTCTCTACTAATTGAGCTATTCGAATGACTTCATCCATTGTTATGAATCGTTAGAATTCTATAATATCTCGAATGTCATCTCTCAATCTAGTGATGAACCTAAAGATTGTTTGTATTGGTGGTTCTTCCACTTCATAGTGGATCATAAGCATTTGAAACTCTTGGACATACTCGTCAATAGTTTAGCCCCTTTGTCTCAACTCTTGAAGCCAAGTAAAAGTATCGTATAGATAAGTATCTAGCATAAACCTGTTTCTTAGTATTCTCTTCATCTCAAGCTAAGTGTTAATTTCCCTGTAACCTTCTCGCCTCCTCATAGTCTAAAAATTCTTCCACCACGTGATGGCATATCCGAAGAACTCAACAGCAGCAATTCTCACTTTCTTGTAATCCCCATATTGATAATAGTCAAACACATGCTCCACTTTCTATTCCCATTTCAAGTATTCATCCGCATTTCTAAATCCATTGAAACTTAGAATCTAAAGTTTCACATGGTCAGAAGCTTTGGGTGCTTGCACTCACTTTTCTTCTTCATAATACTCTTCCCCATCCTCTTCTTCCAAACTTCCCAAGTCAATCCTTCTTCTTACTCATCCATCAACTCCTCCACCTTGAACTTATCGAGCTGGGTTCTGACTTCTAGTAGATTGAGCAGCTTGCAGGTATTATATGCAACTTCAATTGGTTAGCAAGCCAACACATAAACAGCTTGAGTTAAATCTACTAAAAGGTTAGTCACCTCATTAAGTCTCTTGTCAATGCTCTTGGGAGTTCCATGAGACTGTTGGCTATAGTAGACAATTCTACTGTTGTCATATTCAATAACAACGTTTACACTTGGGTCCATCATTTTCTCCGTAGATTCAAAGCTTAAACTCTTCAATTAGGTGCTTCAGTAAACATTCTCGCAACCAGATAATTAATAGCTAACAAACATAACAATTAAATGAATATAGTAATTTTCTCTGTTTCATATACGCAAAACAGAGTATAGACAGAACTCATGGTGTAACTCGATATGATGCATGAATTGATTTGGTAAAGTTACTTACCACCTAGCGTTACTCAAAGGTTAGGATAAAAGTAAAATGAATGCAAACAAGCAATGTTTACAAGAGAGGAAAAATGTCAAGTATATTAATGTTAATATGATGATTATGGCTACAAATATAAGGGGCATTTATACCTAACAAGTTAAGGCAATTTGCCTAAAAAGGAAAAGATAAAAGGAGTATTACTTTAAAGAAGTAATGTACAAGAATGCAAAAGGATAAAAATGAATATTCAAGAAGAAGAAATAATTAGTGTAGTAAATCCTTCACGTGGTTCTGTACACATGGCAGTGATCCATTAGTGATACCGTTGGAGGATACAAACAAAAGAGTACGGCCAGATTGCTTGTCCGAGTAGGGTGACTGAAGATTAGTCTGATGGCATTCTCTCAGCCTCTCGGTAAGAGTAGAGCTAGGAAAGTGGTTCGACTCGGGCATGAGTGTGAAGGAGCAAGGATTGGCAGTTGTCTTAGCATTCTACTTCTAGACACATAATCTCCGAGAAATATGTAATCATTCAACTCGGCATGTAAAGTGGGTCAACAAGGAGATACTTGGCCTCGATAGGAGTCAACTAGAGCCACAAGATTCACCTTACCAGTCTCTTTAGTCCTTAGGCTCGGCTACGAGTCAATAGTTAAGTAACCTGATTCCCATCAATTAGGAATTTTAAAGTTAGGTTTTATTAAAGAGTAATTTAAAGGCTAAGTTAAAAGTTAAATCGAAAGCTAAGTCAGAGACTAAGTAAAAAACAATTTGGAGTGAACTAAAAACCAATAAGCTAATATCAAGATGAAATATGTACACACGCATGAACCATATTTGACCTTAGAAGTATTTACCCTTGCTAGGAGAAGTTGCAAAAGAAAGAGCTTGTGCTAACAAGTAATTTCAAGAATGAACTACAAGCTAGGTAAGTGGATATTTGTATACCTCGAGTAGACTTATGTCTACTCGTGACTTTGCATACTTTATGATGTTTTGGTTTGGTTGAGCTAAATCATGGGTTTGATGTACTGTCCAATATGTGGAACATCTTTTAATAACTATTGTTGGCTAAATGATGTTTTGATATTGATTTTTGTTGCTGTAGTTATGTTGCTTAATGTTTACTTGACATCTGATGGGATTTGTACTAACTTGGGAAAAGCTACATACTAATCTTACCTCTTAAGTGTTCACTTAAGTGAACTCAATACTGAGGTCTTAGAAATGAGAATACAACAAAGTAAAGGCTACGCTAATAAAGTAGTGAGTAAGCTTGCTTAAAATTGCTAAATACTGCTTAGTATGTGACCTCCTATATTTATAGCATAGCATGAAAAGGACTTACTAGTCGAGTTGTACAAAACTGAGATTTTGTTCAGATGAGTTTTATATGAAAAGCTAGGTTTACCAAGTAAATGACTTGATTTATAAAATTTAGGTTTTTTAGCATATAGAAATTATATTGTATCCATTGGGTCGGCTATATACTGTATTTTTGAACCACCTCATGTGGTTATTGCTAGGTTGCTGGGTCTTAACAACTGACTATTAGTTTGCTAGGTTCCTAGACTTTTGTTTATGTCCAGATGGCCGATTAAAGTTGACTAACTGGATGAGTTGCTAGATTAACTAAGATATTGGTACCAATGTATGTCACGTACATAAGCATGCACGCACTTTTTGTAGCTAGACTAAAGAATATTGTGATTAAAACACTAGCCTATTATGTGGTTGTGATATGATACTACTTATATTTATTTGTTTATCTACTCTCATTCAACTCACAATTGTTGATGGGATAGAAAAACTTTAGAAGAAACATCACTTAGCATGAGCGAGAAGGTATGGGAGCATTTGGGGAAGTAGAAATTCATGAGAATGGCCAAGCTATTGTAGGGTTAGAATTAAGTTTTGGAAAGTAGCACTTCAAGAAGTATTGATGTGTTTATAAATGTGATGCTTAGGCTTAATAATGAAATTAAGTAAAGCATAAGATTTTATAGTTATGATACTCTAGGTTTGGCTCACTTTTGTAATGATTTCTGCTATAAGATGTTTTATGGAATAAGAAGATATTTGAAAATCAATGTTTTGTGAAGATGATTAACAAGTAGACTATAATTTTTGCCTTATCCTTAACTCGGGGATGGTGGTAACAAACTGTCTTTAGGTACCCAAAGTTTCAAAAAAAAAAATTAAGTAGACGATTGAAAGGCGAGGCGTTACATTAATCCATTAATATTATATAGAAACTTCATCTCTAAGAAGCTTATTATTAATTAATATCTATTGTTAATAATTAATATTGTCACCTAACAATATTAGCAAGTAAACAAAATTGTTAATTAGTAATTATGTAATTATTATCATATTAGTTATAAATATATAATTATTTTTATTTGTTATTAATTTATTATTTATATTGTGTAACAATTAAGAACTTAATAAATGTTAATTGCTATAATTATAAAATATTCATTATATTATCATCAGTTATTCATTGTGAGAACTTTACTATTAAATATGAAAACAAGCAATTCAAATAAAAAATTAATCTCACTCGCTTACACTACAAGATTAATACTTGAAAATCCCTAAATTTCTTTATATACCATTTGTGCATTTAAGACTTCGATATTTTCTATTCCTCCTACCATAAGTCATTCTCTCTTAGTCATTCCACAAAGTGTCATCCTCTATACACTTCCACATATAGTGTAAGACTCACACAACACGCATATAACTTTTCTAGTTGGAACCCCAAAATCTACAATAGGTTTTATGTGAATTATTCTTTTTCTTATTGTTGATGAAGGAAATCTCTTTATTACAAATGAGAGGTTACCATGAATAAAGGAAGCAATTTCCATTTCTCTTTGAAATATATCTTTTTGATCATATAGGAATTGTCTTCATTTTAATCATAATACATGGTAGTATGGAAACTTGGTTTACAATATTTTTTAAATGAAGATGTTATGATAGAAACCCTATTACACTCAATTTGTTAAGAATTTTGATATGGGTATGGTTACAAATCAATAGAACATACAAAGCAAGGCATTGAAAAATACTGGCATTGATTGCATGTAGTGATAGTGGTAATATAAGACCAAGTAAAATATTCTATTATAAGAAGGAAGTGATAAAGGTACATAAGACTAGCATAGTGAATATTGAGTCAACACTAATCAGAAACTTTTGAGATAAATAATTGGAAAGGTTCATTAATTGCTTATTGACTTGGGTATTCACTATTATTGGATTAATTCACATGATAAAACTTTTAAAACTAGCATAAGAATAAAAAAAGAAAAAGAACTCCAAAGATAAGTGCAAATAGATTTTTTTTATCAACTAAACAACTTGCTTTGATTGACTATGGCCTGATTTGGTCAACCAAAACACTCTTTTCTTAACTAATCACGACCGTATTGGTCGTAAGTTTGACTTTGGCTTCCTCTAAGTCATTGACCACATAAGCAATAGATAGATAGATGAGAGGTCTACATATTTTTAGTAACACCCTTCATTAAGGTATGACATATAAAAAATTGAGCAAACATATAGGATTGCATGTCGAATCATTTCTTGTGTGGTACACCTTCAATGAGAATCTTACTAAAATAGGTAAACCTATTATCTACCTACTTTTTACCTTGCCCGTACAATCTAAATATGAGTCTCATGAAAATATAAGACATATTAAGACAAAAAGTAACTTTTCATTTTGGAAAACATCATATATAGAAAATTAGCTCCAGATTTTATTAATAAAAAAAGAGAGTACGTATGTTTAAAAAGGGGGACATAGACCTAATCTCCCATGTTTAAAAAGTACCTATTATTTGATAAAAATATAAACGAGAGAGTATTACTCCTCTTACAATGAGAAACCTACAAAAAGAATATAGAAACAACATAAGAAAAAGAAGTATTACTCCCAGTACAATAACATATTTAAATACAAAAGTATAGAAAGATCGATACAAAACTAATAAACTTGACAACTATAGAACAAAATCATTAACAAGACATATTACGAGGACATTTAATCCCCATGGCATCCTATAGCAAGATCCTTTTAAACCCTTTATCCAATTGTGACTCATTCATGATGAAGAAATTAGATTGTATGTCATGAGCATGTTTGTCAACCAGTCAGTTGCTGCATTTCTTTCTCTCCAAATGTGCTTAAATAGGTGCTTAACTTCTTTAAGAAGCACTTTTCCCCATGAAATATTGTTATAAAAGTCCCACCTTCTGATATTGTAGATAGCCACCTTGATACCACCAAGAATCTATCTCAATATAAACCCTTGTAAAGTTATATTACAGGATCAATTCAAGACCCTTAATAAGAGCAATGAGTTCAATTGATTCAATAGATTTATGAGATGAAGCAAAACCAAAACCCTAAATGAATCTTTCTTTTGAGTGCCTAAGAAGACCACTTCCTCCACGCTTTCCATGTTTTAAGTTGCCATCAATATTTAATTTGACAACACCTTCAATAGGACAAACCTAAGATAAGGAAAGAATCATTGAATCTAGGGAAGGCGAGGGCTCTTACTTTGAAACAAATAAAGAATGATGAGGCTCTATTTGATTCAATAGATCATCCAAGATGTTATTAAGTAGAACGTAGGTAGGGTTGCTCAAATTTTTTTGTTTTCTTTTGTTTCTTTCACCCCATAGATATCAAATAGTTAAAGTAGGAGAAAAACCCCTAATGTGATTTGAAATATTTCCAACTTCCTAGCTTCGCTATTCCAGTACTTTAAGATGATGTCTATGGAAGAAACGTTTGGAATCAGTAATGAAATTCCATAGAAAAATGCAATTTGATTGCAAATATCCCTAACATAATTACATAAAACAAATATTTGAATAGCCAATTCATAATCTTAAAAGAAAAAAACACACTAAGAAGCAAGATCTCATTGCCAGAAACACAGCTTATCATCTATTGGAACAAAATTGCTTGTCACATGAAAAAGATATCTTAGGTGGTAAAAGCTTACTCCAAAACAATTTATATAGGTCTCCCTTTTCTACCTTAGTCCTCAAATCATTCATAGTATTAGAGATAGAAAAGTCCCATTAGTTGAAACCATCTAAATCAAATCATTCATAGTATTAGAGATAGAAAAGTCCCATTAGTTGAAACCATCTAAAGTTGGGGATCATTTCCTTTCTACTTCAAATTTATAAAAGGAATGTCTAGCACCAAATCAATAGGAAGTAAGCAAACAAGCTCATCTACATCCCATCTATTATTGATCGAAAGATCCTTAATTTCTAAGCAAGGGGAAACTACTATAGATAGAGTGAAAAGAAAGCCTATAGGATGCCACTCATTAAGCCAAACGCTAATTTCACTCCTTCCTATGTCAAAGAAAATATGTTTCTCAATAGTTTCTTGCACTTACTTTTTCCTCACAATAATCTATCAATTATTTTTCCTTTTTTTTTTGTTATAAATGATAGTTTAGTTTTTAAAAAATATTATTATTATCATTAGAAGAAGATAAAGAACGAGGAGGAGGAGGAGGAGGAGGCGTGTACTGGGATTCTTTAAAAGTGTGTATACATTCATACATTGTCGAATTTGGAGCCCCTTTTTTTTTTTTTTTGTTTTTTTCTCATATTCATTGTTTTGATGCAAATCATATAATGCTAATATGAACAAATACTTAAAGCGGACTTAATTTTTCTAATTTTTTTTTTCTTTATATGCACCCGCTGTACACATACATATACAATCATTTTCATCGGAATAGCACGAATCTTAATGCCTAACCAAAAAAAAAAATTATCTGGAAATTCCCTATATGACTCCAGTATACAAATTTTTTGCCTTTCTGGTCTTCTCTCGCAGTTTCTCGATTAAGTAAGAAAAGGACTAAGGTGGTGGCCTAGTTAGGAATGTCGGCCTTTGCCTTCGTTGAAGCTTTCGATCCGAGCAAGCATTGATGATTCGATAAAATATCTATAGATAATGTAGAAGTGGCAATAAAACAACCAGACCATGATATTGGTCCCCCTTAATGTGCTTTTGTTTTATTATCATCTGCTGGCTCACCAGTTTGGTCTCCGATGTTGATGGCTGCAGAACACTTGTGTCATCGTCACGCAAGCGCTCATATTATTGCAATGCATTGATATGGCAAGGAGTGCATTATTTTATCCGAAGAAACAGTCGGATTATTTTCTTATAAAACACAAGATTTATAACTTCTATTTGCATTGTTTTTCTTTTTTTCTTTATCTCTACCTTATCTATATGTATTACGTATTTGTTTTGTACTTGCATGAAATTAATATCGTTTAAAGAAACTATTTGATTCGTATACCAGCTGTCTCCCTTTCATAATGATGGTGTAGAGTTAAACAAATAAAAGTTGGAAAACGGAAATGAGAATGGTTTACAAAATCTATGATTATTGGAAAAAGAAATTTTGATTGGTCTCTTCGTAAAATTAAATGAAGTGAAGGTAATCTATATTATTAAAAGAAATTTCGAATTTATAATAGTGGTTTACAAAATATCTTATTATTGGAAAAAGGAAATTTTGATTGGTTTCTTCGTAAAATTAAATGAAGTGATGTGTAATTTAATTATTAAAAGAAATTGATTATATTATGTGCTTTTCCTATAATTTGAATATTTCATGTAAAATTTTAAAGTTAAAAATTTGATTAGGAACACCGACAATGTATCTAGAAGTTGATTATTAGCGTGAAAAGTTTTTAATAATTTTTTAAACCTCAACGCCCACCCCATGGTGTCGTTCGTAAGATGATTGGACTAATCGTATTACCCTCAACACCCACAGCATAAAAACGATTCAGTAGGTAACAGTAATACATGCAATATATTACATAATATATTATATATATAGTATATAAATATTAATATATATATATATAATATATGTAAATCATATATGGTAATTAATTTAAAAACTAATCATTTTATTATTACTTAGGTCGATGTTTTATTAATATTAACACATAATAATAAATAGTGTATAATGCTTAATGACTCTTTTTTCCTACATGAGGATTCAGATTATAAATTAGCCGGCTCTGCCTAGAAAACCTTAAGATAACTTTCTATCTATAAATTAGATTTCTTTTTTTTTTTCTCTCTCTCTCTATCTCTCACTATATTTATGTGCCATCTTTTCCTTGTCCATGTATCAGTTATGGGCTATTCTGTAATCACCTCTAACAGGAAATTTTCTACATACAAAACTTAAATTTTCTATAATATGCAATGGATTCACCGGGAAAAAAAATTACATAATAACATTTAAGGTAAATACGTACTTAGGGAAAAAATAGTATACTTGTTTAAATTTTAACTATCCACTTTCCTACTTTCTGTTTCCACTGATGCATTTGCGAATTCAACTGCGAGTGTAAAGAAAGAAAATTAATCTTTTCTTATACCCTTTGCAGTATGTCAAACTGAGAAATATTTGTAGTTTTATGAATGCAATTATGGAACCGTAGATTCATTCATACTTTTCCGTTGGAGATGTAATGCTTTAGATAATTAATCGACCTTTTCAATCATTTGATGTAAAATTTTTAGATAGTGTTAGATTCGACTACTATTAATTCACATGTAGTAAGTATCACCGGTGTATCAAACATAGATGGAGATATTGAGCCAAAAATGAGAAGTGATCAAGCGTTGAGAAGATCAACTAAAGATTTAATTGGAATTAAACTAAGATCAATAAGAATATTATAATATAATTTATATAAATAGCAAATCATTAACATAAAATGAACGATAATATGTTTGGTATCAGTCGTCTAATAAAGCATATGACATCAATAAATATAAAAAAGATTATTGATAAAAGGTCAAGGGGCTCTTATTATAGCACAAGTTTATATGTATTACTTATGAGAATAGATGATTAAAGTAGAATTTACTTATTAGAATTAGATAATATAAGGAGAAATCAGATAGCATAATACAAAAAGAATAAAACAACAATCCTCTTATATTATGTTTTGTATGCTCAATACTAGACATGGGTTTTTGTAAAAAATTGTTAAAAACTAATTATTCATATTAAAAATTACAGTAAATATTAATACCATGATTTGAAAACTTAATGTAAAATTATTTTAAAATTTCAAAGAAACATTTATTTTATAATATAAAATAGATTTTTATTCTACCAAATATATGGTATAAATTTCTTAGTTTTAGTCTAATACTTCAAGGTCTTTTTATCATGTAATTGTGGCCAATATACACACCAAACCATGGACTAAATAATTTCTCAAGTATTATGTCATAAAAATATGACAATCAAACAATACCTATAAATAATTAAAAAGTTCGATTTATAAGAATCACCGACTCATGTTCTTAAAGAATATAATTCCTCTTAGACTAAATGGTTAAGGGACTATAGTTTAGCAATTCTCTTTTTCATTTTTTTTTTAAATACAATGAAGTCTACAAATTTAGATAGTAATTTTTAAAAAATTTTGAACCACATATTTTTAGTATATAAGATACAACGGCTTTTGTCCTAAGTGTCTTTGTTCACTTAGAGCGGAAAAATTCATTAGAAAAACATCCACCCTCAAACAAATTATGTGTATAACTCTATTGTCAACCATTGCTAATATAATTCTTTTAATAATCATTGTTGTTCGGAGAGTTTTATCAGATGCCCAAAAATTATTGATTGTATTCCCATTTTGTATGATTTCCTATAAAACAAAATATGGTTATAAGAAGTATTAGAGAGTACTCTAACACAACTACTCTAATATTTGAGTCAATAAATATCTTAAGAAAGTAAAACTTCTAAAGGATTAAAAAGAGTAAAAGAGCAAAAGAAAGTCCTTTTATCTAAGATTTTATATCGTATTTATATGTGTTGAGGTTAAAACAAAAATATGATTAATTATATATAAATTGAATCTTTTAGATTGAAAAAATATATCTAATTAAATAGATATGTACCTTTTAGAGGTTGGAGTGCCTTTACCTTGGAGTTTATGATATATCATTAGCCAAACTAATGTAATCTATTCATATTAAAAAAAGAAAAAAAAATCACAGCTAAATAACATATTGATTTTAGCAAAAGTGGACCAGACACAAAGTTTTATAGATTGAAACCCATTGGAACGTCATCCAACTTCGTAGAAGGTCATGAATATGGAGAATTGCATTAAACAAGGGACCACAGCCGACATTTTGGAGTGGTAGGCTAAATGAAGTTGTGTCAATTAATCGTTAGCTGATAAGTAGTTTTGGTGACACTTTATGGCGGATCCAGCTTGAGAGTGGTTTTCTAAACTTGTCTTCTAGTAAAACGTCAAAAGGTGATCGGAGATCTTTACATAGGCTGTTTTCACGTCACTGTAGGTAAATGTGTGAGGAAAGCAACGTCCTTTTACGCTGTTACACGTAATACAAGCTGTACACGCGGTTTGGTAAGTGCAACTTATATTTTATATTGCAGTATTTGTAAAATTTATAGAGTATTTCTTTTAAAAACTATTGTGATTTATCTAAATATAAATGGTAATTACGAATTATATATATATATATATATATATCGTGTAATATCCAACGAATTTTTTTAAGAATTATTTTACTGAATAGTATTAAAGAGGAAGAAGAAAAAGTTTTACGTATTGGCCCTAAGTTCATTTGACGAATAGAAAATGAAAAATAGAAATAAACAAATATAGAAGGAGGACACTAACGTGGACATTGCTTCTTCATATCTTTTCTACTCCAGCAAAATATTAAAATTAAAGTAATACTTCCACGTGTTGCTTGCTTTTTGTCGTCCAAGGCTTTGGATTAATAAATAATACAATGAGTTGATCTTGACTAATTTTATCTGACTGCTGACAACAAATAAATGGAGGAGTTAATGTAGGTCATTTTATATCCAAATCTCTATGTGGAAATGTCTCAATATCTTGATATTGATATATAATCTTTCTCTATTTAACCGCAACTAAATCGGAATTTACTTTTATTGCGCAACTATATCTTAATGCGTGAAAAGAACATTATTAATGCAATACATAGTGGAGAATCGAGTTCTGATTCATACATTTTCAATAAATTTCGAGAGAGAGAGAGAGATTACATTAAAAGTATAATTATCACCATCCAAAAATTGGATGCAACAATCTGCCGTACTCGTATGACGACATCAGTATGCAGAACGACTCGTAAACTTGCTAAATCCACAATCAAATATGATATATCTCCCCGTTCTCATAAAATGGAATCTTCACATAATCATTATATTGACAAATGGCTTATATGAAAGAGACTTCATTATGGCATATTACATTCGGAAAGTCAACTAAGACTAAGAAACATAAAATTAACATAAAACTTATCCAAACCCTCCAATAACTAAATTCTGGTTTGCCAAATTTAACCATTCTATAGTGAATCTTCTTTTAATCATCTTTAAAGTTAGAAACCGGTATCATTTATAAGTCATTTATCAGCTCATCCTAATATCGAAAATCATTCAAAGCATTTACCCCTAAAAGGATAAAACACGTTCCATAATGAACAAGCAAAAGCCAAAATACATAATTACTATGTACATATTACATATTATGCAAATACATTACATACCACTTCAAACTGATGCAACATTTAAATGTAGCACATCGCATGCTTTTAGTGTTCAAGATTTAGAGTAGCTCATGTCTTCCAAATAAAGTCATACATGTATACATAAACTTGATGTGAATACTCTCAAAATACCCAAAGCCAAACATAAAGATGTCTCATCCTAGAGTTTTTTGGACCAGCCATTAGTACTAATGTTTCACCACAATCATCCTTATCGCACTAGTATGACCAAATTACAACTTTTTTCCGACAAACTAACTTGCACCATAATAACTTGCTAATTAGCTACTTATCCTGATGTCCGCGCTTAATTTATACCATCACCATCACATCACCTTGGGTTGCTCACTCCCACCCCAACACCTTAAGACGATGTAGGTACGTATTTGTGACCACCACATCCTATATCCTAGTTCTCTTGACCTAAGTGAAAGCATGCTACTTAATTAAATAATTGATATTCAATAGCTTTAGGTTCATCTATTTACCAAGCTTTACAAGGTGCAATCAGTAAATAAGGTAATTACTTACTTGGATTAAACTAAATGGCCTCAGAAAATCAACTCCTAGAATCAAAAACACCATCAATCATTATAATCTCATTTATACTAGAGGATTTTCGACGTAGAAGTTCTGTTACATTACTTATTTAATTTGTGAATAATTCCAAAGTACAGTCCTTACAATTCTAAACCTCTAACTATTTAATTCCTTAACCAAGAATTTCAATAATTTTGTATCCATGACATAAATGTCACTTATCCATAAATCTTTATTATATAATCTTAATTATTGTTATCTCATCCTTAAATTTGTCAAAAATAATCATCCTACAGTTTTATCAAATTTCCTTTTGATTAAAATTCCTAAAAGTTTGGGTTTTCATAGAAAAGAGAAGGTTACGAACCTTAATTTGGGAGGAAGATTCACCATGCAATTCCTTTCATGAAACATAATTAGGATTAGTTTTCTATTATGGAAGCAATATAATTTAAGGAACGCATTAATTTTACTTATCCACCGTTATGCATTCTCTTAGAAATTTTTGAATTCCCACTCCCACTACGCTAAAGGGGAACCGAAGTTAGTGCTTATCGATTTCATGTCGACATTGCTATAGGACAACGATTTGTCAAAGATTTCATCTGGACTAAGTGTGCACAATTTTCTTGTAATTTAGAAAACTCATGTATAGAAGATATCTTTCAAAAACTGCTTTATTTGTTCTCTTTTCATTCAAGAGAGGCTAATGCTGGTACCAAGTCGATAGTTATCCAAGGTAAAGTTAGGATATGTTGTAACTTTTGGGTTATTAAATCCTCATCCCCTCTATTCTTAGGGTTTTTTTTTTTTTTTATGGATTCAAAATTTTGTCCATTAAACTCTTGATATTTACCTCCTTTGGCCAAAAAAAACCAAAAATAAAAAACAAAACCGTTCTATTCCTTAGTAATTGTAATTTTATTCTTATCTTGTTTCATATTACAAACCAATAATACCATAATTATTTTAAAAAATAAAAAACCTCAGTATAAATAATGCGAATAGTTCATTTTACAAATTCGGAGGAATATTTATATGTATTTCAATATTTAGACACTCGATATTATGCGTCCATGATTTTTTTATATCAAATCCGTAATTTAGAGTATGTCATAATTCATGTATCATTGTCTTTCTATCTTACAAGTTGGTATGATTTCCATCATAAAGTTCTTATCATTATTTAGGAAATCTTGCCTCAAATGACGACTGACTGTAGTTTGTGCTTTTCTAAGCAATCGCATTTTTTATCCGCATTTTGAGCATTTGTTTTCTTACAAATGTAAATATGAGTTACTTCAAGATGATTGATTCGTTGGATCCACGAGTGTTTATATGTTTGACTCATAATGTAAACTATTATGAAAAACTTTTCTACAAGTCTAATCGAGCAATTTATATTCTATAATTAAATAATCCATGTCCTATATAATTATCTGAAGATTCAATTAAATCTTTTATCTCCCAAGTGCATCATTTAACTCCTTCAATTTGGCCCAAAGAAAAAAAAAAAAAAATCCTTCAAATTGTGCTGTGCCACCAAGATAGAGGGTCCCTTTTCCGAAGTATCCATAATGTATGATTATATATAGAAAACTTTATGTTGTGTGAAAATGTATAAACAATGAGGGTTTAATATGACTCACTTAAAATACAAACAATTTAGAACATAGAACACTTTATAATATGTTACAACACTATTGTAACAAATAAATGCGTATTCTTACTAATAAATATACTAAGTTACATATGCAATAATAAACTAGGAAGATTAGGTTGAATCCATAGATATTGCAATTAGCTTTTAGCTATATCAGTCTTATTTATATCTAGACAAATTGAAAAATACTAAATAGTAAAAATTCAAACTACTCTTAATTAATCAAAATTGTGCAAATACCAACACCTAAATTAATGAAATAGCCAATTGGACCATTAGAATTTGATGTCAACAATTATGATATTAAAACATACCATATATGCCTATTGGATGATTAACCAATTTAGGTTATTTCCCTTGCCTTCCCTTTTGAGATATCAAAGTAGTGAAGCATGAAAATTACATACTCTCAAAGCGTGAATTACCCTAATTAGTTAAGTCTTTCTATTCTTAGAAAGATTAATTGATTGATTTGTTGTTTTGTGTTCTAAACCCCAACCCAATTAAAATGCATAATTTCTTATAAATTACTTGTAATCCGATATTAGTTTGTCATAAAATTGATTGAATTAATTTAATCTTTTCAAATTTTAACACAATTCAACATATATTCTATATATTATAAAACACATACTCGATGATAAAATATTAAGAACACACAATATTCAAATATTTAATATAAAAATATTATAGATCTGATCGAATATCCCAAACAACAAAGACTAATTCAATATTATAATAAGCACACAAATCATAAGGAGAAATACACCCTCCATGGACAAAAACAATAGAAGGAAAGAGAGAATGTAGTCTTTGCCAAAAAGTTTCAGAAATCCTAATCTTTGATCCTTGCAAAAATCGTATCACCGCTGTAATCGTTGTGTCTCCCACTTAATTATAAAAACTAAAACTAATGAATTACTTTCCAGAAAAATATATCAAAGACAACAATAGATTTTGTCTTCTATTCTCGTGCCCGCAATCTCTTTTTTCTTTTTTCAATATGGTCAAATCCAAACCAAAAGGTTAACCTAGGAATGAAAAATCACTAAGAGTTGAAAGAATTAAATAATCACTAAGAGTTGAAAGGATTAAATGAGGGTTGAATGAGATTGAACATAGGTTAATTAGAATGTAATTCATGTTTATTTTTATAGAAAAAAATTAAAGTAATCTACATTCTTAAAACTTTAAATTTTAGAGTTTTTTAGAGTTGGCTTGTTTTTTCTTTAATCTACATTTGTTTCGTAGTAAATTAGTACATTATCTAAAAAATAAAAGAAAAATAGTATATAGTGACCTAAAAAACGTGATTAAATCTTATATAAACTAAATTAAACTAGTTAGATCAATCAAGTCAAACTAAGGTTATTATTAATAAAACTCAAAGAAGTGATTTACGTTGATTTTATAATCAATTAGTCGAATCGGATTGAATTCAACATGTCCATCCGAATCTGAAAATACTAATGTTGTCTTGGTTATATATTTGCATGGAGTTGGTAGGGCATGACATGTATTTGAGCGTCGGAGTAATGCCATTGACGTGGGCTGACAACTTGTGAGCTTCTTGTTAACTCCAGAGTACCAGACATGGCTAACCGTGGGGCTTTATCTCTTGTGTGATCATTGCACTTTGACACACGGCTGGACTTGGAAATTCCAGCTGCAATCAAAATTTTCATTGGACATGGAAGGTGGGCTTCTAACGTGTGGAGGGCTTGGACTTTGGGCATGGCATGTGAATCATTGGACTTGTAGCGCAATCAACGCGGCCTGCTTTAATTGCTTCTTTATTTCCACCTTATGCTGAACGTCCCAAAGATAGACAGATAAAATATAGTATAAAATCTAGATAAAATATATAATTATATAACTTATCACTTTACATAGTTAAAACTTCAAGCAACTTAATTAGATAGCTTTTATTTTGCAAGATTGGGATGTGAAATAACTTTATAATAATTTCTTACTCATTTTGTGAGATGATTCTTCAGTGATGATTTCCTATATGAAAAAAAATTATCATAAACAAGTAAAACACTTGATTAATAATAAGAGGATTTTATCGCCATTAAAACCGGGACAAGATTTGTTACAGATCACAGCTATCAACTTTGTAGATCATACATGTTTGTCGTGTTTCATAGCTACACTGGTCAAAACAGTGATAATCATAAGAACGCTTAGTCCAAATCTCATGATGACATTAAAAAAATAAAAAACAATTTATTAGATATCACGTGCAAGTATATTTAATGTATAATTATCAATAAAAATTGAAAATCTGAGATTAATAGTGGATAACTATTTAAAAATTTACTGTTAATATTATCGCATATTTAAATTGATTGATAATTATATTTACTGTAAATATCATTACATGTTTATGTATAATTAGTTTACATGCTACTTGTACATACATATGCTATGCATTATTACATTGAATATTTTTCTATGAGGACCATCCGTGTTGCTTTGCATTTCATTTGCGGAAATTGGAAGGAGTTGAGATTTAAAGACAATTAATCCATTACATCGAACTTGTTAAGAGCCTATATACTATTTGACACATCTATTTGAAATAGTAATGCAAACAAAAATGCAAATGTATGGAGATGATTCTTTATCCATGTTCGCTACTTTTGTCCATGTCTCAGTGAAACACGTTTTACATGAGGATAAGATCGATTGACAGTGTTTAGATAGAAAGATCGAGTAGTTAGGAAAAATCTAAACCTAGATGCAGTTACACCATCTTCTTAGGGTAAAAAGAAAAAAAAAAAAAATCCAATCTTCGTCGTCCTTTAATTCACATTTCACTTTTTTTTTCCCAGTTATTTAGCTTTGGCTTTTTTTTTTTTTCACTTTGTATACCTTTATTATTGTTATTATTATTCAATATGTATGTTCCCTTCTTTTCACTTTACATACTTTTATTAGCATCTATCCACATTGTGCTTCCGTGATTTTTGTTCCAAATCTTTAATCCAGAATATTTCGTGATTCATGGACCATTATATTTCCATCTTGCGTGTTGGCGTGATTTCCGTCATTAAGCTTTTCGTAATGATCATCGTTTAGGAATCTAGACATAAGTGACTATTTACCATAATTCGTGTTTTTCTAAATAATCACATTCTTTATTGCATTCTGAGCATTTGTTTTCCTAGAAATGTGAACATGAGTTACTTCAAGATGATTGATTAGTTTGATTTACCTTGTTTAGAGTCCCTACATCAATGAATTAAGGAATTTTTTTTATTTAAGGATCTTTTGACTTTATTCTTAAGTTTCTTTATTTAAAATTTTTTAGTAATTTTTATATTATTTTATAGGACCCACAACTGACCGAAAAAAAAATTACAAGTCCTTTGCTTATTTTATTAAGCCTTTGTTAGAGTAAAGAAAAAAAAAATTTACTTAAATGCAGTCCTCTATGAAGGACCTCAACTTGCAGGAACAACCTTCCCCAATACAGCTAACTCCATGTAGGATGTTGTCCCCTCTCAAATTGCGCTAAGCTACGTGCGTTGGGGATGCCCTAAAGTCCAACCACCCGTCGATGCTTACTAGCGTCCAGTTATTTAACTAGGCACCGGTGCTTCATTATTCTTTTTCATTGTTTATTTCCATTGCACGACAAATTGTTTGACTTTTGAGGGGATTGGGGCCTTTGGCCATTAATGTGCCGTTGCTGTATTCCTTTTCTTTTTTCAATAACAATAATATTATTATTATTACTACTATATGAAATATTAATGAAAAAATGCTATACATTTTAGTATTTATCTTAGACATATTATATATGTTATTTATAAGCCCTATATTTTTATGAGTCCGTTCCAAGTAGACAATTTATAGCGTACATAAAAATAACATGATCATGATGATACTTCATAAATAAGCTTTAGGAGTTAGTCAAGAATACTCCATAGGTTTGGAATATAAAAATGTAATAAAATAATAATATTATAACTAAAATAGCCAATATTACTATATTACACTCTATTATATTATACATATCGGAAATACGCGATATAGGTAATGAAAATTAATAAAAACTTAAAGATAAGTTATTTAAACAATAAAATTTTAGAATGACATAAAATAATATATAAAAGTAATATATGCACTTCTAGTATAATTATTATATACAAAAATTTGCCTAAAATTACTTAAAATACTCAAATTTAAGTAAAATGAACAAAAAAATTATTAAGAAAAACCTATAAAATGATTAATAAAAAAACAAACCCAATGGGGATCAATAAAGTGGCATGGCTTTGTGCTTAGGACATCTATTGATCCAAAGATAATTACCTTAGGACACTTAACTAAGCTGATTGGATGATGTACTTAGGCCTTGAAGTGAGAGAAACTAAGCTCATTTCATCTGCTTAAAAATTTCAAGAAATGCTCTCTATAAATTCTATGAAGACTTAGGGCTTTAGGAACATTTTGGGGAAGAAGAAAAAGCTTAAAGGGAAAATTCTACAAAAATTATATTAAAATAGTACAAATCAAGCAAGTTAGTGGTTCAAGGATCCAAGATGTTGCTGGGTACAAACCACTACAATAGGGTGGTAGTAGAAATGGCACCTAGCTAGGTTGACACTAGGTTGGTGGTTACTGGTGGTTGGTGACCAAATAGTTAAGTTTTCCACTGAGTCCAATTTTTATTCAATATTCTTATATTTTTAAAAAATATTAAATTAAATCCCAAAAAATAGGAAAAAAAATTATTTCGAGATATATTTGCATGTACAATTTTAGAAAAATGTCAGTTTGTGAAAATTTATTTAGATATATGCTGTTCTTAAAAAATCACCTAATCCTACATCGATTTCGAAGTTATTTTAAATACCCTTACTATTGCAATTTCAAACCCAAAATTTTTTTGCATTACCCTTACATTATATACAAGAATGTTATGAAAATATTTTGTGGAAAAATAATTTTTATGATTTGTATGAATTTTTTAGCCTCTTAATCAAGAGAATAATGCTATTCTTCAAAGTTTTTATATAATTATATTTTAGGAAAGTGATTTACACTTGATATAGAGTTAATTTAAGCTATATCCTATTGTATTAAATGATGTGGAGTTAGATGGATTTGAATTGAAGTGAAGATGTGCCATGAGGGATAGTTTTTGACTTGTCTTAATAAAAGGAAAATATAGAAGTTTGGGGGTTTAAGCGACAAAGTGTTAGTGAGGATGGTAAACAGGTTAAATAGATATGTATTATTGTGTTTATAACTAGAAGTAAGATGTTGTAACGAGTCAATAATGTAAGTATGTAATTTCATTTTGGCTAAAGGGTTTATTAGAAGGTTCATCAAATGGTTCCTCAAAGGGTTGATCTAAAGAAAACAAGAGTTAATCCTAAGATTAGAAACTTGATCAGAAAGTTAGCCGGTATAAGTAGCTTAACTAAACTAACATTAGAAGGTTGGTTAAAGAGTTCCTAGTTAGTAAGGTTGCTGTTAAATGCTTTGTCAAAGGGTTTCAAGACAAAAACTATTTAAAGACTATACCTTCAGAATCTTGTTCAAAGACTTCAACAATGGGTTAAAACTTAATAAACCTGCTTAAACTATATCAAAGTTGTACTTAGAACATTAAAACAATCTCACATACTTTTTATTAGCAAAAACTAAAATATTTAAGGTGAATATTTAAGGATTTATGAAGGAATCGAACATGAAACACAAGGCTAATGTGTATCGACATCAAGTAAGTTGGGATATGTACTTTGTGGTATGTTAGAGTATCATTTCAAGGTACTTGAAGGAATAAGAGTGCTTATTTGTGGTTGTAGTTAAAATATTTGTGAGCATGCAATGTGTATATTTGTAACACTACTTTGTGAGTGAGAGATGATCTTTATGTATTGTTTTTTGGTTGATTTTACCTTAATTGGTTTGTCTTGAACTTGGTTACTCACATTAAAATCAGTTTAATCTTAATTTAACTTAACACTAACCGAACATTCATGACAACTTAGTAGGTGTAAACCTCGCAAAAACTAACCTTCTAAGTATAAAATCAAATCCCTAAACTGTAAATGATTTTCTGAAGTCAGTACAGTCAGTAAGATTTAAAACCGATTAAAATCTCAATTCAAAACCTAAAGTGAATATGAAAAATCTTAAATTATCAATTGAACCTCTAATCGCATACAAAGACCTTAAAACCTTAAGTATATGTAACTATAAACGTTTGACCTCAAACCTCATCAAAACCCTAAGATAACATCCAAATATTTAATTGCGTAAAAAAATTTTATACCCTAAATATATATAAACCCTAAAAATTGCACTCGAAAGTAATAAAATCCTAAAACTATAACTTTGAAGATATAAAAGTACTAATTCATTATACTTTACTCTGAAACCCCAATTAACAATATATCCTCAGAATCTTACTAAATCATTAGTAAAAGATCAAAGATAACTTTCAATCATTCATAAATATATATAAAACTAAAGTAATCTACTAGAAACTAAGATATTATATTACAGATCACATCCATCTTCTAATCATATAACTAGATTAGTATTTTATAGAGTTAAGTGTATAGTTGATGTTTATACTATATATAGTTAATATTAACATACTAAATGGCATATTTCATGATAGTTACACGAAATACCATATTAAATAATGTATATAGGATATAAATACTTAGAAGAAGATTTCATTAACCATTCTTACTAATCATTTTAATAAACTCCACATTTCTCTTCAATTCCTTAATTTTTCTTCTAAATTTTCCTTAATTACCCCATTATGTACATACAAATTTCACTTAATTTCAAAGAGTTGATCAAGTCAACAAACATGTTATTGTCATCTAGAGTCTTCTTCCTTTCTCTTTAACTTTCTATACATTTTTTTGTCCAATTTTGCCCCTTTATTGTCGTCTACTCTTCTCCCTTTTCTAGACTTCACTTTTCTCAATTATAAAACACAAATTAAGATAAAAACAACTCCTTTTCCCCTCCCACAAAATCATGAACCCCCCTTATCCTTTCCATCTTAAACCTCTTCATAACTTCAACTACACAACTTTACTTACTACCATAAACCAATAAAACACATATACTTGCTCTCCTTTTCATATCACAAAGTAGAAAAAAAATGTATGTTTTTATATGAATTTTTATCTTAATTAGTGATGAGTTGCATGAGTTAAGTTAGTGTAGGAACCTTATGTGATATGTGCTTTTGTGTTATGGAAGATAAGAATTCATATACTTATGCTTAGGAGTATATAAATACTTAGGTATACATGTAGAAATACCTATGTACATATAACAAGGAAATGCATATGAAGTATATGTATAAGGGTTTGGTGAAATACTTAATATAAGTATAGGAAACCCTTAGGTAAATAGAGAAGGAGCACATATACATATACTTAAGTATGTGTATACAAGAATATACTTAATGAACACATGTATGAATACTCTTATACATAAGTATCCTTTATGTACATAACCAAAAAGAAGGAATATACTAGCTATACATACATAAACATTGCTAAATAAGCCTTTAAAGTACAAAAATATGAAATTTATGAAACTTTCTTAAGAGGGAACATTAGACATACGAAAATACATATAAAATACGTATATAACTGTATGTATATACGACTATATTTATAAGTATAAATACGGTATATATATAAGTATACTAGTATACATATAAGTATAGTAAAAGTATAAGTGTAGACTTAATATATGTATAAATGTACATAAGACACTTAAGCATGAAGTAAGGATTTATATAAGTAAATGATGACCTAAGCGATAACTTAAGTAATGACCTAAGCAAACGATGATATAAGCAATAACATAAGCCTCTAAAATAATAAACTATAAGATCATCTAAGTGTAAGAATCTAATGGTTAATTAAATCATTAAGTACTAAAATAGGATATAAACATAAGCAATAAGATATTTAAGCTTCAATAGTTAAAATTTCAATAAATTTAGTCCATATCGTAAAACACGAGTCTTAACGTTCAAAACAGACATCTCCGTATGAACATGCATCCAAAAACGATAAAAAACGACTATAAGTTTATAAATATCGGAAATAGAACAAAAAAGTTACATACAATTAGCAATTAGGTTTAATTAAATCAAAAATAATAGTAATTTAAGTAGAATTAGGTAGATAGATATCTAGAACCATTATTTAATTCAATTACTTATTATCCCTGTTATCTCGTAATGATCAGGTGGTCTCAATGAGAGCAAGGATCTTCCGATTGATTATTATGACTAGAGCGAGTTGTCATAGTCAAGTAAGTACTCCCGATAACTCTATACTTGTTTTGTGTTTGTAGTTAGTACACTTAAATTAAATAAAAATAACTTGATGCATGGGGATTCAAGATATACATGTACTTGATATTGATTGCTTACTGTGAAACATATTATTTAATACAATAATTGAGGATTTGATTGTATGATTAATTGTTACATGATTTGGATAGTTTACGGATATTGATTGAGCGCTACATAATTTGACTTAATTATATTTGACTTATCTTAAATTAAAAGGGTCATGCATTATCCATACATTGCATTACTTATTTCGGCCGTCACTTCACACAAAAGTAAAGAGAGGCCTTACGATGGTTGTTTATATATATTAAAGTGTTTATGTACAATGCACTCGTACAACATAACCTTACCCGAATCTACAGGCTTACTATGCAATAGAGACGCCAACCATACGACTAAAGGTCAAGTCTAAAGATCTTCACTATAGGGTATGAGTGTGGACTACGAGAGCTGCCGCACCGCTAGGCTTGGAATTTTGTGTACTACTAGATTTTCAAAAATGAAAATGTATTTTGTGAAATACGGGATTCAAAGTTATGGTTAAAAACTTAGATGTTACAGCCCAATTGTGATTGGTGCCAATATATCTCTAACCCTTATCTCGGAGGGCATTAAAATCCGATATTATATGTAACACCAGTCAACTACATATATTGTTTGGAAAATTGCGTATGCATGCATTCATATGATTATAATAATTTGTTTAATAACTTGTTTGCCAGTATAGTATGAAAGATAACTCACTAAACTCTCGTAGCTTACTCCCTAATAGTTTTTCTTTTGCAGGTTGATAGATAATTAGACATGGGTTAAAAGCCGAGAGTTACGTACAAGTATTGAGACATTTTAGAGGTTGGAATTAGAGAGAAATTGTTTAATTCATATGAAACTTTAAATGTAAATACCACTTATGTACTTAGACTTTTTAACCTTATTAAGTTTAAACTTTTAAGTTTATATTACTTGATTTTATCATTTGGTAGGGGATATTGATTCTCTGCAATTCTAAGGAACTGTGGGATATTAGACATCCATAGTTATTTATATTTATATATATATATTATAATAAATTAATTACTTAAAAATCAATAATCTTAGTGATTTATCATTTAGAGCCTTGCAATCTTTAACTTGCAAGGCGATTTCCATATCATAGGTACACACGTGATATAGAAATTTTTATGTAATCCTACTAGGCTCTCTTTAGGGTCCTGACAGTAAGGGTAACGATTAAGGTATCAAGCCAAATACTGACTCTTTAATGAAGGTAATAGAAATTGTTATTTTCCTACCCTTAATCAAACTAAGTAATAAGGGAAAAGGTCGCAATAAGGTTGGAAACCGTGATTTAAATATTGTCTAAGGAGAAGGGTATTCTCCATTACACAAATCTAAATTAGGTCTAATAGTATTGCGTTTTAACTCTCCAATCCAAGTTAGAGTGAAAGGAATTTCCGTAACTTCAGAATTGACCAATTAAACATTATGCAAGGAACTAGCATTTGCTTGTTACATTTACATCTAATTAATGACTTAATGACTTGTTTCCTTATAGTACTCTTATGACTCCATTTTTTCTTATTAAGTTAATTGTGCTTCTATCTCAAAAGACTATCTTATAGGTGTTGATTAGTACTTGAAGATGCTATATTACAATCACCCACAAGTTAGTTTTCGTAAGGCTGAGGAGTGAGGATTTGAAGACTAATGGACTGATTACCCTTTTCTTTTGTTATTTTGTCTTCTATTTGTGGGAAAAGTATAAGGGTCTTCTTAGGAAGTCCTATAGTTTTTTATTGCTCGTTGATATAATAAGTATATGTAAATAGGACCACTTGTGGAGTTGAAAAGTTCCTTTTAGTAAATTTGAACTTCTAATATATTTATAAGTATTTTGGAAGGGAGTAACTATCTATACTCCATGAAAAAAAAAAAAAATTATTTTATAAGCTATTCTACAGGTTCCATACATTATAAGTGTTCATTTGATTGCTTTAAAACTAATTGAGTCATGATTACCTTATATAGGCTATACTTTTACTAGCAGCTAAGATGATTAGCTTTTAACTTAAGTTTATTTATATGATAGAACTATTACAACTCCTCAAATTTAGAGTATGACATTATTTGAAAAGTAAAGATAATATAGAGACTTAAAATAGTAAAAAAATTTATAAGTAACTTTAGTTAAATGCTATTTTATAAAGTAAAAAATTACTTAAAATAGAAAGTTACTTAAAATGTTGATGTGACATCCTAAATACTTCTTTATGAGATTAAGAGTTGCTTAGAAAGGAAAGTTACTTAGAATGTTGACATAGCATCCTTGTAGGAACACCTTTATAAACACACTCCGAGAAAAAGTGTTTTAGAAGTCTAATTAAGTCTTCTATATTTTAATTAAATGACTTAGATCCTCAAAATTTATTTAAAAACTCAATCAAATTTTTTATGTCGCAAGTTACATCATTTAAGTCCTTTGAATTGTTTCGTTCTGCCAATAGAGTCCACTTTTAGTATGTCCAATAATGTATGATTATAAATGGACTTAATATTTGTGAGACCGATAGGTAATGAGGACTTAAATGACACCCTCAAAATATAAACGACTCAAAACATAGAAGACATTATACAGTTAACACTATGAGCAACTTAAGTTGATTAAGATTTACATATAAAATAATCCTTATTATTATTTCTTACTTATCTTATGAGCTGAGCTTTCAGTAGTAAATTGGCTTTATGAGAAAACTATATATTGTGAACAGACTCGTAATAAGAGAAGATTTGATCCTTATCAAATTCGGGACAAGATTCATTAATATCTCAACACAACTATCACCTTCCTAGATGACATATGTTTCTAGGATCCAGGCGATAGCCATGAGCTCTTGCTTAACAAGGGTTCGGACGGATTTACCTGACCAAGGTGTCAATGTATGTAAAGTGGTTATAGTGCGTTGGCTAAGGTTTAATCTTCTTTTGCTCAGAGTTGACCTCTCGACTCGTCAATGCTCACTAGTTATACTTCCCACAACTAATTCACTTGATGCTGATGATTCATAGCAATAAAATTATCTCTTAAACATAGTACGCTTATCTAGGAAAGCTTATTCCATTTGATGGACAAATTGATCCACCGATTGGAGGGCCACTGCCAATACTATGAGATTTGTAGGCCAAACATACTCCCTTCAAGACTTGTAATTTAACTAAATATGACAGAACTTTTAATTTACTTGCCCACATTTCTTCCTAATTTCATCTCCCCCATTGATGCTACTCATCTTGATCATGGACTTGACGAAGGCATCCACGAAAGCCTGATGCGAGCTAGCGAATTTGGTTACCAATGCTTTAGTCTTCGGGGTTGTAAGCAGGGCTTGGTCTGAAGAAAACAGTCCTTTTCCTTGGAGAATGAGTTTATAGTGGGTGTTGTCAAAGGTTGTTGAAGAAGGATCCATCGGCGAGCCTGCGTTCTTCGCCCTGCTCTTGATTGGGCAAACGCCTCGTAATCTAGCTGCAAAGGATGGATGCATTGCAGGGTCGATGTCGTGCGTGGAGTTGAAGTTCCGGATCCGCCGTTCGAAGGAAGAGCAATGGGAAAATCCTAGAGTATGGCTTCCTGTATCATGAAGGAAATGATTAACAAACGATTTATGTGTGCTTGTTAAAAAACTAAACGAAGAACTATTTCGATTTTTTTAAAGTGTACAATCAATACTAAAATACGTAGTAAAGTTTTCTTTTTAGATACCTAAAAAGTATTTTGATACACTTGTTAATGAAACATATGTAATGAATAACAAAGATAATTTTCATTGCCATATCTTGAAAACTTTGTTTCAAATTCTTTTGTTATAAACTTTGTTATTCACGTTGGTTTTGGTGTATTAGCGACATCTACACATGGGATATGAATGCGCTCGAAAATTAGACTTTCATGGGTAAGCTTCTTTTGAGGTCTTAAACTCAGTTAGTTTTCACTATGATGTTGTAAGTCATTTTAGAAAATGAGAGATGGAGTTAACAAATCTTTTAAATTTTGCAATCAAATTTAATGACTCCATTGTTTAGAAAAGGTCCAAAGAGAATTTAAGAGAATCAATTGAAAAAGTAAATAAATAAAGAAGGACAGAACTTCTGTGTTCTTTACCTGAAAGGGCTACTAGGTCATCAAGAGAGAGACCTCTTTGGGAGAAACTTTGCTGCAACTGAGAAATGTTGAATAATGGGCTAGGCAATTGTGCTGTCTCGCTGGCTTTTGACGTTCTTCCATCTTTTCTTCCCTTGGGGACATCCCATGTCGGGCCTCGTGACTGAAATCGTAATCATATATAGAAAAGAAAGACATATCACCCTAATTTATACTGGCTGATTGGAGATGTGGATTTCAATCCTCTAAAGTTAGTTTTTTTAAATTTTCCTAAAGTTATATTCTTCTATATAGCCACATGTAATTAATGGTTTAAATTAAAAGAAATAAAAATAACATCATGATAATATCATATGATATCACAAAATTTGAAACAATTTCAACAATTGAATTTGTTACTTTAGGTAAAGTACTTTAAATGATCTATTTCCTTATAGATATGCTTGTGTATCTATAGGGTTAGATTTAGCTATATCTACTTAGAAATGTTAAGATGAGATAGAATTTACCAAGCTCTATGTTATAATAAATAAATAAAGCTTCGATTGTATTTGTTATGTGTAACGATAACTAGAAGACAATTATTAGGAAAATTGTAACACATGGTTAAGTATGAATATTTTTTTAGAATTATCATTTTTTTTTTCAATGATTACAATTAAAAAAGGGGTTTTCGAACCCAATCCATCCCACTTAAGAAATTAGTACTTATACCATTAGATTATAAAGCCATCAGTAGAAATGTCACCTGTTAAAACTTTATTGATAACTGATGATGATTCATTAATACTTTTAGTATAAGTCCTCATAGCATATTCAATCAAGTTATTTGTACATTAAACCAACAAATTAAATATGTATTTATGACTCACATAGTAAAAAGTTATGAATTTCGAACATACTTGATTAAGTGATAGAAATATAAGAAAGTTAATGTATTCATTTATTTTAAATATAGAGAACTTAATTGAATATTAACACGAGCATAGAAGGTTTAGATAATTCGTTCAAAATCTAAAGGGGACTTTATTAATCTTTGGAAAATATAGATGTCTTTTGCCTTATTTCTTCCTTTTGAGTAAGTGTAGTTTGATAATATAATATAGTGTAAGATCATAATTCCAATTTCCATTTTCAATTTAGAAACTCTGCCATGGTACTATTTTAAATATCAAATCTTTTCATAGTATCACAAGGAAATCGTATGTTTTTCTATGGTAAATTTCTGCAGTAAAATAAAAAGTAAAGTTATATAATAATAACAATAATAACAATAAAAGCTTAAATAAAGGGGTTGCATGATTTGTACCAAGACAACTGCATCTCTGGCAGCCAATGCCAGAATATCAGCACATGAGACCACCCCAGGGCAGCGGGCTTCTAATTCCTTCTTTGCACCATCAATTACATAAAATGCATGCAAGGAAGTATTAGGAGGCCCATCCTTTTCAGCTTTGTTGTTTCCTTTGGAATTTAACAGGATCGATGCATCACAACCCTGTCGAACAAACGATAAAGTGAATACATTAACAATTTCAAAATAATTCGGGGACCGATGCTGTTAGAATACTGATTAAAGGCTCAATCAATTTTTATAAAGAAGAAAAGCATGAAAGACCAAAATTTTTTTTTTTTTATTTGGCGCTTTAACAAGTATCCCGAGTACCCGTTACCATTTTCCTTCGTATGTTATTACCCTTATGAAACAATCATGGAAATGCATCCGGAGTAGAGCTGCAGGGACTGTTTTATCTTTTGACGTTGCTGTTTTTATTGTTTTTGCGACGATTTCTTCGACGTCGGGGCATGTCTTCTCGTAGTGATTCAAACTCAGTGCGTTCAATAAAGAGATCACTGAAAGTATGACAACTGAGATGAAGGGCACGACAAAATTTGCCATATTGACAGATTGAATCAATCTTGAATTTAGTGTATATTAAATCAAAAGTGGAAATTTCATGAACGTTACTAAGAGTTTATATATAACTAAAAGTTGAGGGTTTTATGGACTGTTACAGACAATGATGAGATTGTGGCCCCTTGAATAATGATAACGAGCATAGGAGGAGTAATATAGAAGCATCCTAATCCTGTGATACTACAAGAGACAGGATAATCCTAGAAAAAGCATTCCAATTTGCAATGATTTGCTTGAAGCACATGGCCATAAAAGAAGAGATGAGAATGATTTTGGCTGTAAAAGGAAAAGGTAAAAATCATTTTCAACTTTTTCATGGAGGATTTTTCTCCTTTTTTTTTTTTTATATACTTTGAAGATGATTCATTGCTGTCATTTGGTTATCTACGATGAAATAAATGGGAAAAATCTATTCACTGATTACTTGAGTTCAGTTTTATATTTACTTGAATTAGTTTGGATAATAGTTGATTTGAACTTGATGCTACTCATATAATTTATTGACTCAAGTCTGAATTTTATAATATTTACTCAACTAGCTCAAGAGTTTAATGAGCTTGAGTGAAATTTAATATTGGTTAAGTCTAAGTGTGATTGTATGAGTTTAAACATTGATATTATTTTTATTAGAAGGAAAATGATTATTTTTAGATAAAAATCAAGGCAAAATAAACTTAATTAAGTTGAATTTAAGCATAAACTCATCAAAGGCCACTTCCAATCAGGGTTGTACTCAAAATTGTAAGTTTGATTGAGCTTTGAAATTTCATATCAAGTGTGGTTTCAAGCTTAGCAATGGTGTTATTTCCACTCAACTTGTTTATAACTTTTGGTTATATAATTTACAGTTTAAAAGGAAAACTTTTTAATTCTTTCAGTATTGATCACACATTTAATAAAAAAAGAATTTAATTGTACTAATATGTCATGTGAATTATCTAAATAAGATAAAACAATCTATTGGAATATATAAAAGTTTATCTTTTTTATATCCATTAATAAGTGCTCATAGAACACTTGTTATATTTACTATCCAATAAATTAGAAGAGAATGCTATTTGTAAATCCTTTTAATATTTTTCTTAATAAAAAATATAGAAAAAGAAATAGTATGATGAGGCTAGATATATATGATCTCCAACGTAAATCCAAACCAGCATCTTTTCTGCCCATTGTATATGTGTGATACTATATATTAAGTATATAATGCTTACAAAACATGAAATGGATCATCTCTATTTATATTCCTTAATTTTCTTTCATTTACCCTATAAAATGTTATCATATGTAATCAACGACTATAATTATAAAAAATATGATAACATCACAATGGCATTATATAATATTTTAAAAATCTAAATAATCCCAATTATTAATCTATAAATTAAGAAAAATAAAACACATCTTATGCTATTGAGAAAGCCTTCAATGTTACTTACACATTACTTGAAAAATAAGACAACAATCATTAGCATTTTTCTAGGATTTTCTGTAAATCTCTTTAAGATAAATAGTCTTTTTTGTGAAATTCACCTCCTTTTTGTAATTCCTATGATGCAATTGGGGCTTATCGACCATCCCTTTAATGTTATTGACATAAGAGATGTCATGGTACCCTTTTGTTGAAGGTTGTTCGAGCTTCAATACCTAACCCTTAGACGCGTAGATCATCTAAGATAGAAACAAACCCACTATCCATTTTATGTCAAGCAATACGTAGAGTAACTCCCGATACAATTATAAGGGGAATGTTTAGTACCGATTCTTATAGTATTGTTTACAGAGTGGGTAAGCTAATCCCTATAGATGTCGATTGCATTGATCTCTGTAACAACGCTACTTGCAGAATTTAAAGAGATTTTCATCGTTTGTGAATAACTCGGATAAAAGTGTAAATACCAATAAAAATTTAACACGTTAAAATATATTAGTACTTTTTTCAAAAAATACATTATTTTATTATCAAATATCAAATTTTTATCGATACTTACATGCCACTTATCAAAATAAATAGAGTATTAGCACCATTGAACCTTTTTTTCACGTTGTTTGATGTATTGATGGATCGACCCTATGGTTCGGTCCGTAACTTGATCCACGTTTCACTTTATCTCCACATAGCTAGTCGCCCAATCGTTTTCTCTCATCTTAGTCATCGTTTACTCTAAAATTGTATTTAGTATGATGTTTATCCTACTAAGCTTCCTGCCCACATAGCAATCAACATGTAACGGATAGGTTAGCCTCCTAAGCAATCCGTTCTATGTTTCAGCACCAGCCCCTTCGATCAGGACGCGAGCCACATACTCTGCACAAATTTCTATTGACAAAAGCCAAAGATTATTATATCTTACAATTGATGATATGTTGGCTAATTGGTTATCGATTAGAATCCATAATCATTTAATCTAAGATTATAAAGTTAATCTCAACATGGTATCGATCTGAGATTATGTTTCATTTATTTGGATTTAGCCTTTTTAGAATTACTTCCTTAAAGTTATCATCTTAAGATATAAGTATGTATAATTGCTGGTTAATATTAGAATAAAAAAAAAAAAGATATTATACGATATTTCAAAAATTAAGATAGTATCAATTACTAAATTTATAACTTTAGCTCAAGTATTTTAAAAAATCCATTTCCCATTTATTTTTTGAAATTTATATGAACAAAAGAAGATAAAAAAAAAAATTGATATGTTATTTATAAGAAAAGAATATGATATGAAAATTATCATAATGGTAACCGGATACAAAAGGTGTTAGAATTAGATGTGGATCTTGATTATAAATTTACTAGATTTATAATAATAGAAAAATAAGCAAAGGGCGAGGAACTTGACACGTATAATTTTAGCATAACAGTATTAATTATTTGGTTCGTAGGAAAATTCTTAAGAAGTTAAGTAATTAATTTTTGTGTGTTTTCGCGATGAGTTACAGTATTGCGATGCTCGAATGATCATATGTTTGAATCATTTGCAGGTGGGCGTGGGCCAACAATATTTGTCCGTTCGACCAAACTACATGAAAACCGCCACTATTAATTTGCCATCTAACATATAATTATTGAGTAGTACAAACGCGCAAAATTCAACCTTTTGACCTTTATTGAACGGCCATTATTACGAACTTTCACCTTTATTGACTTAAAGGCAACCTATGAGTTTTGTCTTATTGCTAGAAGCAAATTGGCAATCTAAGGATGATTTGGTGGTTGGAGCTTGGCCCATGAGGGTTCACCTACGATGGCACAAAGAAAATGGTGAATTTTTAAGATGTTTAGGACTGACTTATCAACCCTAAACTAACTTCTCTTAAAACTTAATATTCAAGCCTCGGACATTGTTAGTTGTTGTGATGTAACGGTTCCTTTTTAGACAATATCGATAAGCTGTGGTGGTAAATTTGTTGTGTTTTTTATTTATATGTTACCGTTAATAGTTTTGACTAATATATAATTTAATTTGCATATCTCATCGTTGCATTTTGTGATCATAGCATATCAAAAATCACATAAATAGCTTTTAGCAAAATTGAAAAGATTTTGTCATCATGTACTCTTTCACCATCTCAACATGCACAGCAGTCCCTATATGTTATTTATTATAATATATGACAACCACTAATTAGATCAAAGATAGAGTTTAGGTATTATGCATTCTTTGTTGATGACCATGCTCCCTTTTCTTGAATTTCCCGAATGCATAATAAAAATAAAATTTTGCAACATTTTGATTTGCTAGTTAAAATTTGTTATTATTATTATTTTACTCATATGTATAACATCTTGGACCAAAAATAATAAATAATCAAGCTAATAAATACTAAAGATTTTCTTTTTCAATCACTTTATCCAAAAATTTCTAATTAGTATTCACATACCATTCACTACATTAGCCTTTATTATGATACCCCATGAGTTTGTAGTTCCACATAAATTATGAAAGTTTATAAGGTTAATATAATAAATGTCATATCAATATTAATTAAAATCTTTTTGGTCCAATAGTTGAAAAAAAAACTTATTAATATTTATTGATTTAGTTATTCACTACTTTTAACCTTAAACTTTATAAATAATATCAAAACTAACCTTCTACTAGTAGGGTGAATAATTTAAGAGTTGTTTTAACTCGATTTAGAGAAAGAGTTTGAGGAGATTAGGAGTGTATTCAAGGTGTGGATTCCGATATGCTTTCGAGATGAGTCATAAGTTGACAATAATAGTAATGAATTGAATCATACATCGAAAAGGGATAAAGAATTAGGGCCAATAGGAGTTCTCGTGATAAAAAATTCCTTTGTTTAAAAGGAAGATTATGATATCCTATTTGTTAGTGGTCCCACATGAACTATAAAAGAGGCAATGTATTGGTTTATAAGGCTCTTGTAATGAATGCTATATTAACACTAACTAGAAATTTTTATGTCAAATGATTGAAATTGGCCATTTAATATTTGTTAACATGCATATTGGCTATTTTTAGCATAGGGTTACAATATCATAGTGTTTAACAATTATGATATTGGTAAATTTGTCATCAATGTTTTAACTAAATCCTTATGAGATAATAACATTCATCTTTTACTTTCCTACCAACATATGCCCCTCACAATATGGCACTACTAAACGCAAACATTGACATATCATCTTCATAATTATGCCAATCTTCAATTCATTTTTTAAGAAAATGTAACTCTTATTGTAGTTAATACTATCAACCAACAATTGTTAATCACGATTTTCCCTTTAAGCTTCTCGACCAAACTCCCTGAACAATGAATTCCTCCGTGCATTTGGGTATCTCTTTATCATAACAAAACATTTTATGCCTAAACAAATTTTCTTCTTGAGACATTTCAAGTCAAGAGTAAAAATAATAAAAGGCAATAAGTAATTAAGTTGGAATTTTAGATCATTGAAGTGAAAGGATATTTTATGTATTCAAAAAGTTTTTGGTTAAATAAGCTATGGATAAGAGTAAGTAATTATTAAGTTACTAAAATAATCTTGGTAAGGGTATTCTAGTAATTTGGTTACTTCATCCTTTTAAAAAGATGATGATATTTACATGACCAATTTAATCTTATATTATAATTATTAAAGGATAATTTGGTTTTAGGCTTTGTAGATATTTTAAAGGTAGCCTTATTCTTGTAATTACTAAGCAAGGATAGATTAGTAATATCATGACATAAGAAATTCTTGGAAAAGATTATTATATATTAAATATCAATTCAAAAAATTATGGAGAAATATAAAATTTACTCTAATTTTTCTCCTTTCTCCAATTGCTATACCTAAATCACTTAGGGGAACTCCTACGCTGGTTTAATCAATTCAATAAAATAGAGGTGAATCTAAGTGCTAATGAAATACCCAATTCAAGATCTCAAGGAAATTCAGAGATATCCAATTGATAAATATAATGACTTCTAGTTTTTGTGATTAGGCATTTAAAACAAGTTGAAGAAAACTAAGTGAAGATCTAGCTTAATGGAGCTCCTATAGGGATATGTGAGTTTAGGTTTTCCTTTTCACTTTGAATCAAGTGGTAGATTAGAGATATTGTTAATAATTTCCTTATATCTATTAATCTAGAGCCTAAATGTAATGTTAATCTTATTTTAATTACAAGGATTGGAGTTGAGAAGCTTAGATATTATAGAGTGGTGTTGATCTCTAACTTAAGAAGGAGATAAGGAGGTCTAGCTTCTAAACAGTGTAAGCTTTTATGATCTCTAGTTTAATTTAGTGAATTTTTGGTTTGGTTATGTTTAGGTGTTTTATCAATTGCCAAGATCATAAACAACTAGCAAAATAATTGGAATCAAAGTTTAGATTCAAGTTATTAGATGAAGTAGTTTAATCTCCTAAGAGGTGATAAAACTTGTGAAATTGTATTGTAGCTAATAACTCTAAAATATTAATATTTTATTAAATAATAATAAGTTTGGAAATATTTCAATATATTAATGAATAAGAAGAATTAAGGATTAAGAATAAGTTAGGAAGAGATGAATTATTGCTTCATGAACTAAACCATTTCATGACTAGTTATAATTGGATAAGCCTTGTTTGAGTAAAATCAAACCAATGCAAACTAAAATAAAAATGTATTATTTCATCATGCAATTTTCTTTAAAATAATATAATTAATTAATTAATTTAAGTTGGCCAAATCACTAAATAGATTGAACTCATAATAAACCTTCTATTCCCCTTAAATTAACTAAGTGTTTACATAATTGAACTAAACCAATATATGAGTACTAAGTGTTGAACCAATATATAATGCTAAGTTTATGACTTCATTAATCTTAAGTTAATTATTAATAAATGACTTCATTAATCTTAATTTAATTATTAATAAATAAGTATACAAGTTCATAATCTTTAAGTGTAATTATTATTAGATACAACTCTTACTCTTACTTAAAGTACAAATATTATTGTATTAAAGTATAGTTCCTATTCCATTAAAGTGTAACAACTCTTTAGGTGAAAAAAAAATTGGTTTTTTTCTTTAAATAAGTATTTTCCTTAATGAAAAAGACTAAATTAAGACTAAGCATAAAGGTTATTATCTAACATAAGTAAATGATCATATAGAATTTCAAATTGAATTCACTTCTTATTGCATATTACACCAATAATCAAATTAGGGATCAACTAATCTTCTTTAGTTCATGATTACAAATGATGTAGAGGCACATAGTAGTCAATATGTGTTGTATGTACCTATTAGAAAGTAAACTAGACTTAATTAATAGATTGCTAAGTACATGCATGTGTCTTACTTATGCATAGTTCTTCTAAGTCGATAAGTGTTGCTCTTAGACTAGGTTGTAGCTACATCATACTCTTGGAATGTTACAGTAGTTAAGTGCTTAAATCACCACAAGTAACTCGATGAGTAGTCGACAGGAGGTAACTACATCAAATAAAGCCAATCAAGCCGCGAAGACACTATAGTAGGTGTTATACAAGGAATGAAGCTTAAGTATAATACATTATACGTAGACTACAATCATGAGTTGTTAAGGCATCAACAACTATATGAGACTACTTATGTTTGTGGATGGGAATGTAAGATCTTGCCATCCCTATTAATCCTTGAATGGGTAGTTGTAATGGGATTCAGACCCTTCTTCCTCTCTATATAACAAAGTAATAAGTTACTCTAAATTTTAGAATGCAATAATTGTGTTATTTGTTTACATTTAAATGATTACCCCGTTGATCATTGGTTGCTACATGAGAATTAGTTATGCAATCAAGTGGCTTAGAATGTGTTTATGTAACAGCCATTTACTGTGTTTCGTGACTCACTCCTTTAGACTTTAACTTTGTCAAACATTGATATATTTGCTAATGATTTATGTTATTTGTGGTTGCAATTTTTATCCCAAGAATTGGGATGATGCTCCAGTTTCTAACATTTAGCATTCTATTACTACCTTTTAGATGTCAAACGTGGACTTTGAAGATTTAGTCAGTGATAATACTCTACCAACAAATTTCTTTTCAATAAAATGTTTTCTTCAAGTAAAATTAATGAAGGTTTTTTAAAATATAAAATTGGGCAAAAACCAATTTATATGGTTTAGTGGTTTTGCTAATATTAACATGTCTTACTTAATTATTAAACATGGTAGGTTTTTGTTTCCTTTTTAGATTTCCAAATGTGATACTCTCTGTTCCATTCCTTGCATCTTTCTTTAAGTACTTTACTCATAGCAAAAGAAAATATTGCCTAAACCCCTCTAAGAGACATGCTCACAATCATCATTTGGTATGTATTCCATGATGAATTCTATCTCTCCAAACACTACCCCCATCCAATCTCCTAGTGAAAGCATTGTAACCTCTTGGGTAATCCCTTCCTTTACCTTTATATTTCCTTTGCCTCACTCCTATATTAACACCAAGACCCCAAATTCTTAACCTTTTTAATCTTAACCTCGACTAATTCCCTAATTACAAGACCCCTTGCTCCCTTTATTCTTACTAAGGTAGCCTTTCTTTCCTATTTACACACCACCTCACAATCCCACCACCAAACCACTCATCACTTGGGTATATCATTACATTTACATCAATACACTTCCATAATCACCTCAATTTGCACCTCCTTTCCTCTTATATCTCCCCTTGCTACCTACTCCTTCAAAATCTTCATCTTTATCAATTGCTTGCTTGCTTTAAGTAGGTACCATTAAACCAAGAGCCATCTTCAACTATTACACAAAACACTCATCTCTAGACCCAATCACTATATTGATGCCCTACATAATCCTTCTTAGGTGCATTGAAAAAAGAGTCTGATTCTTCTTAGGTGCATTGAAAAAAGAGTCTGATTCTCTCCCTAAAAACAAAACTCGAATGCTCTCAACTCCTATTGGTGATACCTAGAATTTTCACATTAAACACAACACACTATGACATGTCAATCATTCTAAAGCGTGATTTGTTGCTCAAGGTTACTCCTAACAAGAAGGTGTTAACTACACTTAAATGTTTGGTCCAATAATCAAACCCATCATCATTTGCTTTTTTAATCTAATGTTGTCTCATCCTATTGGGTTATTCAACAGCTCAAGATCAAGATTGCTTTCCTTCATAGTCATCTTTTGCAAAAAAGTTTTCATAAAATAGCCTCCTTGGTTTGTCCATCCTCGTGATCTTGATCATGGCTATAAGTTGTAAAAGTTCCTTTATAGTATAAATTAAGCTACTAATGCATGGTTCCACCATTTTCACATCTTTCTTCTAGAATTAGGCTTCACACAATGTAAAATTAATTTATCATGTTTATCCTTCTCCTTTATATTGATGATAGCATAATAACCCTGACCTACTCTCTCACTATATCTCTATTCTTTCCAATGGGTTATACGAAGGATTTCACTTATCTCCATCTCTTTCTTAATATTCATGTTAGTTATAACCCTTATGATATTCGTTTTTGTTATTCTCGATATACTCATGCTTTTGAAGCGACATCACATGCATCTCTCTAAACCAATTAAAACCTCTCTATCATCTCAAGGTCATCTTTGCACCTAAGGCTATCTCATATTATCTAACCTCACTGCCTATCAAGAAATTGTGGGATCATGCATGTAGTGTCTTATTATTACTTGAGCAGGTATCAACCCTATGGTAAATAAATTGAGTCAAATGCATCAACTGAATGCACATCACATGCAAGAATCCTTCGAAATCTCCCCATTTTATGCATGTCTAGTATTTCCTTGATCATATTTTTTTATACTGACTAGGCTGTTTGTCCTAACGCTCGTCTATTCACCGCAAGGTATGCTATTTTTATGTGATTTCCATAGGGTACCAAGCTTTAGCATAAGCAACCATTTGACACTTCATCATGTCATGCTATAACAACCTGCAATCCCATTGAACATGATTGCATAGGACATGTTGAGATTAATTATCATTTTGTTCGTGAAACAATTGCTATTAATCAGGACCTTGTTCCCTACATTTCAACGCATCATCAACGCTTTATTCTAATCCCATACTGACATTTGCACCTTGATTGTATATTAACTGTTTATTTTCTACTAAGAGTAAAAATAGTCTTTCCACTATTATTACGTTAGAGATACACTAATCAGTCTATAAATTTTGCTTGATACTATGTCGTAATTAAGCCAATAATACAAGCAATTTTACAATTGTTCAATTTCAAGGTGGATATATAGTTATATTTGTGTGTGTGTGTGTGTGTGTGAGAGTGTGTTTTTTTTTTCTTTTTCTTTTTTTTTATTTTGAAGATTTAAAATTGGAATTTACCCAACCATGCAGGATCCAACAGGTCCCTGGATTTAACAGGATCCATTAGATAGAAACTTTTTATGTCAACCTGCTTCGACGCTAATATGTGAAGCACACCATAATTTTCTCATGGCCTTTTTCAGTTGCAACATGGAAGAAGGACTAATAATCTTCTTCAGGAAGTGCACCTTGGTGTAGTTGTCTCTGTTTTTACCAACACGATGTTATTAGCAAAATGAGAAATGATTAATAGATGCAAACTCTAGAAAAGATATTGGACTTACTTCACTCATTAGAAAGGGTTTATAGCTAAATGAAAAATGATTAATAGATGCAAGCTAAAATTGTACTTTTCTACTAGTGAGCACAATCTCTGCAGGGAAGAGATGTCAAATGCTGTAGGATTTCTATTTCTATATAACTAATAAAATTATTTACATAGCTGTGCTGGCTCTGTGTGAAACTGGAAAAAAAATGGTAGAAGTGATCCCCTCAACATGTGGTATGATTTCCTAAAACTATAATCCAATAACTTTTATAGCACATGGAGCAAAAAGTCCTATGTAGGAAAAGAATGATCAAACGATAGCCAATAAGGGCAAAAGAATGAGCAAAACTGTGTAAGGAATAAACTTCAGCTGTGGGGAAGTACTTGATGCAGCTGGAGGGCTTCCTGATATTGAAGAATTGTTGCCATTCCTGGAGGTGGCTTGAGGGTTCACTGCTACTGCAGGAGGAACTGCAGCGGATTTTGCCGGGCTGATCGGTAATGTCTCAGAATCATCCACATCATAACCTGAAGGGAAAAGAAATTATTAGTCCATGGTGATGACTTTGAAGATTTAAGCGAACGAAAAAAACATTCAATGATATTGTGGTCAAGAGGAGGAACTCACAGTTGGATGCCTTCCAGCCAAGTATCATTCGCTCTCGATCAAAGACCATACGATAACCAGTCATGAAGTTTTCTGCATTAGGAAGATACATAGTTCATACATAAATAAACGCCTAGATTAAGTTCCTGTTTCCGCCAGCAAGTATTTTACAGCTTAATAGGATCTCAATATTGTGACCAATGTGGCGGAAGGTATTTTATACTCGTTAAGAATTCTCAAAGTGATCACGGTGTACACATAATTAATTCAACATGGTATAGTGTTCTAGCCAATACTATATGAAATGTAATACCGATCTACAAGTTTAAACTTTTAGACCATTTGGGGATAAATCAAATATATCCATAAAACTATTAGTTGACCATCTAAATTCCTAAAACTTGCCTCTACTACTTCAAAACTTTTGAAAATGCAAACTTACATCCCCAACCATCACTAAAATTCCCAAAATATAGATAGAGATGGTTGCAGTGCTTTAGCAATGATTAGGGGAGGTAATTCTGTACCTCCAAAAGTTATGAGGACATAAAAACACGTTTTGGGAGTTTGAGGAGTTCGATGCTTTGACCAATTGTTTACAGATGTATTTACAATTCGACTTAAAAGATATTGAGCAATAAATGACAATAGATCATGAAGTGCAACTTCTTTTCTCGGTCTGCAGTTCTTAAATGTAATTTCATTTCAGCGTTTTGAAATAAAAATGGTAGACTACTATAGTGTTGGTAGCAGGGTACTTACGTCCAATTATATTTATATCTCCACTCCTGACTAGCGCAAGGCAGTATATGACTGGCCTCTGTAAACATTGAAAACTTGCTTAGCACCTACCTACGATGGAACAAGAGAAAGAGAGATTTAAGAACATATTTAGTTTGTAGATTACCGGACTGATTATCACAATAGGATCGTTGACATAAAGTTGGCTTCCACCTTTCATCGTCAGATTCAATGTTGGAGTGTTGAAACTGGTTTCGTTTGAGCTGCAAGATGGAATAAGTGAGTATCAAGAACTCGCATTTAAGGATTGTACACTACGTAAGAATCTTTTATTCAAATGCTGCTTACCTTAGCTCATAACAATATTCAAAAGGGATTTCTGTGTCCCCTTGATATCGATTTTCCTGAATGTGAGAGTCGAACTGCAGTAAAATGATAGAATTAAAATATAGAAGATAACTATAAGCTCCACACAGTATCCTAAAATGGAAAAGTCCAGAAAACATACACTCTCAGCCATAAGGGTGTAAGCAGGATCGTTCAGGTATGTGAATGAGGTACCAGAGTCAAAAACTGCAGTAAATTCAAGATTCTGGGCATTTCCTCCCACATTAATTCCCGCAATTGTAATATTGTAAGTTGGACTGAAAGTTAAAGTCAAGGAAATGTCAGAAGGAAAAACAGAGCATATGATGTAATCATAGATATGTTACTAGTCATGGCTGCACTGAGGTGTATGGGTACTCACTGTGACTGCCCAAGATTGAATGGTGTTTCTCCTTGGTCTGAGATTCCTTTGTCACCAAATCTGATTCTACCGACACCATCAGACCCAAAGCACATAGAAAACGAATTTGATGCAATCCCCTCTTTAGCTAAAATGCTCGGAACAGATACATTAGTCATGCCGAGGCCAAAGAGTCCATTCGGAGCAGCACCATCCATGAATGAACCAGTCTGGATTCTACCACATCTAGAACAAACAGCAACATGATTCACTCAGAATAGAAGACCGAAGACAGGTAGAAGATGGTGAAACATTTTCAAATACAAGAGATCAAAGCCTTTGCATTCAACTAAAGATATTATAGATGCTTTAGAGTATAGTAAATATTTGAATCATGCATTATAGTTAGACAAGATATGTATTAGCATAAATTATACCAATTCAAGAAAAATTTTCAGATTACAGACACCAATGATTCTTTTAATTGTATGCTTGTACTCTGACATACGGTGGATCCTCTTTATAAAAATTATCAGGGAGCATACATACAATTATGAAACTTAAATATAGGTGCCTATATACTTTTGAATCTTATTAAGGGTAAAATGTTAACTAAAAGGGGTACAATTAAGAAGAAGAAGAAGAAGAAGAGGGGAATTGGTGTAATATGAAAAAATTTTTATGATATATAGCATAATTTAACTTATACATCATAATTGACATGAAGTTGGAATAAAGGAAATATTGCCTTCTAGATCCATTATTTAATTTGATACTAAGAGAGGGAGACTACCTACCCCAATAAGATACGAGCATCAACAGCCTTTGACTGGTCATCATCACTTGTCAAATGCAAAAGATCTTGAACTAAAAACCCCGTTGATGAAGTATTGTTTGAAAGATAATTAATTTGATATGGACAGTTACTAGGAGAAGCAGGACATTGTGATTTCCGGGGACACAGAGAGCTGCTGCAAGGGACAGCTGAACTTGTTGATGATGTGTTAGGGCTGTACACGTTGAACTCTATTTCCTGTTGGTTGAGAAAAAAGAAACAACCAAAAGCAAGATTTTGTTAGAGATGGGAAGTATCTATATGCCATTAAACATTAAAAATCTCTAAAATAAAATTCTATGAAGTTAGTTGGGATATCGCACTTGAAGAGTTTGAAATTAACATTACGGTTATCCAATACCATAAAACGGGATAAGTACACTGGAAACTCAGTGTTTGTGCCGATATCTAATCAATTCCTTGATATTTTAAGTAAGTCACTTTATGTTCGCTGTGCATGCATCTCCACACCGAATAAGTTCCTTTATTACAATGTACCTTCACATCATTAATAGATACAAAAGAAGCACCTACAACTACAATTTGGCATGCAGACATGGCAGACAACAGATCATAAATTTAAAAAGATAAATAAAAATAATCTGATAAAAGCAACTAACGATTAAAAGTTGGATATGAGAAGTTTACTGTTAGATTTTTCCTCAATATCAGCACACTAGGTTAAATTTGTGAGTACCAAATCAATGCTTTTAAAGCTGTATAAGAAAACAATAATCAAAGAACTTGGTATAGGAGCATAAATATAGAGGCTTAAATGACTCACTTAAAACATACAGTATTTGACTGAATTTTAACATGAAAATGGAGGATTTCTAGCTGTTCCATTCAAAAAAACGCACATTATCCTTTGTACTTGCACTTAGGGTTTAGGCTGAATGTTATTGCTTTATAGTGTTGTAAGACTTTCTAGCATTTAGTCTCTAAGTGCTCTAGTAAATTTTAGAAATGAAAATTTCCATAATTGATGTCCACCAGACCATGATGGCACTTTGTTTCAGTCCAACTTCAGGAGTTTCCCAGTATCAATCACTAGTCCAAAAATAAGCTCATTGGTGGAAGTTGGGTTTATGAGAATCAAATACCATAAAATAAGCTAGAATTCTGACTAAGTTATGGTTGATATCCAAACATAAATGCCACAATAGGAAGATAAATACCTTCATTTAGCATTTTGGTAAAAGTGACATCTCACACGACTGTCAATGCATAGATACATCTGCTGTGCATTAAACCCAGTGAAGATATGGCCATTTCATCCTTTTTTTTTTTTTTTTGTTTTTTTTTGGGTGCACGTGTCTACATCCAGGCTCACACTTTGGCCCAAGAAAACTTACCTACAGCTAACTTCTCAAAGCTCCAGCTAAAACAAAGTTGAGGGACCAGATCGACTGACTTCTAGATAAATCTCACAACAAAACCAATCAGAAGGATTGCTTGAGAGGTTTAGGCTTATCTAATTACCAGAAACTGGGCATTCGGTTGCTTTTTCATTCCATATGCTATAATCATGCGGATCCGAAGCTACCCCGGGAATGCCCACCTTCCTTGGGCACCTGGACTTTGGAGGAAAAATTGAAACATCTACCTAGTTCAAACATCTTTCTTTCTTTTCCTTTTTCATTTTTTTTTTTTTTTTTTTTTGGCTATAGGTTTAAACATCTTGTTATTATATCCATATATATCCAGAAAAGTTCTTAGATGAATTCAGTTTCATGGTCCAGCAATGACCTTGTATGATCACTATATCAAAATACCCTTTTTCAGTTGAAAACCAGAGTCTTCTCTCCGCTCTCACCATACAATTAAACAAAGCCCTGTTAACCATTATACTGATGGAAGTCCAGCCAATCAAATTTCTCTGTCTTAGATGCATGCCACTCTTTGCCCAGATACACTACTGAGTACTGACCTTCTCTCTAGTAGACTGCCGAACTTTTGAGAAACTGCTAACACAGTAACAGCAGACCCTAAATCATCCAAAATATACTTCCACCGTACCTCAAAAGCCAGCAGGAACGGAGTTGATGCTCCCACGTCCATAGCATCAGTAGTTAAAGCAAGTGAATGATTTGAAATTCAAGTTATTTCATGGAATAACACTCGTATATATTGAGCTCGTAATGGTACCTCGCGATTCAAAAGTTTCTCTACGGCTGAAAAATGAGCGTGTTCTTGAGCCATCGTAGAAACATAGATAGGGTCAACAACGGAACGAACAACAAAACTTTACGACAGCTTTTGCACACACGTTCACTTGCATCACATACACAAGTGCTCTCTGAACCGTGCAATAAGGTCACCCATAACACAGCTCTCCCACTTGAGTTACCTTAGCCCCAAGCCATACTATTCAATGATATTGGAAAAATGGCAGCGTAAGGTAACAACTAGTATTGAAAGCCAGTTGCCGTTTGAGGTAGGGAAATTTAGTCAACAGGAGCCCTACTTTCCTCTTTGCAACCTCATGACTTCAATTTAAGCGCAAACCAATTTCTTAGATTAAAAGTTCTAACTAAACAAATATTAACCAGGCCAGCTGATCTCATGATGATGAGGACCACTTATTACTAATCTAGAACGGTTCTCTAACTACTTCCTTGTTTTCTTCTGGTAATTATATAATTCATAGCTCGTCCTTATGCAGCTAAGACAGTCATGTTAAATCTTTTTCTAATCCACTGGCTTATACACACAAATGAATGTCTGTGATATAATATGCACCGACAAAGCGTATAGTCATAATTTAACACATTTTAAACAGCCAGAGCATATGACATACCAGTCCAGATGATGACCTCAAGCCTCTTACACACTTAAGGCAGTCGCATGGTAACCAGAACAAATCGCTTCCAGTGTCCAGTGCCACCAGAAATGACAAACTTGGGGTCCCAACAGAAACATTGGCATAGTGCAAACTGAACAAAGAAAGAACAACATCATCTAAATTAACATATCAAAAAAGCAGTCACCTGCATAATTTGACTCCATTTGATTATTTCCACACGATATTCTAAATTGGCACAACTGCTAAAGTTAAAGCTGAAAGCAGATAAAGAAAACACTTTCTCTTTTTCCAATTAGAAGCATATATTTAGATAGGAAAAAAGAAGCTATTCTCCAGTGAAATAGAATGGGCACGGATTAGTGAAACTACTGCATAAGAATAACTAATTGTCATCATCCTAAAAAATTGGAAGCAGGCAAAACAGTACCAGAAACGAAATAATTTTAGCATATTACTACTCTTTATTAAAACAATGGCTCCATAATGACTTCATTGTTTTGGACAGGATCTGTCTTGTTGGGAAGCATGTCTTACATCCTGGCCATAACTTATTATACCCATTCTAACAAACCCTTCACGAGAATTTGGCAGGAAATGAAAAATCACACACCAAAGTCGTTATTTTGCACCACCGGTCTCCCACTGAAATGGGGTTGAATCCCCCTCTCCATTGACTCAGGAAAAAAATTAAAAAAAAAAAAAAAAATTGATGTCCATTTGTCAGAAAATTAAAAAAACAATAATTTTCTTATTTGTCCTTTCAAGTACAGGGAAAACTGTATAAAAAATTGTCTTTGACAATTATTATCAAAAAATAAATGGAATTAGACTCAACAAATAAAAAAGTTATATAAACAGAGCCTACTAGGTTTTCCAATTACACCATTTCTTTATTTTAGGTAAACATATCTCACGCAATATTACAATTAATGATGTCTTATACACCAGAATTATACTTTAATTAATGATGTCTTATACAATACTTGTGGTTTTAAAAAAGAAAATCAGTTTTTGTCATAAAACTCTGTTTGACGTTTCATATTTTATTTAACGACAATTTGCCAGATAAAATAAAAGCCATTAATTCCCACCTCTTCTCCTCTTCTTATTTTCATACACGCTAACCCACAAATAAATAAATTAATTAATTAACAGAGACAGAAGATAATAATCTGACAAAATCTTCTTAGATGGTCAATGCCCCTGTGTGTGCTATTGAAAGAACGAAAAAATGGTGCCCAGTAAAGTCTTTTTCTTTTGATAAAATGATTAGATATAAGACGGACCGAGTACGAGTCGAACACGAAAACCTTATACAGAGATACCTTCAATAATTGACTAAACAGAAGCATAACCATTTTCAACTCCGAACCTAATTATAATCATCATAAACAAGAACAGAGCAACAAAGATAAAAAAAAATTTCCACCAAACAATCACAACCATGAAATATATTTGAGCCAAGTTAAGATCATGGGCTAAAAGAAATTCACTATTCATTGTACGTATTATATAAAAGAAAAAAACAAGTTTATAGAACAAACCCCTTGGACTGCTACGAAAAACACCATCCGATTTCAAGAAAAATATTATGAAATATGATAATGGGTGCTTCGAAAAAACTTTATTTTATACGCTTGTTCTTTAAAAAATAAATAAATGAATGAATAAAATGATAACAGGTGCTTAAAAAAATTTTTACCTAAATGTTTTTTCTTTCCCTTTTCCCTCTGAAATGTAAAAACAAAGTAAAAAGTTTCTCCGTTTGTTCCCTGATGAGTGGAATTCTTCTAACAATTTATCAAAGAAAGCTATTTACCTCTCCATTTTCCTTGTCTTCAACACCAAAAATTGAATTATAAAAAAATGAAAACAAAGCAAAACATGTCGGAAAACACAGAATCCGTACAACAACAACAACATCGTTAAAAAAAAAAAATTATGATAGCAAATTCGAAGGAGCAACGAAATCACATACTATCCCAGAGTACTAATGCGATAAGTCTCGTTCCCATTAGAGAAAGTCAAAGGCGTTGTCTGATCATCATCGGCACCGGCAAGTTTACGTCCATGAACCAAACGATCACGCTTATGCAAAGCCATATAATACTCCAAGCTTCCTTTCTCCGGCACACCATCACCATCAATATCCAGAATTCCCTTCACAGGATCCGAATACCTGTGGTGGAAGTCAAACCCGTACGTCCCAAACCCAAACCCGACCCGAAAGCCGATACCCATTAGAGTAACACATAGTAGAGCCAACCCAATTGGGGATAGAAAAGAATTCATGCTTTTTGGAAAGAAAAGCTTGGTGCTTTTAGTGAAAATGGAGGAAAAGGCTATCTGGGTATCGGTAAAGTTTGGATTTTGAGCACTGGGGGATGGAATTCAATCGACACCTACTTTTCACAGAGAGAGAGAGAGAGAGAGAGAGAATTCGTCAGTTTGGAAGTGATTTATGGTTTTATAAGTTATTTTTTATGGGAAAGAGGAAGAGAGAGAAAAAAGATATGTGAATGTGTTCGGGCAGACGTTACTGTCAGACGCTTCATCCAGAAAGTCTTCCACACTCTTTCTCTCAGACTCTCTCCCTGCAGTTTCTAGCTTGCTGTGTGGAAACCCCGGTTTTTCTGGTACCGTATAGAGAAAAGTCGAGCGGTGGGGTCCAACATTCGTGGAATGTGTGTCATGTAACTTGACTAATTTGCTTGTCCAACTGAGTAGCCTCTAGCCGTGGCACGACCGCCGTATGTATGATAAGGGCCGGCATTTTCCCTTTTCCTTTTACTGCTGCACATGACGTATAGGACTAATGTTTATATTTCTATTCGTGACAAGTTCGTGTGAGCGCCAAAAATACACGTTTTAAGTAGAAATATCAAATAATTAAGTTATAGCGATATTTATTTATATTATAATCATATCTTTATTTCATTTATTGTATAGTATATCATTTTTTCTCATTAAAATTGTATCATATTTGTATTATCATCTCACGTCAATAATTGCTTACTTTAATCAAATTTATATTTATACTGTAATTAGTTTATGTATGCGTCTTATTGTATTTTAGTACTTTTCAAACTCGTGCTATGCCAACTCATCATGTCTACAAATCAATCTGCATTTTTATAAGATCAATGTCTTAGGTTAGCTTTATCCCAAAACCCAACTCTTTTGGCATAAGAATCTAAGCTAAAGACCTTAATGTAAAGGTCCTTATGAGATAAAGTAAGTTGCTAAATTAAGCACCAATCTTCTTATAAACTTCCTTTAGTTATTTACAATACCCCTAAAACTATATAAATTATTATAAAATCCACAAAATTTAAAATAAGGGAAAACAATAGTAAGTCATTAAGGGGTGGTAATTAAGTAAACACTCGTTATAAGTAGAGGACACGAGTTTATAAGTGAAGAGGGAAACCTAGATTATTGTACCACTCCTCTTTAGAGTAACAAAATAAGAGAAGTAGTGATCTTTTCATAACTTATGGATTTTGATGAAGATAAATTTAATCATAGATCTTCCTTATGTAAAGGTTTCAATGGAGTTTTTTCAAGCAAGATCATTCGGCATTTACTGGTTATTGGTTAAGCAATCCAACAAGGCAAAGATTTAATTTCTAATAAGTATATCAATTTGTTGTTAATGAAAATGCTTCCTAAGAGAAAGATAATTGTGTTGTCTTTAATTTTATTTAAAGGCTTTGGAATCAAAAGAATAGAATTTTGGATTCTTGGAGTTATGTTGCAAGTTTTACATTAGCACTTATCAAATCCATAATCAAGTAATTAATCAAGGTATTTTCCAATCTTAACTGTTGTTATTGTTGTTAAATTTTTAAATTCATTGTTTTAAGGAAATACACCTGAGTATTATATGTTGTTAAGAGTTTTAGAGTATTAAGGTTAAGAGATAAAGAGTTGTGGAAGTTTTTGGATCGAAGGAGAAGAGAAACTAAGTTTGTAGAAGAAACATGAGTAAGAACATGATCATATTCTTACTCATGAACCCTTCAATATGGATTTTGCTTTAGAGTGTAAAGAGAAGCAAAATTTTTTACGAGAGGACCACAATCGTAAACCTTAGGCATGTTTTTGTTGCTTTTTTTTTTTCTAGCTATTTCTTGCTCTTGTTTTTCTCTTAAACCTAACCTAACCTAACCTATTCTAAACATGCTTAAGAGCCTAAATTGATCCTAAAACATTAAATTAAGCTAAAATCTGGATTAAAGAGTATAGCAAGATAATTAAGTGAACCTTATTAGAGTAAGACAACAAAAAAATATAACCTAAAACAAGTTATTCTTGTATGTGTGCTTCAGGAGGTAACATTGAAAAGATTTCCTAGTTAGATACTGATGTTAAGCAAGTACACCTATTAGTTTTATAGTAAGCAGATTAAGTCCAAGTATCAATCCCTCAAAAATTATGATTACTAATACTCACTAAATCTCTATTACTTAACCTACGAATTCAAGTTTAAGAATTTAAAATATCTAATCTAATTGCAATAATTACTAAATTAAAAACTAAGAACTTAACAAGAAAGTAATAAAAGTATAAACTAATTCAAGATTCAAAAAACTGTATCTAAATCTTTACTTTTTCTAGACATAACATGTGAATTCTATTAAAAATAATTTATTCTTTAATCTTTTTTTACCGAAAGAATTCTCTAGCAAAGTTAATCACTTTCTCGAGCTAATTAATCATAATCATAAAATCACTAATTAAAATCTCTTCTCAATAGTATAACCTAATATTGTATTATTGCACAACAAATTCTCTATATTTTAATTCAAAATTTCAAAAAAATATTGCAAAATTATCTCTAGTTTTGCAACAATCCTCATCTAGATCGAATCTTACAACAACTCTCATCAACTATGCTTAGATCTAATCTTATAACAAATCCTTCAATTCTCTTATAAGATATCAAATTTTAGATTACTATTCATGGAAATAATAACTTAAATCGTGAAGCATAAATAGTTGAATCAAGAAAAAAATAAAAAATTAAATTAATCAAATGATAATCATATCACATGAGTAGATTTAAGTTGTACAAAACCTTAAGACCTAAATATTAAAGATCTACTCTCTACACATCATAAAATAATAGTCTAAAAACAAAGAGTAAAAAGAATTAGAAGAATCATGAGATCTACAAAAAGGTTAAATCTTTAAATCTTTTCTTCTCCTCTCTCTCTTAAATATTCTTACCTTGAAAAACTCTCAAAAATTCATACAAAAAAAGCTCTGTCCTAAAACAAATCCTAATGAGACTTTATATAAGAAGTGATAAAAAGAAATCATGTTGGCAGGAAAAGACATGACTCGGGACACAACCGTATCTCCTAGTCGTGTACTTCACTGTAATACGCATTTGCTTCTCTTTCTTCTTTTTTTTTTTTTTTCCTTCAAAATTGAGAACAACACGATCGAGGATATGGTCATGTCATTTAATCATGTACTAAGTTGCGATATTTAAAATGAGCTCCAAACTTGCTTAGAAACAACATAGTCATGTCGTTCGATTATATTAATTTTTAAATCTTCATAACTTACTCATTTTTTGCTCCAAATTGAGTGAAACTTATTTCTATCTTCTCGTTTTCTCTTGTTAATAATTTCAAAACTTAGAAAACAAAATTTTATTCAATTAAGTATCATTATCTAAAAATAAACTCAGATATTAAGGGAAAATCATGAAAAATCAATATATAAAATTTATCCAATTTAAAGCTTATCAGATACTTTTAGTTATACGCAAGACCTAAGTACATAGAACATTTGTTTATTGCTTATGCTAGTGTAGTGTAGTTAAAATAGACTAAACTAATAATTATCTAAAATAAATTATGCTTATTACTTGTGTTTGGCTGGGTTTAGGTAGTTGTGGTACCAGTGTCCTTGAGGCGATACCTTATTGATCCTTAAGCGACGTTGTCTTGAATGAAGTGTCCTTTGAATATGATACGATATAGATGAGGTTGGTGTCTAAGGGTCCCAGTACCAATGTCCTTGAACCAAGTAAGTTAGGTGGTATCTAAGGATCGTAGTGCTAGTAACCTAGTACTTATGTAGTTAGGTGACCACAATGTTAGTATTTTGACCTGAGCACTATGAAGTGAAGTCATAAGTCCTTTCAAGTTTGGGATTAGTTACAAATGAAATGATTTCAAGTTATATTAAACGATGACTAAATGGATTATTTGATATTCTTATTGCATAAATGCATGTGAAATTGTGTGTATGATACATGGCATAGATATGTAGTTGCAAGTTTTCATACTAGACTTTGATTCATCCCTTACTATTTTTCAAGTGTAAGAATCTAAGTAGAAATTACTTGAATTATTGAATTAGAAAACTTTTATCAAGACCACCAAGATGGGGAATGGTGGTTATGATTATAATCATAAGGTTGATTTTTCAATTATGACAAATATGATTTAATTTATGTAAACATTCATTGTTTAATAATTCAAGAAATTTATTTAGATGTTATTCTAATTTTATTTGGGGAATTAATTTTATGAGTTATTTAGAGATTCTACATATGCTTTGAAGTTTTAAGTTAAAAGTTTAGCCTTACATGTTATTAAATTACTAGGGATACATAGCAATCTGTCCGTAGTGTTCCTGTGTTTGGGACCATCATTAATACAGTAAAATGTGAACTTTGAAAATATTATACTTACAACTTTTGTAAAATATCGATATAGGAAAACTTTTCCTCCAATATGATAACAAATCCATCTTTTGCACAAAAATATACTTGCAATTATCCTTTTTGAATGATTGGTCATTTGATTTGAGATTTTTTTTTGACATATTAATATTTCATCGATCATTACGGGTCAAATTGGGTTGCAAGTAGACTTCAAAAATTATTACAATTGCATATTAACGTAAAAAATTGACTTGGAACTGTTTTAGATGAAAGGTTTTCAATTGCTAATATTTTTCATGAGAAATAACAACCTTTTTTAAAATTTTGGAGTCCTATAATATTGCTAGTTTTCAAGTGATGTGTCACAAATTTGCCCTTTCTTTTTATTTTGTCTAACACTTTGTCAGACTTTCTATAATCTTGCTAGTTTTCATGTTCTCTATTTATTTATTGCTCTATAAGGGCACACAAAGTATAGAAGTTTATAATTTTTTGCCAGATAATTACCAAAAATCTTTGTACTAAGAAAGAGGATTAGAATATTCCTTTAAGTATTGCATTCGTAAAAGCTCGATTGATTAGTTTTTCTTTTGCAAGGTTCAAGATCGTAGTATGAGTAGAGTTTTGATTTTTACAACATTCTATGACAATGATCTCAGAAATAATAGGATAAAGAGAGGCTTCAGGACATAAACCTCGGCCATTGCAAGTAGTAAAGTACCTGACCTTGAGAATAGAAGAGGGCATCTTCTAACATTAAACGATCAGCTAGAAATTCAAGGAAAAAAAAAAGGAAAAAAGAAAAAAAAAATTCCAAATCTTAGGGCATGAGATGTATGATTGTAGAATTGCTGTCCTACTCCCAGTTGTCTTGTTTTATAATCAGTGCTTCAAAATGAGTTTTTCCTTCATTGATACTTTTCACGAGGAGCAATACAGTTGCAGTTTTTCATTATGATATCTAGCTTCAAAATAAATCGATATTATTTCTTGTTATTGTATTGATTATGTTTACCATTATAAAGTTATTTCGTTAAATATATACTAGAAGATTGAAATTACTCAAGGTTCTAAGCGTAAAATGATAAAATAATAATAATTGAACAACACTAATATGAAACAAAATAAGTTTCTTCTAGTGACTTTATTACATAGAAGTAAAATTTGCAGCACCTCTTCTATTAAACTAAATGTTGGTTAATTGATTTTAATGAAAACAAAACAAAAGTAAATTATTAAACTATATATTATTTGATTATAATGAGTTAATTGAATAAGATTGATCATTTTGCTAAATAATTAAGTATATCAATTATTTCTACAAAAAATTTAATCTTTTGAATAATTATCAGATGATCTTAAAATTAGATCATAAAGTATATTAATTCATTGTATGTTTAAAGTGATTTCAGGAAAATTTAGCCTACTAGCTTGACAGGTTAAGCCCTGAATAACAAAAGGAAAAGATGTCTGATCATAAAGAGCCGGTATATTAGTTCACTTACTGGTATTTATGCCAGTATTGCAATTTGTTACTGGCTTACTAGTAATGTAAGGTACCAGTAATGTAAGGTATCAGCATGCTAGTAAGTCTAATCCAAGTAGCCGTTGAAGTATCTAATGCACGATAATAAGAAGAATTTAAAGAGTTGATATAAATGCTCAACAACCTAACCAAAGGAAAAAAAAAAAAAAGATCAAATATTCTACTATAATCAAAAGACATTCCTTTACATTCCTTAGTCTCATCACTTACAAATTGTCTCTTATACTCCTTACTTGTATCAAACAAAAGAGATCTATTGTGTAATGCTTGAGTATTTATATACTTTATAATTTTGAGTGAAAGAGCACTATACTAGAGATTGTTGTGTGAAATTGTGATTATGTATATGCTTATGTAAGCTCTTAGAATATTGTGTTGAGAAATTAATAAAGTAACATGAAGTCCATAGTTCGAAGCATTGTGAGTCCATGAAGATTAAAAAGTGGTCCGAACTCCACATTATATTTGAGCTTGAATTTGTCTATCCTTATTTTCTTTAATTTCTGTACTTATTATTGTTTTGATTACTTTTATTATTGCATTTAATTAGATACATCAAAAAAGAATTGCATATTATCCTAGAACTCAATTCACCCCACTCTCTTGAGTTTAGCCTAGTATTCTTCAATTGATATCAAAGCCAATCTCTAGTCATTTGCTTAATCGCATATATAAGTAAAGATTATGGCATCTAATGCATTAGGCTTTTTAGGAGGATAAGCAATTAATAAGCCTCCTCTATTAACTAGTAGCAATTATCTATATTGGAAATGTAAGATGTCCATATTCTTAAAAATACAAAATAGACTGCTATGATATGTAGTTAACCAAGGACTATTTAAGATAAAAGGAAAATAAGAAAGAGATTACTCGGATGATAATTGAAAATTACTTCATCTAAAGAAAATTGCTATGAATATTTTGCATTGTATCATAAATAACAATAACTTCAATAGAATATGTACATGTAAAAGTACCAAAAAAATATAGGATAAGTTACAAAGTACATATGAAGAAACTAGTAGAGTAAGAGATACGAAAATAAGCTTATTATGTGGGCAATTCAAAAATTTTAGGATGGATCCTAATGAAACAATTAATGAGAAGCATAATAGGTTTATCAATATCATTAACCCTTTAAGTGTTCTTGGAAAGGCTTTACTAATCTTAAGATAAATTTCAAAATTCTTAGATCTTTGCCAAAAGATTAGGAAATCAAAAGAACTACTATTGAGGAAGCTCATGATTTTAATGAAATGTCAAAAGAGTAACTCTTTGAAATACTCAAGACACATGAAATGGTAAAAAGACAAGGAAAGGATTTTAGAAAGAAAACAATTACTCTAAAAGTCACAAAGGAGAACTCAAGTGATGAAGAAAGTGAAGAAGATGATGAGATTGCAATATTGGTAAAGAAGTTTAGAAAGTTCATGAAATTTAATAAAAGGATTAAGAAAGGTAAGGATGAATATGGATCACCTTTTAAGTTCAAAAAGGAAAAAAGAGAAGTCATTAAATGCTATAATTGTCAAAAGCCGGGATATATTCAACAATATTTTCCATTGTTTAAGAAGGCCAATGAAAAGTCAAAAAGGAAAGCTATGATAGCTACTCGGAGTAATGAGAATTCTAGTGACTCCGACAGTAAAACTTGCTTCATGGCTCTCAATAAAGAGGTGTGCTCTCCTTCACATAACTCTTTCTTTGATGAACTTAAGAGTATGTATAATGAATTGTTGAAAAAATTCTTAAAAGTGTACAAGAAGAATAAAGTATTAAAGCAAATGATGAGTGAAGTAGGTAATGAGTGTGACATTATCAAAAGTGAATACAATAAAATAGTTAATGCAAAAGAAGAATTAGAAGAAGAAAATGAATACTTGAAAATTGAAAACGAGAAATTGATAAAGAAGAGTACAAAGCTAAATACTCGAAACAATGAATTGAAAGATGAAAATAGTAAATTTAAAAAAAAGCCAATAAGAATTTTGAAAAGGAAATGAAAGAACTAAAATTCAAGACAAAGGATAATGAAGGTATGATTGACAAACTAAGTCATCTTGAAATTAACATCCCATAAATCAACAATTAAGACATGAACATTTGAGTATTAAGACAAAGCCATATTCGTGTACAATTAAGTCAATAGTCAATCTAAGTCATTCAGGAAAGTAAACCAATTAAACTAAAAACTTACAAGAAACTTAATAACCCTAATCGAAGAATTCTCGTACATTTAGAAATCCATAATATAATAAAAATATCAAGAATACAATCAAAATAGTAAAAATTTACTTTATATGAGACCCCAAAGTCAAATTTAAAGTAATTATACTTAAATATAGGGCTTTCGGGAAAAATTATTCAATTGAGCCCAAACTTTACTACTAAGTTAGAAAAGTTAGTTGAAATAACCCAGTAAAGTTATATTTCAAAAATAATAACCAAAAATCTCAATTTTAGCCTTAGAAATATCCTTAATCATTATATATAAAACTAATTAAAACTCCTAAAATTGAGCTCAAAATGTGACAAGAACTTAGAGATAAATTAATTAGATAATAAAAGAAAATAATATAGCATTATATACTATGTGAGTATACACGTATTTTTATGAGTATACCTGGTATTTATAATAAATATACTCGTAAATTAATTTAAATTATATAATTATATAGAATAAGTGATAAAATCGCAAAATTAAATAGGAAAAGTATCTTAAAAATAAAAGATATGTTAGAAACATTATTACATGTATATAATTACTTATTACGTGTATGATATATATATAAGCGTATATTACCGAAATCATTAAATACTAATATAAAATACCAAAATACCCTAAAATATCTTCTATAATTTAAAAAAAATAAGAAACAACATGGAATATGATTGGATAAAATATTGAGCATCTTAAAAAAATTAACCAGCTGCATCAAAAGTAACTTAACAAAAAATTTGATACCTCATACTAGCAAATTCCTTAAAAGAATAACCAAATAAATAAAAAATAATAATTACTTAATGTTTAAGAAAAATTTCAACTGACCTAAAAAACTATAAATAGGATATTAGGACTTAGATTTAACATTTTAGTAACCAAAAACACCTAAAGAAAATTCAAAAAATATTTAGAAAAAATAGGAAAAACAGAGTAAGAATCGAGCCTAACTAATTCCCATACCAAACCTTGATCTACTATAATACCCTTCCACCACCATGGAGCACCACCAATGCCCTTACCAGTCAACATACCCCCACTGGCCATGGTGGCTGGAGCATCAATGAATAGGTCGGTCAAATTTTTGCCCTGTTTTTCTTATAATTTCTAAAAATGTTAAATTAAGTCAGAAAATTATAAAAAAAATTATATATAAGTTATTTTAGATATAATTTCATGCTTTAATTTTATTTTTGTAAAATTGTAATTATTTTACGTATAAGCTTAAAAAAATCACTATTCATTCGAATTTTAACTTTCAAAATAAATAAATTAAATAATATAGTTTCTAGCTCAAAAATTTTGTGTAGGATATACACGATATATAGATAATTTCTATGTAACCTGATTTTTTATTTGAATATTTTCAATATTTATTGTATTTTTCGGCCTAAAAATAACTCAAAAATAGGTTAAAATTGTCAAAAAAATAAAAAATTATGAAATTAAATGATGAAATGGACATATACTGATTTCTAGTGAATAATAATAATGTTGGGACAAGTTGAAATCAATTTGGTGCAAAAATGATTATAATTGGGTAATTTAGGATAATTCATGGGTAAAATCGTAAATATAAATATATAAGTGATAGATCGAAAACTTGAAACCAAGTACTAGTCGAGTTTCTCATATTTTTAGGAGTCTATGTAAATTTTCAGGGAATTATTTGGTTATCCAAGCTATTTATTACGAATTTACATAGTAAAATAGCTTAAATAACTAACCAATGCCCAATTCTGATAATAATAAATTAAAATATGATAAATAGTTAAATAAAAACTATGTGTATGTATACTGATCAGATTAGATAAAAAGTGTATTTTTAATATATTTAATGATATTTTACTAACCGGGATATATTATATATGTATTAGAGTTAGACAATACTTACATTACAGGGTTATATTAACAAATTAGGTAAAATATGGTTTAATAATATAAATTACGTATAGTACAATAATATTTGATTATATACATATAACTGTGTTAAAAACTCGAATTCCGCATTAAAAGTCATCTTTTGAAAGAGGACCAGTAATACATGTTGTTAGGTTTATACGAACCCAACAATACTATTTTTATTAAAATCGAGCAATCTTAGATAATATAATCTATAACTCTATAGTATTACTAAAATGTATGTATTACAATAACCCTATTGGAATTGAAATGTGATTTAACCAATTAAAAGTACGCTTCGATACGATCAAAACAATATATAATACATAATAGTATAAATTACGTATATTATTAATAATCACTAACTTAACTCAATATATACACAATAAAAGTATATATTATAGTGATAATATATTCTTATATATATAATTGTTTTAGATCAAACCCTAATGTTTTTGTAACTATTATGAAAACTAAATTTATGTTTTATGTATATAGGATTCTCTAGTAATCAAACCGTTGATGATACGAGTTTTCCATAGTAAGCGTCAGAATAGGTAAATGGGATTAATGCTTTACAATATTTTGGGATACTATTTTAGAATACATAAAGACTTTGGTATGTATTGGCTTATGATTGTAGTTAGCTATTTATGTGTATACGGCATTTGTGATTGGGTTTCGATTTATTGTGATGGGAGCTAAGCTCTATGATATGATTATTCTGTGAATATTATTATGCTTGAATTATTTGAGCTTGGTTGATCACCCTGAAAAGATGAACTAACTCAAACTTGACTTAACATTTAATCTAATATGCATCGCAACCCACTAGGAGTAACGACTAAAATTCTTAAGCTAAATACGAACTCTCTTCGATGAAGATAACTAAAATGGTTCTTTCCCCACCCTTAGCTTAATTAAGTAACAGGAGAGGAGGTCCTAGTAAGGTTGGAAGTCGTGGTTCGAAGGTAGTTACGGGAAAAAGGTGTTCTCCATTGTACAAGCCCTAATTTGGTTTCAATTCGTGAGTATGTGACGTCAATCAATCTCCTCAACCTAGATTAAAGTGGGTGAAATTTCTCTAATCTCACGACGAACTAGATAATGTCATGCGATGACATTTGCTTGTACATGCTTTGCATCTAACCAACTTGGTTGAAAACTCTGCTTATGATGTATTGAGTGTATACTTCTGTCTCTACCCCACTTACTAAGCAAGTTGTCACTCATTTTCCTATAATTTGTTTTACAAGTTTTAAATGAATTACAAGTGTCTAACCAATACCAGCACATTAGTAAACTAGGACAAGAAGTGAGATGCAACAAGAAATGGCTGGATATTAGCTTTAATATTAACTTTTTATCTTTTAAAAAAAATTATACAATACTCCTCAAAGGGTTTGGTAATTTTCAATATTATGGTCTGGATATGAAATAATAGGTACTTATAAGATTTACTGCCACTCTTTTATAAGGTTCAATTACAAGTTTAGTTTTAACAAATTATTTCAAAGGATTACTCCATAAATTTATATTAAACAAGTATTGAATTGAACGCTTCAAAGAGATAGAGTTGAGTACGCTTGGTATGAACTAGGTCTAAGATAGCAATTGTAAGGACAGTTTTTATTTTAGAATGGCTCATACGGCGGGACTGTTACAACTTCATCTTTTTGAGGTGTGACAGTTTAGATGATTCAAGGAAAACAATAGCAAAATTTGTAGATGGAAAAAAGAATTTGGATAAAATCCTTAGAACACAAAGGCTAGGCTTAGACAAAACCAGAATAGGTTATATTAAAGAGAATATGTATAAATTATACAAAAGCTACTTTGTTAAGGCATCAAATAAAACTTATAACTATTGTGCAAGATTTGGTCATATTGTGCATACATGTGAATTACATTGCAATCTCTCTTTATATAACAAAAGTAAAATGGTTTGAGTCCTTAAGGGACAAACTTACATTACAACAACTAATCCTGAAGGACCCAAACTAAAATGGGTACCAAAGAAATAACCACTTGTTTTGTAGGGCCCTTCAAAGCATAACAACAAATGGATCTTCGATAGCAGTTGCTTAAGACATATGATGGGAGATACATCCAAGTTTACATCTATAAACTTGAAGGATGGAGAAAGCATAACCCTCGGAGATAATTGAAAAGCTCATGTTATTGGTGAAGATAACATTTGCATTAATAATGATCTTACTATTAAGCAAGTATTACTCGTTGATAATTTAAAACGTAATTTACTTAATATTAGTCAATTGTGTAATATAAGATACAAAGTAATCTTTCATGCATCAAAGTGTTCTATTAAAAACATTAACAATGACCAAATCTGTTTTGAGGGGTATAAACGAGGAAACATTTACAAAATTAACTTTAATATGTTTTCATGTTCTCTTGAAACTTGTTTATCCACTCAAAACAATGATAGTTAGTTGTGGCATAGAAAGTTAGCACATACTAGTATGGATGTCTTATCAAAACTAGTTAAAAGGAATCTTATTAAAGGATTACCTAAGATTAGTTTTGACAAAGATAGAACATGTCGAATATGTTAATATGGCAAATAAACCAAGTTATCTTTCAAATCAAAAGATGCCATCTCAACTTCTAGGCTACTCCAACTACTACACATGAATTTATTTGGTCCAACGCAAACCTTAGGTTTAGGAGGGAAAAGATATACCTTAGTCATAGTTGATGATTTCACTAAATAAACTTGGATTTTCTTCCTTGCCAATAAGGATGAAACTTATCATGTATTCTTGAATTATAGTAAGAAGGTCCAAAATAAAAATGGTCTTCCTATTGTCTCTATAAGAAGTGATCATAGGAAAGAATTTGAAAATTATGAAAAAAGTCTTCCTATTGTCTCTTTCTAGGTAAGATAGAATTGTTAACAACTCTAATCTAGATTTACCTAGAGAATAGAAATTTGTGAAAAATCATCTTAAGGATCTAATAATAGGAGAACCATCCAATAGGGTGCAAACTAGAGCTTTACTTAAGAATCTAAGTAATGTAACAAAAAGAAAGTAAATGAAGCTCTAAAAGATAAATTTTGGATTCAAACTATGCAAAAAGAGCTAAATCAATTTACTAGAAATGAGGTATGGAACTTAGTATCTAAACAAAAAGATAGACCAATAATTGAAACTAAATAGGTATTTCGAAACAAGTTAGATGAAACCGGAATACTAATAAGAAATAAGGTACGTCTAGTTACAAAAGGCTACAACCAAGAAAAATGAATTGATTTCGATGAGACCTTTGCTCCGGTTGCTAGATTAGAGGCCATTAGAATGCTTTTAGCATTGGCCACATATAAAAACTTTAAACTATATCAAATGGATGTTAAAATTATCTTTCTAAATGGTTACATCAAAGAAAAAGTATATGTAAGCAACCACCAGGATTTGAGGATCATGAATTCCCAAATCATATATATAAGCTCAATAAAGCCTTGCATGGACTAAAGCAAGCTCTTAGAGTTTGGTACGAAAGATTGAGTAACTTCTTGATAAAAAATGAATTTACTAGAGGGAAACTTGACACAGCATTATTTATTAAACGACACAATGATCATATACTAATTGTTCAAATATATGTTGATAACATGTATTTGGTGTTACTTACATGGATTTAGTTAATGAGTTTATCTAATGCATGAAAAATGAATTTGAAATGAGTATAATAGGAGAACTCAACTATTTATTAAGTCTTCAAGTTAAGCAAACCAAAGATGGCACCTTCATTAACCAAGCTAAATACACTAAGGAATTCTTAAAAAGGTTCAAAATGGAAAATTGTAAAACTAAGCCAACGCCAATGAGCACCACTTTAAAACTTAATAAAGACAAGAGTGGAAAGAGCATTTGTAAAAAGATGTATAGGGGCATGATAGGAAGTCTTCTATATTTAACTACATTTAGGCTCGATATCATGTTTGATATAAGTCTATGCGTACGATTTCAATCTTGCCTTAAAGAATCTCACTTGAATGCGATCAAACGCATTTTCAAGTATCTTATAGGTACTATTGAAATTAGCTTGTGGTATCCCAAGTGCACTTCACTTGATCTTATTGGATATTCCGATGCCAACTTCGTCGGTTGCAAAGTCAATTGGAAAAGTACAAGTGAGACATGTCATTTCCTTAATATCTCATTAGTATCATGGCACTCAAAAAAACAAAACTCAGTAGCACTCTTTACTACTCAAGCTGAATATATAGCAGCTGGTAGTTGTTGTACTCAAGTATTATGGATGAAGCAAACATTGCTTGCCTATGGTTTAAAATTTACCAATATTCTAATAAGATATGATAATAAAAGTGCTATAAATTTAACCAAAAATTCAATTCAACATTCTAGGACTAAGCATATAAAAATTAAACATTACTTTATTCATGATCATGTGCAAAACAATGATATTTGCTTAGAATTTGTTGACACTAGCAATTAAATAGCCAATATCTTCACTAAACCTTTGAGTAAGGAAATGTTTTGTACTCTAAGAAAAGAATTGGGAATGATCATGTAAACTAAGCGCTAGACACATACAAACCAACATAGCATTTTTTTAATAAAATTAACTAGCTAAGTAAGTTGATCAACAAAAATCACACTATGAGGTATAAGAAACATGATCATATAGCTTTTATGCATTACATATTACATTTAGCATGTTTTGGGCACACTTGAAGTCATTCATATAGTATTCAAGTTTACACATGCACAAATTTATCATGTATCGAGTTCCATGCCCTAAACCAGGCTTCACATGTTTATTTTCATCCCTAAATCATGCTTGAGTAGTTAAACTAGCTTAAAATGAATTTTATGTACAATTGACCTCTTTAGACCCCTTTTTAGGTTCTAAGTGTAATATGGAGCATTTCTTACCTATATGGATATTGCTTGACTTGATCATGTATTTTTTATGCCTCTTAATATCTTTTAATATATTTAAAGCATGAATTTCTCTTGAATATTAAGAAAGGATCTTTACTTGCTCTCTAGCCACTTGCATGATTAAGAAACTCAAGTAGTGATTTTATATTTTGTAGAGCCTTAAAGCAATATTTTATGCCTACTATACTCAAACATATATTTGAAATTTGCTTAAAGTGTTGGTGTGCAAAAAAAAAAAAAAAAAAAAAAAGAAACCCAATGCCTATACACATAATTTGCTCATTCATGGAAACTTTCACTTTATCATGAATTACATGATTCAATGAATTTGATTTGGCTAAATCCTTGATGTGAGTTAAAATTTAATTTTCTTAGTTCTTAACGGACTCAAATAAATTTGTTTAAAGCGTTAGAATGTTCATTGACTCACTACAAATCAATTTGAATGGGTAATTTTGATCAATAAAGAGGACTTAACTATTTTTCTGCAAAATTGCAGAACATCGGCATGCTAGCTTTCCCACATACCGGCTTGCTAATATACTACCCTAGATTTTTTATTCATTTCGGTTTTGTTCGATGAACCAGCATGCCAATTTACCTAACCACTAGCATATCGATATACTCCATTCGTTAAGCCTTTAATTTTGCTTATGTTCGCATCACTGCCATGCAAATTCATCAGTTTCCAAGCGTGACTTAAGTCGCACCAAACCATCTCTCTCTCCTTCTATCTTCTTCCAAAAATCCTATTATTTTCCCTTTAAACCCTAGCCTCTTTCTCTCTCTTCAATCTACCACATCCCCTCCATTAAAATCTCATTTTTCTTCCCTATATCAACTCTCCACTCTCTCACCTATCTTTCTCTCTCCTCATTGCATCCCACTTCTCCTTCTTCTTCTTCTTCTCCTCATTTTCTCTCTCTAACTATACCCCTCAACCGTCACGCTGCCACACATTGTCTACACGCCTCCATCGTCATGCCAACTCAATCACCTGCACTCCCACATACTATAATATACACCTTTACCCCTCTCCCTCATCCTCTTCATCATATATGCCCTTACCTATCTATCACATACACCTCACTAAACACCTATGGCACCACACATTACTTATGGTCTCGTACCCCTAGCCTATGACCACCATCTTTTTCTTACATGCCAGCATGCCCAATGATTTGAAAAGTTTGCCAACCTTGAAGTCGATACCGGCATCTTCTATCCTTCGAAGGTACTCGATGAGTTTCAGATTTCGGCTATTCCCGGTATCATCATCAACCATGTTCTTGACATCCTTCGCCTTCCTAATGAGGTACATGATGACACTCTTAAATATTTTTACTGTAACATGTTGGATTCTCTAAATGATCAGGGTCGACCTAAATTGAAAATGAACCCTAGTGATGAAATACATTATCGTATCCTTTATACTTATGTTTATGGTACTTTCATTACTGTTACTCCTAAGCATATTTGTAGCCTTATCGGCGCTGCTGTTGGAGGAATGGATGTAAATGTCAATTATTATGGGGCAAAATTCTATGAGATAGTCTTTAGATATAAGAGTATTAGAGGAAACTAGGGAAAGGAAAAAAACTTAGTTGCCATCCGACTAAACCTTAGAACAAAAATCCTCCACCATATTGTGATCTATAGTTATTGCCCTCAACTAGGCCAACAATCCAATGTTACCCTTCAAGATTTATGGATCCTCTATTATTTGCTTATGAACAAGCAAATCGATTTTTTTAGCATAATGGTTCAGTGCTTTAAACATGTTACCAATAACCTATCTCAAGCTTTCCTTCGTTTTGGGCAATTGGTTACACAACTGCTTATCAAAAAGGGTGTACAATTTCCTTTACCTCCACGGGTTGCTTGAGTTAAGTACCTTGAATTAATTGATATTTGTAGAGGGATTTAGAAGAAAACAGAAAACAATTGGATTAGGAGGAAAGACCTTCTTCTTCTTAATCTTAGCTTTGAGCACAGTCCACAAGATCCTATTACATCTTCTAATGAGCCAAGTAGTCCCAATGCTCATACTCACTTTAGTGCGGCTCTTAGCCATGTTGCTACTCCTCTACTTGAGGGATCTTCTCACCAGCATCCACCTAATTATGGGTTCCCATCTTTTGATCCAACTGCTCCTTTAGCATCTCAACATCCTTTTTATTAATACATAGATATGTACTTCAATCAACTCCGGGAGGACATTCATGATCATTTACATAATGAGTTTCAAGGGCTCTATAGTAATTTTCAGCTAAACTACCATTACCCTTCTTGCCCTTTTCCTCCTCCAACTTAGGACAGCGATCCTCCTGCTGCTTAGTTATGCACTTTAGCTCTCTATCTTTATTCTGTTTTTTTTTTTTTTAAGGACTTAGCCTTTGGCCACTCTATAATTTTGTTGTTGTATTGTGAACCTTAGTCCTTAGTGGACCTACTCTTTATGTTGGATATTTGTGGCCTTATTGTAGTTTATCTACTGCAATCTTACCCTACATGAACTTATTTTGCTATGTTTGCTTCTCATTGCTGGCTGTTTTACTGATCTTTTCGACCCTTATGTATCCTTGATCTTCTTCTTATAGGAGGTATACTCTCCAGTATAAATCGGTACTCTACCAAATTTTCAACTTAAATCTTCTTTCTTCTTCACCGCCTAGATCCTCCTTTTTTTTACGAGACGAAAGGGGGAGAAATATTCAAGTCATTAATTGTTTGATTCAAGCCGTTAGTAAAAAATTGCTTAGATTGGTTAAATTAATATTTTTGGTAAGTTGATTAGTCAATGGTAAGTTAATTAGGTAATGGTCATCTCCCTTTTAAACTTTTGGACATATATTATATCTTAGCACTTATAAATTTAATATATCCAATATATCAAGTCATCATGAAATGAATCAATACTTTCATTACATAAGCTTTCCACTCAATCTTATTCAATTATCAAATATCTTGAAATTAAGTGCTAAATTGAGTGGGAGCTCATAAGTATATAAGAGTTTTGTCCTCATCAAAAAAGGGGAGATTGTTAAACCAAGTGTTCATTAATTGGTTTTGATGAGAACAAAACAAAAGTAAATTATTAAACTAAGTATTTTTTGATTATAATGAGTTAATTGAATAAGATTGATCATTTTGGTAAGTAATTAAGTATATCAATTATCTTTACAAGAAATTTAATCTTTTGAGTAGTAATCAAATTATCTTGAAGTTCAATTGCAAAGTGTATTTGTTTGTTTTATGTTTAAAGTGATTTTAGGAAAATTTAGCCTACCAGCTTAACGGCTCAAGAAAGAATCAGGCTGACGGTATAAAGCCTTGGATAACAAAAGGAAAAATTGTTTGATTATGAAGAGCCGGTATGCTAGTTCACTTACTAGTGTTTATGCCAATAGTGCAATTTGTTACCAGCTTGCCGGTAAGGATAAGGTATCGAAATGCTGGTAAGTTTGATCCAAGTAATTGTTGAAACATTTAATGCGCAATAACAAGAAGAATTCAATGAGTTGATATAAATGCTCAACAACCCGACCAAAGGAAAAAAAGATCTAATATTCTACTATAATCACAAGACATTCCTTTACATTCTTTAGTCTCATTACTTACCAATTGTCTCTTGTGCTCCTTACTTATATCAAACAAAAGAGACTTAGTATGTAGTACTTGAGTGTTTATATACTTTGTAATCTTAAGTGAAAGAGCACTACACTAGAGATTGTTCTGTGAAATTGTGATTGTATATAAGCTTGTATAAGCTCTTGGAGCATTGTGTTGAGAAATTAATAAAGTAACACGAAGTCCTCAGTTAGAGGTATTATAAGTCCATGGAGATTAGGAGGCGATCCGAACTCCACATTATATCCAGGCTTGAATTTCTCTATCCTTATCTCCTTTAATTTCTGTACTTATTATTATTTTAATTACTCTTATTATTGCATTTAATTGGATACATCAAAAAAGAATTGTATATTGTCTTAGAACTCAATTCACCCCTGCCTTTCTTGAGTTTAGCCTAGTGTTCTTCATCTTTATGATATTTACTTTGCTTTCATTAGGGAAGTATGGATATTAGAAATGAGTCATCATTACTCCTTCTACTGCTTTTATCATCAACTTAGTAACTCTATACTTTAGTATTTAAAGATGCTTCAAAGTTAATGTTACCATGAGTTATAGAGTCGAATGGAAAATATTGGCTTAATAATATGCATTTGTTGGAAGTTGAATGGAAAATATTACTTCAATAATATAGATACTATAAATACAAATAAGATTATGTAAATATCTTATATTATAATTTTATATAATTGTACATGGGGTTGAGCATCAAAACATGTGAGACTTAAGAAACTAATAACACTTGCATGATCTAATAAATTACTGAGATGAATGTTAGAAGTCATATGGTAAGTTTTAGTTAGAAACTTCTGGAAGCTATAGTTAGAAAATAGGTTCTAACTGCAGTCATAGAGTAGGTACAACCTTTACCAACCTTAGAACCTACTAAAACCTATCCACTTTATATGTATAGGTCATAAATTCTATGAGTAACTCATAATATCTCAATGTATGAACTAGAAAAAAAAATTTTTCCATTGTTTACTTAGTAATTTTAACTTAGTTACTAAACAAAAAAGGGTGTTAAGGACTAGATAAAGTGCCTAAAATTGTCTCATCTAATATATGGTACAAAACTTAACTTTTCTAGACAAAAATATAAGTTTGAAATCTCAAAAATATTCTCTTACAATCCGTTTAAACCGTACTTTTAAATAATATAAAAAATATAATTAAATATATATTAGACAATATTGAGGATATAAAAATCAAAATACAATTACAATTCTAGTACTTGTGCATACCAAATGAAGAACATCACAAAAGTTTATGTTTATTATTGTGCAAATCGAATATAGTACGATAAGGTTATACTGTCCTATACTCTTTATATTTATACTCTCCAATTCTATTTCTTTTGCCCATGTCTTATAGCTAAACACTTAATCAATATAATTTTAACAATACTGGCATAACTTATAACCCATTTTTCATACCAATACTATTAAATAATCAAATATGTCTCAAATCTCCAATTTAAGTTGGTATCATTGTTTATATTTATTATATTTTATTATTATGTCGTACTTTTATTGAAATTTATTATAATTATATTTGTTATGATTTACATTGGAATATTAAACCACAATTAAAGTATCAAAAGTCAAGATCGTTGTAGTTTAATATGGTATGAATATTGATTTCCTAATAGAATGAACGAGGTTCGAATCCTTTCTCTCAATTATAATATGTAATATTATTGGGGAAAAAAAAGTATCATGGTTTTGGATATGAACAACTAACCTATTTTAGCTTAGAAATAAATAGAAAAAAAATTCACAACTTTCATAGAGTATTTTAAACTTTATAAATTTTACAATAATGTATAGGTTTTAGAATGGTTCAATGGCATGATAAGATAGGCACTAATTCCATATTTTTGGAACATATACCTATTCAATATTATATAATATGTTTCTTATTTAGTTGAACATTATAAAGGCCCCCACAATCCTTATATATAACCACCTAATATTAAGATTTACTACAAAGTGACATCGACATATCATAATAATGAGTATTATATAAGCTAGATTACAAGAAACATTTAAGAAGAAGAAGAAGCTGTTGGAAAAAACTTTTTTCCAATAAATAAATCGAGATAGAATGTTGGCGACGACAAAGCCTTCAAATACTTTGGTGGTAATGCTTACAATTGCCTAAGCTTTAACCTACTTCGTAAAGTAGTTCACAACCACCAAGATAAACTAAGGACCCTCAGATGCTAGGGAAAGGTCTGAGGACATCAAGCCTCACTAAGCAAAAGGCTATGGGCTCGTTGTAGGATAGAGATTGGTTCTTAGTGCATAGTCGATGAGCACATACTTTTAGTACTTATAGCTCTTATAGGCCATCACCTTTGCATATTCCTTCATGGCCGATCGATAGGAATTGAGATGATGTGCTTTAATGTATAGGGCTTAGGTTTAGATGCAGTTGCTGCAAATCCTAGCATAAAGCTCTTCTACTGCATAGATGCCTTCCTCAAGCTTAAGGCATTTGAGAAGTGGTAAACTATGCTTATGGCAATATAAGACGTCGTAGATGAGTATGTAGTTTGCCACCACATAGGATAATCTCTTAGCCTCAACCCTATGGTCAGGCAATGCTCTAGTCTTTATGTGCTCAATTATCTAATCCATCCAACAAGGCTTAGCTTATGAAGGTTGGATCTCATACATCTACTAATATGGCTCTTCAATGGTACATTCAAGAGGTACTGAATGAAGAGTAACTTGTTGTTGCTATGTCGTATCGAGATGACAGTTGACACAAGCTTCAAAAATTTGTCTACCTTAAAGTTCTTCGCTCAAGGAATTTTATTTATCTTACATGACTTGAAGCTTAAGAGGAGGCCTTGAACTATTCGAGATATTTGGCTATTGTCTCTCTCCTGGTTTTGTACTATCCCTTTGCTTATTGGACCATAAGCATAGAGTTTAAGTGGACTCCTAACTTCTCTGATGCATTTCTGAGGTTACATACCTGGAGAAGCACTACAATGAAGATAATTGGAAGAGAATAAAAAAATGGCTAACAAAGTGCGGGCAGCTATTAATTGGAAATGACATACCAATCAATTATACTCAGCTTATAATCCATTAGATATAACACATCGGTTCAAACTATAAGGTCTCTTACCACTACTTCTTACTAAAGGGAATAGATAAGAATTAAAAATAATAATAAAAACACTAGGGTTGCTTAAAAGGGAAACTTATATATTCTAATAATGAGAGTGATGAGTCATGCATAAAAAATGAATGTGGTTTATATACTAGCCCCATTAGGGTGACAAACACATATGAAAAGACAAAAAAGGTAATTTATAATTGGAATACATGAAATATACTAAAAAAAAGTAATAAAAGAGAAAGAATATTTAGTATGAAAAAAATAAAAAATCCTTTTAGAATGTTATGCCAAATGACACATATCGCATGGAAGTTAGCGTTTTGAAATATAGTACAATTCGAACAAAATGAAGAAAAGAGGGTCCATAGTCAAAGTCGACCTGATATGGTTTAGGTTAGAGCTTGGTCAATCTAGGATGTCCAAATCCCCTTCAGGTTAGGTATCTCATAACTCAGCTTAGACTGGGGTCGGATGCTAGTTAACTCAAGAGCTCGACTTGGAAAGATGTTTAAGGTTAGTCAGCTTGGATATTGTCTATATCACAGCATGAATGCTCAACAAGTTAGCTTTTCACTCAGAAAGTCTGTGTGTTTGCTTAGTAGCTTTAGAAACTATACTAGTGCATGTGAGACTTAGTATTCAGGTTGGCAATAGAGTGAAACATAGAGGTCGGGATAGGAATTCTTATCTTGGATGGGACTTTAAGCTAATATTATCCATGTAAATCCTTGGAGTCCTTTAGCTTGGCTACGCGTAATCAATTTGAGAAGTTGATTCCTATCATCCTTTACCTTACCATCCTTTGCTATCTTCAAGTCGGCGATGAGTACCTTATATTCAACCTTATTATTGCTCATGGGGAACCCAAGCTTGAGTGTATAGAAGACCTTAGTACCATATGGTCCTTATATTGCTATGCCTGCTCCACCACCCCCTTCCCCTAAAGCAAAGGATCCATCCACATGAAGAGTTAACACCAATATGTTTATGTCTACTAGTGTTTCCTCCTTTTCAGTATATTTGGCAACGAAATCTATAATGACTTGTACCTTGATTGCTTGCCTCAAGTGAAACTGCACACCATGAGCACTGAGCTCCAAGGAATATTTGAACATATGGCCCAAGGCATCAAGCTTCTATAGGATGATCTATAGTAGATGGTCGGTAAGGACAAAAACCAAGTGTACTTGGAAATATGGCCTCAGCTTCCTTATATTGATCATTATAGTCAAGGTAAATTTTTCCACTCGAGAATACCTAGTCTCTAGGCCTTATAAGATGTAGCCGACATAGTGTACCGGCTTATACTTGTGTTCGCCTGCTCCAACAAGCATTGAAAAGAGTGTTCAGTCACTAATGGTTAGGTATATGTAAAGTTCTTCTTCAAGGAAGGCCTTAGACCAAAGGTTAGGCTTTCCAAGAAATTTTTATGCCTATCAAAGGCAACTTGACATTACTCAATCCATTTGAATTCTAATAGGTTCTTTAATAGCTTAAAGAACTCAGAACACTTGTCAGCACTCCTAAAGATGAAGAGGTGGTGCGATACCTTTGTTGTTGAGCTGATAGACCTCTTTAATGGTTTAAGGGACTTGCGTGTCATGAATGACCTTTATCTTATATGGATTGGCCGCGATACTGTACTCAATGATCATGAATCTTAGGAACTTGCTCAAGGCCACCCTAAAGACGCACTTTTAAGGGTTGAGTTTCATTTGGTATTTGCAAAGAGTTTTGAAGGTCTTGCATAAGTCCTAGATGTAGTCTCTTCGTTCCTTGCTCTTAACGATCATATTGTCGACATAGATTTTGATGTTTTGTTCAAGTTGGGGGCTTAAAGATGGTGATCACTAACATCTAATATGTTGCTTCGACGTTCTTTAGGCTAAAAGGCATAACTTTATAGCAATAGGTGCTAAAGTTAATGATGAATGAGGTGTAAACCTTGTCTTCAAGGGCTATGTGAATTTGGTTATAGCCTAAGTAGGCATCCATGAAATTGACCATAGCATGGCCCAATGTCAAATCAATGAACTGGTCGGTTCGGAGAAGAGGGAGGTAGGCTTTTAAGCAAGCCTTTGGGTAGGCCTTGTTGAGGTTGATGTAATCCACGTATAGTCTTCAATTCCCATTGGACTTTTTTATAAGTACAATACTCGCTAACCACGTTGGGTAACGCTCTTCTCTTACGAAACCAGCTTATAGCAACTTCTACACCTCCTACTCAAGTGCAGCTTGTCGCTTAGGTGCCAAATGTCTCTTCTTCTATTTAACGGGCCGTACGTTTAGGTCCATATGGAGGTGGTGTGTCGCTTCAGAGATGTTGATTATTCTTGACATGTCCTCAAGGGATGATGTGAATACATTAGTGTCGGCGCGAAGGAAATCGACAATCTGGTCTTTCTATTCTTCAGGCAATGACATTCCTAGCTGTATTGTTAGCCTATAGCTACTCTTAAGCTCTATTTCCTTAGTATTCTCAGTCAACTCTCCCCATCATCTTGGCTTTTGCTTTGGCTTCGATTCAATGTACATCACATTGTCTCAAGTTTGTGCCTTCAAGTAAAGGATTTGGATAGTTTCTGGTCTCCCCGTGTCTCACCAACGCCAGTTGGTGTGGGGAACTTTGCCTTAAGGCACCTTTAACCTATCAAAATGTCAAACTTGATGATGTTCGATTGCCTTAAGATAGTATTATATGGGGATCAATGGTCTAAAACCACAAAATTGATAAACTATCTAACAATATGCTCATCATTGCCTAATCAAATTGAAAGGGTAATGAGCCCCTTGGTCGACATAGGTTTGCCGCCTTCGAAGCCAATAAGGTTGTGTTTATTTGGTTATAAGGGCTCCTTAAATTGATCTTTCATACGCTCGTAAGCATGATAAAAGAGAATATCTATTAAACTGACGCTATCAACGAAAGTCTTCGGGACATTAATGTACCTAATCCCTACATATATGACAAGGCATCACTATGTAAGCACTTGATGCCATCCTTTTCCCCCCTTATTATATATTTATTGCTCTATAAGTGCACATAAAGTAGAGAAGTTTATAATTGTTTGCTATATAGTTACCAAAAGACCTTTGTACTATGAAAAGAGGGTCAAAATATTCCTTAAGTACCACATCTATAAAAGCTCAATTAGTTTTTCTTTTACAAGTTCAAGATTGTAGTACCAACAGTGTTTTGATTTGTACAACATGCTATGACAATAATCTCAAAAATAATAGGTTAAAGATAAACTTTAGGATATACACCTCAGCCATTGCAAGTACCTAACCCTAACTTTAGAAGAGGGCATTTGACATTAAATGATCAGTAAGAAATTCAAAATGAAAAAATTTCATATCTTAGGGCATCAAGAGTATAATTGTAGAATTGTTTTCCTACTCCAATTGTCTTATTTTATAATCAATACTTCAAAATGAGTTTTTCCTTCATTGATATTGTCACGAAGAGCAATACAATTGTAGTTTATCATTATGATATTAAGCTCTAAAATAAATCGATATTATTTCTTGAATAACCCTAATATGAAATAGAATAAGTTAGGAGAATTATAATAAAGGGAATCAATATTTAAGAGTAAATTCAAGTAAAGGATCAATATTTTGAAAAGTTTAAATAAGATATTAACGTTTTACAAAGTGGTTCAAATAAAATATCAACGTTTCAAAAAATAGTTCAAACAACTTTATGAATTGGTTATTATGAATCATTTATTTGAACCATTTTATAAAATATTAATTTCTTATTAGAACTTATCCGAAACGTTCATCCCTTTATTATAATTTTACTCAAAATAAGTTTCATCTATTGGCTTTGTTGCATCGAAGTAAAGTTAATGCAAGGCCTCTTCATAATATATATTTTCTTTGCTTTCATTATAAGGAAGTATGGATATTAAAAACGAGTTATCATTACTCCTTTTACTACTTTTATCATAATGACACATTTTTTTTCCCAACAACATTACATATTACAATTAAGGGAGGAAAGGTTCAAACCAAGTTATTTCGTTGGGAAATCGATGTTCATGCCACTGAATTACGATAATCTTGACCCATAATACTTTAACTGTAGTTTAATATTCTAATGTAAACCATAACAAATATAAATATAATGAATTTCAATAAAAGCACAATATAATAACAAAATACGACAAATATAAACCATCATGCCAACTTAAATAGGAGATTTGAGACAGATTTGATCATCTATTAGTGTCGGTCTAAACTAATGGTCTAGTTCAAATCCTTCCTCCCTTGAGAGAAAAAGATATTTTTATCATGTGATATATTGTTATCTAGTTAACCACTGTAATGGACCCTGTAATGCCTAATATTAAGATTCACTATGAAGTGACATGAATATATCATAATAATGAGTATTATATAAGCTAGATTACAGCAAACATTTAAAAAAAAAAAAAAAAGAAAAAAGAGAAGAAGGGGGAAAAACTTTTTCCAAGTAAAGCGAACGCACAAACGCACCTAAGTTGGAAAGCCAGTAGAACGCATCCACATACATCATGCATTATCCTATGAACTTTACTTAGAAGAAAGGAACAAGTCTCCACTAGCACAATTCTCATAGAATGTATATTATCATATATGACAGGTATACCAAGATTACATTTACAACAAAACATCATCGGTTAAAGAATTTTTCTTTTAAAAAAAAAATATTATATAACAAATTTGATTTACTTCATAAAAATGAACCGAACTGAGAACCAAACTAGACTGTAAACCAAACAACTAAAAGCAAAGCAAACCTTGAACCAGCTTCCTACAAACCGAATTTTTTTTTCAGTTTGATCGGTTCATAACTTGGTTTTTTTTCTCATACCTAATTACTGCCATCAAGACTGAAAAGACTAGCATCTCCTCCAATAATTATGAGTTCAAGCTCTACATTAATAGTACCGTTATTACCGATTGCTAAAATCATCTTAACTTTTGTTATTTGGCTAAACATATTTACTTGGCTAATTTCTTGGAATATGATTGTACTTAGATTTGGAATATTTTGCTAAAAAAATTTAAAAAAAAAAAAAATAGAAAGGAGAGTGTGATGATAGATATGGTGGGTAGTGGGTACAGCTGTGGTGGCGGTGAATGTTAGGATATCTTATGTAGTTAATTTCGTTTACTTGAACACTAAAAGAGTTAATTTACTTTATGCATGTCAAAATTCATTTAATATCTTCGTACTTTAATAAAGTCATTTAAGTCCCTATATCTGTATTATTATATGGTATGACAACAAAAGTTAGAGGACTTAAAATATAAAGGTGCTAAATAAATTTAAGTGTTAACATAAAAGAGTTAAAATGACTTGTTTAGAATATAAAGGCTTTGATTAACTTTTGGTATAAATATAGAGGACTTTTGATATATTAATACCAACAACAAATAGTTTTTTTTATTCAAATTTCCTTATCTTTTAGTTTTAATGTCAAAGGGTTTCATAAATATTAATGTCTCAATATTTTGTAGCCACATGGCAAGTTCCAATTGCTTGAATTCGACACATACGGTCAAAGTAAATACGGATAATAAAAATAATAAGTACACGTTCAATCCAGAATAATATTTACGGTTTACTAAACTTTTTTTTTTTTTTTTTTGTTTTGTGTGTAATTGCAAACCGAATCATCGAAGCTGTTCTTGATCCGAAGGGCGTTAGCAGTTGTTGGCTAGACCTAGAAGGTTGACATTCCAAAATATGATCTGGCTGTCATTATAGCCAGAGAACACTGGTCAAACTTCCACACGCATAGTTTGGTCGCTGAACTAATATTATCATTAATTAAACTAACTACCTATGTAGACCATGTTCATTAATCTCGTGGAAAGCAACACTTCAACAAAGTGACCTGATTGCCCTAGACAATTTATCTCCCTTACCTAAAGCCTAAATTGTGGACATTTTATATCTCTTAAATCGACGAGCATGAAGGAACTTCTTGTTGGTCCAAATTAAATTATCAAGAATTACCTGTATTTCCATCTTATTGCTAGCTGCTATCACGCACTTGGAGTAATACATGTATAATATCACCGTACGTGAAATATAATAGTTTCAGAGGACATATAAATATCATTTTATTAACATCGTATGTTAGGGCATTACAATCCAACGGTCAAATGATGTTTTATTGGACGTGATGAGTGAGTGTACTGTAGATTACCTAATGTGGACAAGGTCAACTATCTTTGAATAATAGAATCACAACCTCTAAATTTTTATATTTTTAGGTCAACTATCTTTGAATAATAGAATCACAACCTCTAAATTTTTATATTTTTCATATAATTATGAATGTTGATGGGTTTGTGTGGAATTTATTTGATTTCTCTATTCTTAAATAGTAACCTCATAATATATGGTATATAAAATATTGTTGTTATATAAATCGATGTCTATCATCTTCTCCATCAATATGGACGTGGATACCATTTAGATTGAGAATAGGAAAATTTTATCTTGTAGAATATAATAGAGAATTGGAAAGCCCATTAAAATAATTATAATACCTTTAAATAAAGGATGATAAAACTTTAATCATTGAAGTAGCTTTTGATACAGCGATATGGAATTTGTAACAATTTAAAAGTTAAACATACTTATTCAATTTTTTGTTTCCTTATTTAATCTATAGCAGTTTCCTAAAAATCGTCATAAAAATAATATAATAAATTGACATCATAAAAACAAAGGCTATGAAATGTTACATATAAACAAAGTGCCTTCGTCAAATGAAATTTACATAAATAAATCACAAACCAGCATAGGTTTTTCTCGGAATAAAGTCTATATAAGCATCAGTTCGATTTCCAAGTTCACCGTATCCTATGTTAGTTCTTTAAGAAAAATTACTGAATGGTATTAACAATACTATTTAAATTAGGAAAACAATGCATCATCTAAAAGTAGATATATCTCTTAAACTTTCAAATATTACAAATAACTTTATAAATTTTAATAATTTGGCAACATAAATTATGCTTGAATTTTATTTAAAAAAAATATGTTCTACAAGTGTTTATGCACGTAAATCAAAATTTAAGAAGATTATATATAGCTTTAAAAAGTTAAATCAAAATTTAGAGAAAAAGGAGTGTATTGATTTCTGAAATTTGAAAATTTAGAACCAGTAAATAAAAAAACAACAATAAGGAAAGAGAGAGATGGATTAGTTTTAACAAAATTCTCCCAACCTTTGGAGACATTTATGCTCACTAACTAGTTTATGGAGACATTTATTTGGTTTTAGCAGAAGAGGATCTATATTCAATAATGAACTGGGAGAAAGGGAGAGAGAAAGAAGTCGTTGTTGCACCGCGATGGGTCTAACGTGGCTTTATTGGAAAGCGAGAAGATGGTAGAGAGTTAAAAGAATAACAAGAAGCAAGATAATGATACAAATCAAGCTTTAATTGAGTGTCCATATGCAATCTCAAGTAATTCTTCTTTATTTGAGAAATTATTAGAAATTGTTGTTTTGACCTATAAAACAATTTTATTTTTTTTTCTACGAGCTAATTAAGACGATTAAAGAGATAAACCCTAACTTTAAAGTTTTTCCTTTTTTTTTTTTTAATAATTTACGATATCAAAAGATCCATAAGTTTGTAAATGGATCTAGACATAAGACCTAAACTTGATACTTTAATAAATGGATCATATTTAGTTAAATCCCAATCAATTTAAAATCATGCTATATGGTGTCTGAATCGAATCACTTACATGATCGTTATTTTATTTTACACTTTAACATTTGTTGCATATTTTATCATAGATCAAAAGAAATCACATGAATATGGATAAACATTTAGCGAAACCCAAACCAATTTATAATAGGGACATGTTGTGACTAAGTTGTTGGGTTGTGTCCTAAAGTTGCTACCCTATGTATCGTTTTTTACATTTTACACTTTAACAAGTTTGTGTTGTTAAAACCGTGTGGCTAAACAAAACTTAGCTACAAACCAAAAGAAATCATATAGATTAGAATTTAAAAAAAAAAAAATGAGAAAGTAATAAGCATATAGATGTTATAAAGAAAAGTCAAATTGTAGGACGATCAACTGGTCATATGTTCTTACCTCAATAGGAATGTGTAAGGTTTAGATTTACTATTAAGTCCATAATTTTATAAATAATCCTCAAATTCTGTCAGATAAAAGAAAGTAAAGAAACGAAAGGGAAAGAAAAAAAGAAAAAAAGCCAAGTACTAGTACCCCGTAAAGTAATCCAACTCAGTTTAGCACCAGTTGGTGCTTAATGAAAAAAGGCTACTTAGCGTAGAAATTTATGTTTCGGTAAAAATAAAAAAATAAAAAAAAAGAAAGAAAAAAGAAGAAGGAGAATTTATATCAAATACCCATTATAAAAATGTTTATATAGGAGTTGTTTAAGGAGATGTTTAGGATACTACATCAGTATCCTAAACAATCTCTCAATTTTAAATAAATTTTTATTTTATAAAAGAATACTTTACTAAAATTATTTACTAATTTTTAAAATTTTTTATAGGTCCTATGTTACCATTACTTTTTAAAAAATATATAAAATATATTTTAGAGATTCTTAAAGTGTGAAAAGTTATTTTATTAATATTACATATTATATTAATAATTTGTATTTTATTACAGAAAAATAAATAAAGAAAGGAACAATTTACGAAATAGAAAGGTTGCAATGATAGGAATATGTCACATGGGTCGATCAATGATGCGCAAGTATTTAATTTTAATATGTGAAAATATAATTAAAAATTTTTTAAAAAGTAAAAAAGTAAGATTCTTTACTAACAAATATCAAATTTTTATTAATATTTATACATAACTTATCGATTTATATAATATGTCAATATCATTAAATCTTTTTCCTTATGAAAACTCGTTGGAAAAAAACATTATTAATATCATTTTTCAATAGCATTTAGTTGTAAAAATTGAATATGATAAGTATAAGGAGAACTAGATAATATAAATTTATTATACCATATTTAATTTGTACAATACTAAACATAAAATTTATATTAAAAAAATAATTATTTATATTACAAAATAAAAAATTGTAATATTTAATAAAAATAATATTCATTAACTTAATATTATAACATGAAGAGGTATTTTTAGGAATACAAAATATTTTTTGTTTTTATCTAGTAAATTTCATTTTTATATTATGGTGTAAATGAAATAAAATTTAGGTATTTTATTTAGTCTACCAACCTAATTTTTATCTAATTACCAAACAAATTTATAAACCAAATATAGAATAAAATTTTTTATTCAGTCTAATATCATAAAAATTGTACAATCAAACACTATCTTAATCTTCAATGGCTATTTAATTAAAAAAACAAAAAAAAAAAAAGAAATTGCAGCTCAACTTTTGAAAGGCCGAATGTCCCACATGTTAGAAAAAGTGAGGGATAGTAAGGGGCTGAGTGAGATTCAATAATATTAAGAATTCATGTGAATACGAAAATCAATATAAAATACTCTTTATGACTCCTAGATCGCTTTATTTAACGATAAAGCAAAAACCATATGAAGGCGGAAAAGGATTTCAAAAGCACGAAATTGATTTGTGACTATTCAAAATGTGGGATCCGGCTTTCGTAATCGTACGACCCATATCCTAGACTTTTAGTTTTGTCGTCGAAGACGACGCGAAACGGGTAATTGTACGACCCATTTAAACCGTATCGTTAGGCTTCTTCTGAGGAGAAATTTCAGGAAAAGGTAAGGAAAAAGAAAACCTTTCAGACACCGGATACCCTACAGACGATAAAGTAAAGGTTTATATTTTTATTTTCTTTTCTAGGGTTTACTTAACTTATTAGTATTACGAGTCAAAAAAAAAGCAAACCAGTATCTAAATTTTTATATATAAAAAAAAAAAAGCTTTTCATATGTTACTCTCAATCTCGTCACGCTAAAACCTACTACGACGAAATAGGGGGGGGAATCGATGTATTAGGGAAAAGTGCGAAGTTGACACTTCATTAGAAAAAGTAATGTAATAGAAGCCGACGATTTGCTAATGAATCAAACGTGAAAATAATAATAATAATAAACCATAATGGTATTGAGAATCCTAAGATTATCGGTGCTTTAATATCATTTGGTTAAATAAGCACGGGTTTATTGTTAATAACAACTTCCGCCAGCTGTACATAAATTATTATTATTATATCTATCTCCTATCTGCTTTCTATTATTGTTTCATTATACATTGATATATATACACACTTTAAAAGCATGTATGTATCCACATATAGAAGTATATAAAACTACACAAGTGAAACTTCAAGGCAATTAGGGAGGTAGCAGGTGGGTTCCTATGGAATATTCAAACTGTCTATGGGATAAATTTTGAGTTTAGTTTCAAAGCCCTATAAAATTTCGATACAAATTGTAGAATTAAAGTAGAACCTCATGAGAAATTTAAACTTAAAAAAATCAGTAAGATAGATAAAATAATATTAGTATCTATAGTATATATAGGAGTGCAAGTAGATAGATCCATACATGATATTCAATCTGTCTAACTCAACAATTACTCTATAAAAGTAATTCCTTGTAGTGTTTTAGGAGGGAATATTCGTATACAATAAAACACAATATAGTTTTGTTTATTTTGTTTTTTTTTTTTCTTTTTTCCAGGTTTTGAAAAATCTTGTAGAATATCAGTTTGGGTTTGAGTTTTACAATAAAACCTGTTATTCCAGAGCTCCCCCAATTTCCATCCTAAAGGCAATTACAAAAGAGTACATTAACTTGGCCTAATAACCGAGAATATTCGGCTTTGTTGAGTTAAGCAACCTTTTTAAATACTTCTATATACTCCGGAAAAACGAATTAATTCATGAAAATTGAAGATATTGTTTAACGATTTATTATATTTGTGTTTGTATTTTTAGGACTATAAAATTACAATGAAGATAACTGGCCCGTCTGTGCATATATAAATATATATATAATTCTTGTCGGTATAATTGTTATTCACCAATTGTACTATAAAGTCATGTTGTAGGAATCTAGTCACAATTTCCAACTTGAGGGCCATTCTTCCCCATGAAAATTAATGGAAAGGGGTCCATGCGGAAAAATGCCTAAATTTTTTCCGTAATCACCGCTTTAAAGAAGTCACTCTCCATTTCCTCCCAAAAGTCTTCTTCTTTCCATGTCAACATTTATTTGTATTTGTAACTTTTTTGCCTCGGAGATTAGATTACATAGCCACTCCATACCATATAATAATCTTTGAATGCTAAATTTGGAGAAAGTTGATTTGGTTAAGATATAGATATATACCAGTCGGTTTTTTTTTTTTTTTTTTTTGTCGCCCAAAATATAGCAGTCGTTTTCAATTAAATCAAAACATTCACCATCAAGACTCCCTACAAGTTTTATATCTATAAAGAACAAAAATTAAGTAACGAAACTTCTATTAATTTATTAAAATAGTGTTTAATCAAGTTATGCCATTATATGACTTAGCCTTAAGCAATTTATATCGTTTATGGCATGTTTTGTTTACGGAATGAAACTGTTATTTCTTTGGTCTTATAATATAGCAGTCATTTTCAATTAAATCAAAAACATTTACCATTGAGACTCCCTACAAGTTTTATATCTATAAAGAACAAAAAATTTAGTAACGAAACTTCTATTAATTTATTAAATTAGTGTTTAATTAAATTATGTTATTATACGACTTAACCTTATGCAATTTATATAATTTATAGCATGTTTTGTTTACAAAATGGAATAGCTATTTCTTTAATCCTCTAAAAGGATTACAACTCCTAATTTTTCGGTAAGTCTAATTTCATGGAATTGTCATTCCGCCAATTGACTAAACATAAGAATGAATTAGTAGGTAAAGAATAGTCATTTTATTATAGTTTTATAAATACAAGCAAACAATCCAACATACTTTAAAGCACACTATTAGGTGCATGTTCCTATAGTAAAACGTTGGGGGGACAAAAACATTTGGAAACATTCTTACCATTTCTTTCCGCAACTACCCAACCAAGCATAGTATATATTTCATAAGAAATAGCCAAAAACACCTGTTTGAAGAAGATTTTTAAAATTTGTTTCTGATTTTGCACTGCCAGGGTTTTGGGTCTTCTCGTACCATGATATGTTGACGAGCATGATAAGGTACTAGGTTCCAGGAACGCCATATCAAGGGCTGGAATTTGCAGCCTTAGGATGGTGTATCATGCAAAGGCTAGACATGAGAATCCATCTTAAAACTTCACAATCTTCTATAAATGAATGATCCTGAATACACTAAACTTGATGTAATAAGGAAAGGACATGATCGCGATCAAAAAAAAAAAAGAAGAGACATGAGAAAAAATCCAAACCAAGAAAGATAAAACATTAAGCCACAATAGGTTGGGGCCGAATCAGAACTCTGGCAATGTTCTTCACTCTCTTTTGGCCTCGGCGTAGTTGTTTCACCAACCCCAGCAGCAATCGCGGCAGGAACCGTGGTGTTACGTTTTCTTGATGGAAATGAATCATAGTCCTCCATATCATAGCCTGTAAAAAATGGTGTAAGATATGGCATTCATCATACATTATTTGAAAGATACTGGTCTGTAAAAGATACTTTCTGGTTTTCTTATTACAATTTGTTCCGTTTGGTGTTTGAAGAATTGATATACTCTAGCAAGAGAGTAATCAAAGGATGTTTCCTTTTATCACATGCCAACATTAGTCGCCATGTTCGGGATAAGATATAAATAACTGACACATCAAATTTTTATTTATCTGTATCTATCATAAGCAATTCACATGACATATTACTCTTATTGATGTCTCTATGTCAAGCATCTCCAGATACATTACGAAAAACCACCGGCATCAACAATTACCACGACGCGTAAGTGTGCAAGCTTCACTTCAATTATCAAAAGTATTCCACCTCCTCAAGTCACAGCCAGGACCACCCACACCATCCCCAATAATCACTATCTACCTCTAACAACCTCTTTTCACTGCAAGAAACATTGAATAGACCAAATTTTCCAGTCCTAAATCATGGCTGAGTTCATGTCCCCCTCTAATCATATACTGTCCCCTTGCTTTGTTTCTCGTACATGTTAGCATGTATGATAGAGAAACTTTGTCCCTATTGCATAACCTTTACCATCACCATTATTTGCAGGAAAAACACCATAATCATGCAAAATCACCTCTTAGAATGACCATCCCTACCACCTTCTCCTGCCACCAGTCACCATGGCCACAGAGAGCACCTCACACCACAAGGACACTGCCAGCGATTTCAATGATCTTTCACCTGTCTGTCAACTTATGTTCACGCTTTCTAAACAGAACAGGAATGTCCACTAGATGCTGGATACAGCTTCTTAAAAGTTAAAACAGGTTTTTAAACAGAACTATTTTGTAAGCAAAAAACAATTTCCACAAAATGAGACATCCTTGATAGGATATATAAGCTTGTATATGGGAAATGGTACTAACAGTTGAACCTCTTCCACCCCAGAACATATTTTTCTCGGTCAAAGACCACGCGGTAGCCTGTCATAAAATTTTCTGCACAAAATCATAGGTGCAGCATAAGTAAACTCACATGTAGAATATCACAAAAGTTGTGCGGTGAGCAAAGAACTAATGAAGCCAATAAAACTAGGGAGCTTACGGCCTATAATATTCATTTCTATACTCTTGACAACTGCCAGGCAGTATACAAGTTCGGTCTGCACAATTCAGGAGACAAACCATGTGTGAGTTCACGGTTAGAGAGAGGCAACCATCAACAGCATTGGAATACCTGAGTAGAGATAACTATAATTGGATCAAGGACAACAAATTTGCTTCCTCCTTTCATGGTTAAAGTCATGCTTGGCATCGCACTTGCATTAGCATCTGGACTGGATAAAAAATAACTGCTTCTTAGATTTAGAGGATGAGAAAGAATAGAATCGGAGGAAGGTTTCTCTGTTACCTCATATGATAACAATACTCAAAAGGGATTCTTGAATCCTGTGGCCACCTTCTATCTTGAACCTGTGAATGAAACTGCAAGGGAAATAGAAAAATTGGCCGGGTATTAAGAAGTAGAAGATTAGGAGAAGAACAATTTTTGTGTAATTGAGATTCCGTACACTTCTTGACAGCCTTGTGTAAATTGGATCTCTCAGATATGTAAAAGATGTTCCGGAATCAAATAATGCAGTGCTATTCATGCGTGTCAAAGCAGATCCTATGCGAATTTTGAGCACGGTAATGTTATAGGAGGGGCTGCAACACATTTACTGTCATAAGATGTCACTCACAATAAGAAGTTTTCATCAGCAATATTAACAACTAATGCGTGAAAAGAATCTAGTTTGTAAGAGGTTCTCGCTTACTGCAATGGGTTGATATTGAAGGGGGTTTCCTCCTGGTCAGGACTACCTTTATCACCAAAATTAATCCTTCCTATCCCATCATGTCCAAAGCACATGGAAAAAGAATCAGCAATAATGCCATCTCTGGACAAGATACTTGGGACGGATATCTTCTCCATTCCAAGACCAAATAAGCCATTGGGAGCTGCTATGTCAAGAAAAGAACCAGTTTGCACCTGCCCACAACTGCACTATTATATTGCATTTCTATACCAAGCTGTAACTTTGAGCTGTACACACAAGTAAAGCAAAGGAAATTGATATAAAAAAGCCATTTTAGCAATATTTACTTGGGCATCCATTAAGCAAGTATCAAGAGTAAAGATGGATATAGAAATTGGAAGAGAAGTCTGTAATTGTAAAAAACTCACCCAAATGTTACATATGCCTCTATATATTCACCAAGGCCATCTTCTGTCTTTAGATGCAGGACATCTTCAACCAGTATGCCAGAAGTCGATGTCTCGGCTGATACATAAGAAACTACATATGGGCAGTTGCTCAGTGTTCCATGGCATCGATCACGTTGCATGCATAGACTGTTGTCACAAGTCACCCTTTTGCTTGTTGTTGATCCTTCAGGGTAGTATATACTAAGATCGAAATCCTGCACATGAAACATTGGCCACACAAAAGAAATCATTTCAGACAGAAAGCAAATAAAAGTTCAGTAAAACATGTTGATAAACCAGCTCTTCTGAGTAGGCTATTTATGCTTTCATCAAATCCTGCCACTTGAGCACAGGGAACATTGCCATTGCTCGAGGGTTCGATTGCTAAACACCATGTTCATTACTCAAATCAATTTGCTAATTAGTGACAATTCAGTCAAGGTAATGCTTCATAAACTAGATTCCACAATTTTCAGTAACATCTAGACATACAGATATATTCATTTCATACTCTAATATAAGCACACAGACCGCCTAAATGGAAACATCCATAGTTCGAGGAAAACAATGAGAGAAAGAACCTACAGATGCATAAGTGGTGCCTTCAATGGGTGCGCATCGGTTGCAATCACAAGGAACCCAGAACAAGTCACTCCCTGTATCAAGTGCCACCAGAAACTTCATCCCCGGCGTCCCCAATTGGACCGTTGTGTAATGTAGACTGTAACAAGTCTCCAAAGCAGCAAAAAACGAAAAGGGAAATTAAGGACAGAGTATTATATATCTAAAAACCACTAGGAAGTAAAAGAAAATGAAACTTAATCTAGAGTCCATGAAACCCGTTGTCAACTAAATCATGTAAAATAAACGTAGTCCAAGAAAAATGTAAGAATCCAACGTTGTAATTCCGAATTCTATTTGGCCATCAACATCTCAATAAGGCATCAACCAATATTACGGGTTGTGAACCACAACCCGCGAATATATATAATTTTGGAAACTTTTGGTAATTAGGACATTTACATTATTAATGGTTTTTATCATATCATTTGGCAATGGATTATTTATTACAAATGAAACGATTATAATCACTACATTGAAAATATATATATATATATATTAATAAAAGAAAATCATGGAATTTTGTCAAATTTAAATAAATATTATTTAATCTTTTGCAACTACAATCACAGTGTATCAAAAAAAGACATACTAGAAATATAAAAGAAACAACAAAGAAAAACACCACTGAATTATCTTTGTAAACGAAAAACTAACATACAATCCCAAAGAATTGATCCTAACAGTCGAGTTTCCATCCTCGAAAACAAGCGGCGACACCCTCTCCGACAAGCTCCTTCCTCTGAGGATCCTATCACGGTCGGCCAATTCGGCGTAGTACTGAAAACTCCCTTTCACAGGCCAATCGTAATCCATCTTTCCGGGTTTTCGAGACCACTTCTTGAGCGGTTCAGAGAAGCGGTGGTGCATCCTGAAGCTGAAGATTCTGCTGCCATAGCATGTCTGGAACTCCAGGAACGAGAGTAAAAAGAAGATGGTTATGCATGTTGAGGAAAGTTTGGGAGGAAAAGGAAGGTGGGTTTGGATTTGCATTTGAGAAGAAAGATAAAAAGGGTGTTTGAAAACACTAAATTCTGGTTCTTTGATGTTCTTTGTATGGTAGTTCTTGAAGAGAAAGACAGGGTTGTTTGTATTATTGAGGAGAGTAGGCTTCAGTCTTTAATATGACAGTTGGGGAAGTTAGAAAGGGCGGGTTGCTTTAGCATTAAAGTGGCGAAATATATGGATTTATTTTAATAAATGCATATAACGTGTCAATATTTTCCTCCTTCATTTTTCGCCAGAGGACGCCTAAACTTTGATTTTGTACTAGGTTCGTTGGCAATGTCAATTGTTCCTGGTTAATAAGATCATCGGAGGAAAAAAAAAAAAAAATTGCAATAAGGATCGACTTAGCCGGCCCCTAAAATTTATCGAAAACGGTGAACTATATACTAAATGCTTATTTTAAATAGCATAATCTAATATAAAATTGGATGTCATTTAGTAGTTACTAGTTAGGCCTATCCTTACAAATATAAGATCATAGATTTAATTCCTATAAAACTCATTCCTTTTCTTAAATTGTATTTTCTATTATTCTCCCGCACCTCAGTTCAGTTGCATAATTCTAGATCTATCTCTGAAGTGCCACGATCGATAGGTAACATTTTTTTATATATCTTATATCATTAATCTCTCTTATATTTTCATGGTAGGAAGAGGTAGATTAAGCTTGAAAAATAAGTAGGATAGGTTGTATCCAGTATTATGTACATCTTCGAAAAATAGGATATCTATGTGTGAAATACCTCTATCTAAGTTTGTAAATAATCAAATGTGGTTCAGTTAGTTAGTTTTAGTTATTTTTTATTATATCAATATAAATGGCCATATGTACAATAAACTTCTTCTTTGTTTTTTTTTTTTTTTGGTAAACTTTAACATAGAAAGAATAGAATAGAGTTTTTCCACTATTTCGACTTTTCTAGATCAAAGTTCTTACTATTCAATTGAAACTAGAACTTAACTTTCACATAGTATCAAGGTAGTATTGATCCTTACTTTTCTTCCGTCTTCATACATTTATTGCATAAGTAGATAATTGGTCATTAGTTCATGTCCATTGTTTCATCGACAACATGAATAATCAAGGAAATCGTGTTGATTCATCTATAATTGTTGATTCATTATATCTTTCAAGTTTGGATAATCCTAGTACATTATTGGAAACATAATCGTCAACTAGTCGAATTTCTTGAGTTGAAATAGATCGATTAGAATAGCTTTTTGGGAAAAATTTAAGTTAAGAGTTTATTGAAGGGACATTGTTAAACTTGATGAGTGTTCTAATGAATATATTTGTTGGATCCTTTACGATTACATGATTCGTTATTGGTTACTTTCCATGGTTCCTAAACTTTCATGAAACTTTCTTTATGCACAATCTGCATTAGAACTTTAGCAAGAAATCAAAGAATAATATAGTCAAACCACTAGATCTATAATCTTTCAATTGCAGCATGAGATTTCAAATATTAAACAAGAAAATTAGTTTATCTTGATTTACTATAATCAATTGAGATATTGCTAGGATGAACTTCAAACAATAAATGCATAGACAACATGTAATTGTGGAAGTTTAGAGAATTGCACATGTAGCTTAAAAGAGAGATTGGTTGAATTTGAGTTACAAAGTAAATTAATGCAATTTTTGATGTATTTATCAAATGTGCATGAATCAGTAAGAAATTAGATTCTTTTAGTTAATCCATTGCCTACAATCAATGGAGATTTTTAGTTGGTGCAACAAGTAGAAAAAGCAACAATGATTAACAAATACATTGGTGAATAAAGGAGAACAAACGGCATTTTTGGCTACTAAATCTAATGGTAGACAATATACATAGGGTAGATAATCATATGAATAAACTACGTTACAAGCATTGTAATGTAGAAGGTCACTCAATTGATCGATATGTTGAAATCATAGGCTATTTGAATGTTATAAGGGAAAGAAGAATAGGAATTCAAGAATTAAATTGGCAGCTATTGCAAGGTTGAAACTCCTTTTGATCAATATCCTACTAATGCAGATAGCATTACTTCATCATCTATTGATAGTAAGCTTGTTCAAACAGTTTGTTAGGAGGTAATATGCATAATGAAAGGTAAATATCCAAGTAAATATGAGGCACATGCTAATTCGATTCATTGTATAGGTAGTTTTCTTTCCAAAGCTTGTTTTATTTATTTGAATAATAGAATGTTTACTTAGATTGTTAATACGAAAGCAACTGACCACGTGACACCCTTTGAATCACTTCATATTGAAAAATAGCAACTTAAAACACCCATGGTCATGATCCTTCCAAATAAAACTACAAAGAGATTCCATACAAAAGGATCCGTTTGTGTTGATTCCAAATTGACACTTAAAAATGTTCTTATACCAAAGCTTTAGCACAACCTTTTATCAATCCACAAGTTATTAGTTGATCATCCATCCATTACTTAAATTGATTCTAATTTATATCATTTCGAAGACCCAAATACTAAACATGCTATAGTTGTGGCAAAGCTCATACCTTGTCTATATGTGTTAGAAACTAAAAGCTCTAAGACCCTATTCAACAAAACAAGTCAATAGGTAGTAATTCTTTAGTTTCTTGAAACAACAACCTTGTTAATCATGTTGATGTAGGTCTATTTTATGCTCATTTGGGTCAATAATCTATTTCTAAACTTGAGCATTTACAACTTTGTAAACATTTTAACACTACGTACTTCTTTTGTGATACTTGTCAATTGATCGAATGTCATGAACTGCCTTTTCCATGTAGCACTAATGCATTAAGTTATGCTTTTCATTTACTACACATTGACTTATGGGAACCATATCATGTGGTGTTTATCGTTGGAACTTAATACTTCATGACCATTGTTGATTACTACTCAAGATGCACATAGACTACTTATTAAAAGCTAGATTAGAAGCTGTTTCTACTATCTAGATCTTCATTTGCTATGTCTAAAACCATTTTTATATTACTTGAAAAGTCATTCATACTGAAAATGGGCATGAGTTTCTTTATAAAGCTTGTCAAACTTTATTTCATGACCTTGGCATTATTCATCAATGAACATTGATCTATTTACCTTAGCAAAATTGACAAGTTGAGCGAAAACATGGATATTTACTTAATACTTATAGAGCATTGCATTTACATAGAAATTTGCTTAAAGATTTTTTTAGGGGAGTATATTTTAACAGCTATCTATTTGATCAATCAAATGTCTATGCTTCATCCAAATTGGAAGATTGCTTATGAAGTTCATTTTGGTCATTTACCAAATTATGAACATCTTCATATTATGAATATCTTTGTTATGTTGCAAACTTATTCCCACACCAAGATAAACTAGACCCTAAAGGTATCATACGATATTTTTAGGTTATGCAACTAGGGAAAAAGGCTATAGAGTGTATAGCCTAGTAGAAAAGAAGTTGATGTTGAGTAGGGATGTTGTATTATTTGAGAAGCATTTTCCTCACAAACAAATTAATGGGCATGTGTCTCCTTCTAATCAATTTCTTTGTACTGACCAACATTTGCAACATCTACATGTTACTTGTGAATCTGCTTCATTGAGTTCTTCTCTTCCCACTAATCAATTGTCATCTTCTTCTGGTTCCATTCTAACTACAAAACCTTCTTTCTTCTACTACCCCTATAGTTTCTTCTTCACCTATTACTCAACGAACAAGTAGAAATATCGAACCACCATGTTAGCTTTAGGATTATTTACATATAGTCCATCTTGCACTTACTATAAACAATTTACATTTGCCTTCATCTCTAGGTGTATCATTACCCATAACTCAATATCCCTTCTTTCTTGCAAACACATTCACCCATTATCCTTGTGACTATGACTTCAATTGCTAATGTATTGGCTTTTAAGAAATCATTCTCTTATTCTCAAGCTTGTCAATATAAGTTGTGGGTAGAGGTTATAAATGATGAACTTAAGGCTCTTGAGAATAATAACACTTAAGAGTTTATATCTTTGCCACTGGGGAAGAAAGTGATAGGTTTAATATGGGTTTACAAAATCAAATATAGGGTTGATAGGACTCTTGAAAGATTTAAAGATCGCTTAGTGGCAAAGAGTTATACATAAGTTGAAAGGGAGGATTATCATGACAATATTTCCTCGATAGCTAGACTTTGTGCATAGAGGTGTGCAAATGGGTCTTGACTTGTAGATTGGTTCATTTAACTCGTTTTTTAAGTGGGTTTATACCAAAGTGTTTTGGCCTATTTAAAAAGAGAGCTAAATAAACTTGACCTATTTAACCTGTGAGTCAAAATAAGCTGGTTTGAGATAACTCGTTTAATACATGTACACTTTTTGCCTACAAGCTAACCCATTTAACCCGTCTTTTAAACAGGTTAGGGTTAAAGTTTTTTTGTCTTTTTTAAAAAGTAGACCAATGAACCCAGCCCATTTAACCTACCAGTTAAAGTAGGCTAACAAACCCACTATCCGTTTTACGTCAAGCAATTCGTGGAGTAAGTCCCGATATAGCAGTAAAAGTAAGACGTGTGGGCGGATTGACTCATCAAGTTCCCATTGAAATAGGATCTACACAAGGAAAAGCACTTGCCATTCGTTGGTTATTAGGGGCATCCCAAAAACGTCTAGGTCGAAATATGGCTTTCAAATTATGTTCTGAATTAGTAAATGCTGCCAAAGGGAGTGGCAATGCCATACACAAAAAGGAAGAGACTATTGCTACAGCTTATAGGTGGTCAATTTATCAAGTGGATATCAACAATGCATTTTTACATAGATCAATTGATTAAGAGATTTACTTGTTGCCATTGAAAGGGTATTTAAAGGCATAACTAAGCTAAGTATATAAGCTTCTTCAATCGCTCTATGGTCTAGAGTAAGCGTCTCACCAATGGTAAGATTTCTCAGTTTTTGGTGAAATAAGGTTTTTCTCACTCAAGAGCGATTACTTTCTTTTCACTAAAGCTAATTTTATTAGTTTACACTAGCCTTATTATTTGTTGGTGATTTGCTACTTACTGATACTGGTTTAAAGTCCATTGAAAACTTAGAAAAGAATTTTGACACCTTTACAATTAAGGATTTAGGGCTAGCAAGGTTCTTTTTAGGGATAAAAATCCTTTGTATAGCTCATAGGACAATTTATTATAGATGTTTAGTTTGATGTTGATCTTCCAGCTTCCAAACTCACAAGAGTTCCTTTGTTCACTAGGTAATTCTAGGAACAATACTTGTCTCATGGAAAAGGAAAAGGTAAAGAACTATGCAAACTTAATCCATAGAGGCTAAGTATCATAATATGAGCTATATAACAAAAGAATTATTGTGGATCTCTTATATCTTACAAAACTTACATGTTCCAATCACTTTTCTTGTTTCCTTATGCTACAATAATAAAGCTACAAAACTTATAGCTACAAATCCATGTTTGCATAGTTATACAAATCATATTGACATTGATGTGTACTTCACTTGTGATCAAACTATAAAGGTTTTCTCAAGGCAATTCATGCTCCTTCTAAAATGCAACTAGTTAATTTTCTTACAAAGGCTGTTGGTAAATCATAATTACATTTCTTTTGTTCCAAGAAAGGCCTTCTAAGAGGCTCCATCTTAAGGGGAGGTTGTAAAATATATCTCTAAGTAGGGTTGAGAAAAAAATCGTAAAATGCGGATTGAATCGTAAACCAAAACAAATTAAATCAAAAATTCAATTTTTTTGCAAACCATTCGTTTCATAATTTAGTTCAAGAAAGCAAACCAAACTAAACTGTTTTAAACCAAACTAAACTGTTTTAAACCAAACCGAATAGTTTAGTTAAACAAAAAAAAAAAAAATTCATGCATTTATTTTGTATTTTTTATTTTTTCCATTAATTTTTTTTATATTATTCTTCTTTATCTTATTTTTAAATCAATTATTAAGATTGAATTGAGTAAGTTTCATAAGAAATTCCATATTTAAAATTTTTTCTTTTCTATGTTGTCCTTTTCTTATATGTTTTCAAATCAATGGTATAACACTAGTCCTCTTTATGTATTTCTTATTTTTTTTTCAGCATTTGGTATAATTCGTTTGTTTTCTTCATATCCTTTTTGAACGGGCAGCTCTACTTCTCTCTTCTTATTATTTTTCATTGTAAAAGAGTCTCTTATATTGCTCCAATCAATTTGGATTTGTTGAAATCTTGTATTTACTAAGCACTATTACATATGATAAATGTATAAGAAATTAATTAAAAACATATGAAATTTTAATGGAAAGAAAAATATGTTATTAAAGATAAAAATGTTTAGTGAAAATTTGACATAAACTATTCGAACTATAGATCAAATTGAATTAAACCAATTTTAATTAGATTCGAAAAATTTACTAACTAAATCATATAGTTAGATTCAATTTTTTAAAAAAAAAATGAATCGTTATATTAATTTTGGTTTAGTAAGAGGAGAGGGGTAGACGAGGGAACAATATTGAACCGAATTACACCACTCCCTATCTGTAAGTTATAGTTTTGTAAATAATCATGTGTGTTTAGTTAGTTAATTTTAATAATTCTTCTAGTGTATTGTATCTATATAAATGGTTGTATTTACATTAGACTTCTTCTTTTTTTTTTTTTTCTTTTTCTAACACTTCAACACAACAATAACAGAACAAAGCTTCCTTACTATTTTGACTTCTCTAAATCAAAGTTCTCAATATTCGATTGGAGCTATAAGCTAAATTTCACAATACGCATATAATTGTTACATGCTTATACTAATATTCTATATATGAGAAAGGAAATAAAAGATGTATGTAATTTTAGATACATTCAATCTTATCTTCTTACACACCAAGACTAGTGTTAGAGTCATACTCATTGTTCCAATAAAAAATAAGTGGAGGCAGAGAGTTATTGGATTTGGGATTATCTACCTATTTAGCTAAATTTATATAGATGTAATTTTTGAAGGAAAATATCAAAATATGTGCCTAGATCCTTGTTTAGGTTTCAATACAAAAAAGAAATCTTAGTTTTTACACATTAGAAAGTGTCTAATCAACATTAAAAATTATGAAAAGTTCCTTCTTAAATTAAGTGCTACAAATTTTAAGAGAGAGGAAAAGTGGCCTAGATGGATAAAGTAGACAAAGAGAAAAAGAGGGGCAAAAGGAAATGAGGGGAAAAATAAATGAAAGTTATCATATCAAGTTTGGACTCCATATGCATCACAACTAGATGTATTATTGTAAAAAATTCAATAATTTTATTATATTGTATATTTTTGTGCCTTATTTTGATTACACACGAATAAATTAATTACAGCTACATAAAATCATATCTATGTGGAATTTTGTCTCTATAGTCTTTTCTTTTTCAAAATGGGTTGTATCACTTAGTAATCAATTACTTTCCCTTTTTTTGCCAAGGTCATTGTATTATATGGCATAGGCACTAATTTCTCAAGAAGATAAATTAAGTTCCGATTTCTTCTTTCCTAAGTTGTAATATGCAATGTAGTTCACAAAAAAAGTCACTTTTCTTTTTTTGGTTACTTAGAAAAATTAAAATCATTTGTGTATGTAATAAATATAATTAATTTAAAAAAAGAGGAGACTTGATCATAGTTGCGCTATTTTTGTCACTTTTTAAGTTCACTATAGATATTATAAATAATCAATTTATTATGTTATAGTATCAATCCCACATTGATTAAAAAGGGAAATGAGAAGGACTTGTAATGTGACAAGTTGTATAATTAAAATAGCTTGCAATCTACACATGAAGCAAACCCACTTTTAGATGTAAATTGGCACTCTCCTATGATACTTAGACCAAGCCTATTATCACCAAAAAGTAGTATTAAAGCTCAAAAAAGGTTTAGTAGCCCATAATAAAGATCCAATGTCTAAGTAAATGAAGAAAAAATGAAAGCTTAAAAAAGGAAACTTGTTTCTTGGTAGACTAAGCTAGCAAAAAATACAAAATAAAGGCTGGACTCTAGCCAACACCTAAAGAATAGAAATAAGAGAAAAGCTTAGTGGGGAAACTCTAGCTAAAGATTGGACCTATGGCCTTTTAGGTTTAATAGTACAAGCCTAAGCCAAGAAAATAAAAAATAAAAAAAAAAGACCTCAAGCCTCTCAAATTCAAAGAACATAGGCTTAAGTGTGTGAAGTAAGTCACAACTAGACTAAATAGGTTGGACTTGAGTAGGACTGTTGAAGATGGAAAAAGAAATATTATGAGGATAACAATTTTGCATTAGTTAAATAAAGATGAATGAAAAGTCCTTAGAATGCGATAGATCGTAGAGTTAAAATGGTTTAAAATAAAGTATAGCCCATATATGAAGCAAGAATCTGCACTCTTCCATGGCACTTGGATCAAATCCATCATGACTCCAAGAGTGAACACAACATGTCCTTAATGTAGCTTATTTCCCTCCATAATCTAATGTTCTATGTATAAGAAATTATACTCACATAATAAAAATCTCCTTTCTTAAAATCATATTTACAATTTGAATTGCATTTCTCATATGCAATGTGGTCGTCAAAGGATCTATATACTTCTTGATATTATTATTAATCTAACTTGTTTTAATATTATATCAATTTATATCGTATTTTTATCTATAGATAAATTAGATGTGTTATATCATATTGATGTAAATAAATGCACCTATCAGTTTATAATATAGTAGATTAAGTCCGAATGTCAATCTTATAGAGACTAGTACGATTACTAATACTAACTAGATCTTTATTATTTAATCAGTAAATTAAATTTTAAGAATCTTAAAGAATTAAATCTAAATTATTGCTAAAACTAATTTAAAAATTAACTAAGATATAATTCAAGAATTAACAAGAAAATAATTCAATATTTAATGTTGTACCTAGATCTTGTTTCCCCTAAATCTAATATGTAATTTTTTTTGAAGATAATCTAATTTATTCTTTAATCCTTCTTAACCGAGAAAATTTTCTACTAAAGTTAATTACTTTCTTAAGCCAATTAACTCTAACCCTAGAATCACCTATTAAAATATATTTTCAATAGTATAACCTAAAATTGCATTATTGAATAATTAATTCTCTATGCTTTAATTTAAAATCTAGAAGAATCTTGTAATAATTCTCATCAAGTATGCCTAGATCTAATTTTATAAGAAATCTCTCAATTCTCTTATAAGATATCAAACTCTAGATTACTATCCATGAAAATAATAATCTAAATTATGAAGCAAACATAGTTGAACTAAAAAAATAATAAAGAACTAAATTAATCAAATATTAATCATGTCACACGAATAGATCTAGGTTTTACAAAATCTAGATATCAAATATCTACTCACTACACATCATAAAATGAAAATCTAAAAACAAAAAATAGAAAATTGTAGGAAAAAGCATCATGAAATCTGAATAAAATTAAATCTTGAAATATTCTCTTCTTCTTGCTTTCCTGATTATTCTTGACTTCAAAAACTCCCTCAAAGGCATGCTAAAAATTTCTCCCAAATAAACCCTAATAAGGCTTTATATATCAAGAAATAAAAAAAAAAATAGGTTAGTTAGAAAAGACACAATCAAGAACACAACCATGTCTTTTGGTCATATACTTAACTGTGCTTCACGTTTGTTTTCTTCCTTTTTTTTTTTAAACTGGAAACAACAAGACCGACAATATAGTCGTATCTTAGGTTGTAACAATAAAAAATCAGCTCCAATTTTGCTTGGAAACAATACAATCGTATCGTTCACTTGTATTAATCTTCAAACCTACATAATTTGCTTATTTTATCTCTGTTTTAAGTAAAATTTGTTTTTATCTTTTCATTTTCTTGCATTGATTGTTTCAAAACCTACAAAACAAAATTTTACTCAATTAAGTATTATTATCTAAAAATAAACTTAAATTTTAAGGAAAATCGTCAAAAATCACTAAATAAAATATAACTAATTTAGAACTCATCAAACTTCCCTATACTTAAAAATTTACTTATCCTCAAGCAAATAAAGTAAAGAAAAATCAGGATATAAATTCTTAAATTAAAAGCTATCACTACATAGGAAACCAGTCAATTTATTTGCTTGAGGACATAACTCGAAAAGATTCAACTTGCAATTCTAATCAATTTTCTTTAAATAACTTCCTCAACTCTCATACTCGATCTTTTTTCCAATGTCTAAAGGGCACAAAGGACTAGAGTTCACAAGTTAACTTATGTAAATTAAAGTTTAATCGAACCATTTAATCAAGGATTCTTATACTCAAGATTAGATTTAACATCCTGTCAATCAGGAAAGAGTCATAAGAACTTTAAACCTTCTTAGCTAAAATGTATACAACCTTCTTTTCAATCTCGCTAAAAACTATAATTCAAAGTAAACACATACTACATCTACTCTTCCTTTGATCCTTCCCTTAATTCATGCTTTCGTTAGGAAGGCTTCAAATTCTTTGAATTTATATTATTAATTAAGCACATTATTTAAGGACAATTATATTGATAGTGGGAAAGGATCTTGCTTTTTTGACAGACCAAGACCGACCCATATTAACCTACTTCTCATATTGGTAGCGGAAAGGAACCTTGATCTTATAAGGGACTAAGGTCGATCCATACAAATTCATTCTTTAGGCTTATTTTGGCATTGACAATGGAATTCAACCTTGCTTTTTTGAGGGACTAACGTGAATTCTTATCAATTTTTTCTTCTTTTTTTTTTCATAACTTTCTACCTCTAACTATTTCAAGTTTTCAGGGATTTTTCAAGAGATAAATTTCATTTGTTTGTTTTTTTAAGAATTATAGTACTCTAAAGTCATCTAAGCGAAAAGTAAGCATCAAAGTAAGCTTCAAAAATAATTATAACTAACTCCTAATTTGTAATGTTGCTTTAATCCTAATCTCTTTAAAATCCTAAGCTAAATAATCCTTAACTTTACTTCATAAAAATTTTACCTATCAACTCTAGCATCGTGTAAATCAAACATCAAAAGTCAAGTATTGATTCAAATTACATTCGACTTAGTGAAATTTATCAATTTTCAAATAATTGCAAGCCAATAAAACAATAAAATTGAGTTAAATGCAAAAAAAATTGTGTCTTAAGTAGCTAATGTTTTTATATCTCCTTCTCTATAATAAAAACCATACATTGTCCTCAATGTACGAATTAAGTCACTTAATAGAAAATATATCAATTAAAACAATTATGAGTAAGATAATAGAAAAGTGGGAAAAAAAAAAGTAATATTCTCTTAAAAACTTAAGTAACACAATGTTTGAAGTAGTATGAATCAAATGCAATCTCTAACATGAGCTTTAAAGTCCAAAGATATCGACTCCATAGTCCTTCTAATTGGAGGCATCATCCATGAAATTATCCACTTCTTCATTATATTCTTCATCCTCTTCCTCCTCCTCATCTCCTTCCTCTAAACTTGTAACTTAGCTTTTGGTACTATGTTTCTCTATAAAAAGAAACAAGATTCAAGTCAAATTTCCAATACACCAAAGTTTCCCATACTTAGAATAAAGAAATAGACCAAAAATCATAACTAAGTGTGGAAAATAAACACTATAACTCATTAAGGAATTTTGTCAAACACTTGGTATGCATGTAAAAAGTAGTTATGATCTTGAGAAATCCTTCATGTAATCCTAACAACTATTGTTACAAAATAAATTTCAAGCATGCTTAAACTCTTAATGTCTTAATGACATGAATCAATAGCACTTGTATATTTGATTAAACACTAAAGCCCTAAGTGCTAAAATGAAGAACAAGATATATAAAGTAATGAAATTCAACGTGTTAACTCAAACATTCAAGAATCGAATGCCTATAGCAATGTACTGTAAATGATGTGATTATGTTACAACTCTGTGTCTTTCAAACCTAAAGATTAGCGCTAATTCAAGAACACAATTGTGTTATTCATGTTTATTACCCATCTTCTCAAAACAAAAGTCATATATACACTCTAAAGATTATCACATGCAAAAGCTATAAATTCTAGCTACTCCATCATGCATAAGAGTCTAATCTAAGTAAATTTTTCAAAAAAATTAAAGAAAAAGAGAAATCAAGAACTTATTTGGATTCTTGAAGTAGTGAGAGTAGTATAGATTCTTGAGTTGATGTGAGTTTATGTGTTGTGTGTAAAAGAAAATGGAAGGAAGAAGTAAGGCGTGAGCAAGAGGGGTTCAAGATCATGTTGACAGCGTTGGACGTAAGAGGGAAAAAAAAATTGCAAGGAGAAATGATAGTACTGGGCATAAGTTTATGCGTTCGTGATGTATTTATAAAGGCCATAACACAACTCGAGACACGATTGTGACTTACGGTTGGGTAACAATTTGGACGTGTTGTGAATTACCACGTTTGGTAATGACATGGTCTAAGACATGACTGTGTCTCATGATCGTGTAACAATCTATGGCCTACACACATAAATTGCTTGAAATTCATACAGTTTAGGATACAACAGTGTCCTATGACCATGTATGACATTGCTTTTTATTTTTTTAACTTTTTCTTAACTTTAAAATTTCATTATTATTTTTTATTTCAATTTATGTACGCCTAACCTAAATGCATGAATTCAAAAATAAAATAAACTTAAAAAAATAAAAGTACTAAGCAAAAAAACGAACCAAAGAATTCTAATGCAAAAGATTAAAATAAAAGGAAAACTTATTATGTTACACTTATCAATTTTGAGATTTTATTTAGTTTTCAGGGTACTGCCTTAGAAACTCTACAGGAGACGTTGTCTCCCTAACTCCTACTTGTTAATCGGCTAGCGAAATCGCTGTATGCATAGTGCAACATAAAAGCAAACTTGATCCTAAAATAAAAAATAAAAAATAAAAATGTTATAGTGCTATGATAAACAATAAAAATTACTAAAATAACCTACAAGCTAGAAAATAATGAAAATAAATTAATAACTTGAGTTGCCTCTCAAAAGCGCTATATTTAATATTGATAGCTCGACGAGATGCATTGGTTACTTACCTTCATCCGAGTGGAGATGGATCTCCATTCTTACCTCACTTTTGAACCCTCTAAATAAGGCTAGACTTACTCTTTTTCCATCGATATAGCAAATTCTCTTATCTAGTTGCAAAACTTTTATTGAGCTTCTACTTATCACATCACTCATCAAACTCGTGTTGCTCAAATCTCTCCTTTTTATCTGCTTTTCGCTTAAATAGGGTGGTCGTCAGTAGCTTTGAGCTCACTACAAAAGCATGTTCTAAACAATCTTTTGAGTGTTTCCACTCCAAGATTGGTGGTTTAACTTTGGGAGGCTTTAACTTTTCTTCATTTGGTCTACAAAATGGTTCAATCCCTATCTTCACCAAATTGGGTTCATTAGGTCCCAACTGAGCTACAACTTCTTATTGATCGAAGGTTTTTACCATTTCTCCATCTCTTGTTTCTAAGTAATCATTCATAGGTTCTTTGATAAGTGTTTCTTGTACACATTCAATAACAACAACATTAGAAGTATCATCACCATAGCTTATGCCCTCTGAGTCAAGGGACTTATGTATTGAATCTGGATTCTAGAAAATAATTTCCCTATCTCTAACCCTTAAGATGAGCTTACGCTCACTAACATCAAACACAGCCCTAGCAGTGGCTAGAAAAGGTTTACCTAAAATCAATCTTACCTTGAGATCCTCATCTATATTGAGGATAACAAAATCTACATGGAAAATGAATTTATCAACTCGCACTATAACATCTTCTATAATGCCTTTAGGATATATAGTAGACCTATCAGCTAATTAAATGCACATGTGTGTTAGTTTAGGTTTTCCTAACCCTAGCTTTTTAAACAACTTAAATGGCATTGGGTTTATACTAGCTCCTAGATTTGCCAAAGCATTATCTATAGATAAGTTTCCATGTATACAAGGAAGAGTAAAAATCCCTAAATCTTGTAATTTCTTTGGCAACTTCTTTTAGAGTAATGCAGAGAATTCCTCATTCAGTGTGGCAATTGAAAGATTCTCTAACCTTCTCTTGTTCAATAGAAGATCCTTAAGGAACTTTGCATACTATAGCATCTACAATAAAACATTAACAAGAGGTAAGTTTGCGTAAAGTTGTTTAAGAAGATCAAGGAATTTTTCGAATTGCTTGGTTAGATTAAGGCAATCTTGCTTAAGGTGCTATGGATACAGAATGGGCGGCTTGTACTCCTTTACCTTTGATGGCTCTATATTCGCTTTTGATCTCAGCAATTCTAAACTTTCCTTGCCCTTTGATGCGAACCATGACTAAGAATAGACAAGGCCGGTCACTAAATGGATCCAAGCTTACAGAAATCTCGAAAAGGATTAATGGGGAAAGGTATGAGAAGACGAATGAAATCATAAGCAAAAACCCACAAATAACTCTAAAGGATATGACGCACCAAAGGAACTTCTAAGGACTCACTGCACAATTCGATATGATACACGAATTGGTCCAATGAGGTTACTTGCCACCTAACCTTACTTAAGGAAAATGATAAGAATGATGCCGAAAGTAAACAAGCAGTATTTACACAAAGAAGTACTCAAGTGTATTAAAAGTAATCTAATCTCTTATAACTATAAATACAAGAGTATTTATACCCGTAAGTTAAAGCAACTTATCCTAAAGGAAAAATACAAAAAGGACATTTCCTAAAGAAGCAATGTACATGATATAAATGGGTAAAAATGAATATATAAGAAAAAAAAAAATCATTGGTACTATAGATTTTACACATAATATTATACACGTGGTAATGTTACATTAGCAAGGTTGTTAAGAGATGTGAACAAAAAGTACGGACAGATGGGTTTATCCGAGCAGGGATGGCTTTATCAGTCCAGCCTCTCTCTCTCGACTTTTCGGTAAGAAAGATGCCGAGTAATTGGTCAACTCGACAATAAAGAGTAATCGTCAACTCGACATACCACAAAATAATGGGGGTCATATGGTACAGCATTAGAGATAACTTGGCAAGGAAGTACTCAGCCTCAACAAAGGTTGGTTGAAACATAAGGATTCGTCGTGCCAATCCCTCTAGTCCTCAAGCTTGGTTGCGAGTCAGGGGCCCCATAGCTTGATTCTCATCACTCTTGATCTCTACCTTTTTCTCAACTATTTCTTTTCGTCCATTTTCTCAACTTACAATTCTCTACCACTTCTTAAGGTCACTGTATTGACATGTTTCCTAAGGTTTGTTTCAGTGTTCCCAGGCAATGATCCTTATTGTCTCTCATTTAAAATTTTAGCGATCTAACCAATTTGAGTCTCCAGGTTGTTGATAGAGGCTTCTTTATTCCTTAAAGAGGCTTATGTTTGTTGCATTCTAGTCTCATTAAACTGAATATATTTTTCTAAGAGGTTTTCTAACTTCTTCTCTAGAGCAAGTGGAGGTGTTGTTGGTTGTTGAAATCCCAATGGAGGCAAATTGAATCTTTGCTGTGGTTGATTCCTTGCCTGCCACTATTAGCCTTAACCTTGATTTTATCTTCCCCATGAAAAGTCAAGGTGATCTCTCCACCCTAGATTATAGGTATTACTGTAAAGATTATACTCGGGCTTTGCGGGTTTTCGTAAAAAATCAACATGTTCTATCTACTCGCAACCTACAATCCCTTCTTGGATGAAATTGTTGTGGTTGCATTATGGTTGTTGCGAATCAATCAAGTGGGATTCAATTTTTTTACTTAACATCTCCACCTGAGTAGCTAGAGACTGTACAACATTAAGCTCAAATACGCCTGTAACTTTTTGCTTCCCCCTTATATTCTCCCATTGGTAATTATTCATGGCCATACCTTTTACCAAAACTTGGACTTCTTCTAGTGTCTTAATATTAAGTGTACCTTTAGCTGTTGTATTTATCATTTGTCTAGTAGAAGGGTTAAGACCATTGTAAAAAGTTTGCATCTTCATCCAAAGAAGGAGATTGTGACGTGGGCACTGCCTTAACAAGTCCTTAAAGTGCTCCTATGTGTCATATAAAGTCTTACCCTCTATCTGAGCAAAAAATGAGATGTCAACTCAAAGCTTTACAATATTCGTTAGTGGAAAATATTTCTCCAAGAATTTTTCTACCAATTCATTCTAGGTTGTGATTAAATTCCTTTCTAAGGAATTCAACCACTACTTAGCTCAGCCGCACAAAGAAAATGAAAAGAGTCATAGTTAAATAGTATCATTAATTGCCCTGTTAATCTTGAAAGTATCACATATTTTCAAAAAACTGAAAATATGCGCATTAAGATCTTCATCTTGGAGGCTGTCAAATTATACAAACTGCTATACCATCTAAATAATGTTCGGCTTGATCTTGAAGTTACTAGCTGCAACAATTGGTTAGTTGATGCAAGACTGAGTACCAATTAATGATGGATCGGAGTAATCTAGCATGGTTCGATTCCAATCCTCGTTATTAGCCATGATGTTGTTGGGTAAGCTTTCGTGATCAAATTCTTATTCTATCACTTGATCCTTGACTTTACCCTCTAATAACTCCACTTCACCTTTCAATCTAATCGGAGATCCTTGGTTTATCGTCTCTGCTGTTTCTTTTACAAATAATTGCCTCAAATTGCATAAAGCCGTCCTCTCAATCTTAGGATCAATTTTAATCAAATCCTTTGACTGGCTTCTTGTCAAGCACTACACTAAAGAAAATATATAATTTAGTTAAGATCGTACCAAGAAAAGAAAAGAATTCGAGAAAAGATAAAAAAAAAAAAATTGTTAGATTAATAAATTTACTAGCTTTCTTAATATCAGAAGTCCTCAGCAATAGCACCAAAAACTTGATATAGGCAAATACACCTATCTGTTTATAATATAGCGGATTAAGTCTAAATGTCAATCTCATAGAGACTAGTACGATTACTAATACTAACTAAATCTTTATTATCTAATTGGCAAATTAAATTTCAAGAATCTTGAAGAATTAAATCTAAGTTACTACTAAAGCTAATTTAAAAATTAACTAAGATGTAATTCAAGAATTAACAAGAAAATAATTCAATTAATTTAACATTTAATATTATACCTAGATCTTATTTCCCCATAAATTTAACATGTGATTTTCCTAAAGATAATATAATTTATTCTTTATTCTTTCTTGATCAAGAGAATTCTCTACTAAAATTAATCGCTTTCTCAAGCCAATTAACTCTAATCCTAAAATCACCTATTATAATCTTTTCTCAATAGTATAATCTAAGATTGCATTATTGAATAATAAATTCTCTACGCTTTAATTTAAAATCCAAAAGAATCTTGCAAATTATCTCTAATCTTATAATAGTTTTCATCAACTATGCTTAAATATAATCTTATAAGAAATCTTTCGATTCTCTTTTAAGATATCAAACTCTAGATTACTACTCATGAAAATAATAACCTAAATTATGAAATAAACATAGTTGAACCAAGAAAATAATAAAGAACTAAATTAATTAAATACTAATTATGTTACATGAATAGATTTAGGTCTCACAGAACCCATATATCAAATATCTACTCATTATACATCATAAAATAAAAATCTAAAAACAAAGAGTAGAAAATTATAGGAAAAAGTATCTTGAAATCTAAATAAAATTAAATCTTGAAATATTCTCTTCTTTTTGCTTTTTTATTTGTTCTTAACTTTAAAAACTACCTCAAAGTTATGCCAAAAAGTTCTCCCAAATAAACTATAACAAGGCTTTATATATCAAGAAATAAAAATAATAAGTTAATTGAAAAAGACACAATCAAGGATACAATCGTATCTTTTTATCGTATACTTAATTGTGCTTTACGTTTGTTTTTTTTTTTAAACTAGAATCAACACGATAGACGATATAGTTGTGTTTTAAATTGTAACAATAAAAAAATCAACTCTAATTTTACCTAGAAACGATACAATCGTATTGTTTGGTTGTATTAATTTTCAAACATTCATAACTTACTTATTTTAATTTCGTTTTGAATAAAATTTATTTATATTTTCTCGTTTTCTCATATAGATCGTTTCAAAACCTTAAAAACAAAATTTTACTTAATTAAATATTATTATATAAAAATAAACTTAAAGTTTAAAAAAAATTATAGAAAATTACTAAATAAAATATAACCAATTCGAAACTCATCACGTACAAATATCATATACCTTTTCATTTTGACGCTTACATACAATTTTCCAAGTCTTAACTTATTTGTTTTTACCTCTCTCTCTCTCTCTCTCTTTTCCTGAGTTAAGGACAGCTAGTATATTTTAGGAGCTATGATATATGAGAAGAACAATTGAACCGAAATGAAAAACCGAATATATATGAGACAATCCCACGTGTCGCAATTGTTTTGCATAAAGGAGAAGTCAATTAATGAAACAGTATTACCGTTTCGAATACATCCGATATTCATTCGAGACGAGTCATCGACACATACAGAAAATTTCCTTATTTTAGTTTTAACTCTAACCATAGCGCTCTAACCAAAGCCGTTATGTCACAATTTGGTTGGGCATCCCTCCGGTTCAAAGATCTTGGAGAAATGGAGAGTAGGTTGTTCATCGGGAAAAGGAAATATCCAATAAGTGGATTTGATTTCAGTTTCAGGGCTGAACTGAACCCATCACCACCTTATCCATTCAACCACGTATTTAATGTTTCTCTCATAAACATTTGCGGGCCAAAGCAACAACTACACACCCATTAACTCCTTTCTCACCATTACTGCTCGATGACATGACCCATAAAGAAGCCTTTCCCTTTTCGCAAATGAATCCAATTAGGGGGACCTGATGTTGTAGGTCCCGAAAACCTTAAATCTTTGTAAGGTAGCCACAACATTACCATGATATTTTGAGACATTAATTCTATAACCTGAATTCCAGCAGGTTAATAATCACCATGATCTACCATTAAAGCTAGTAATTATATGCACAGAAGTTTGGATTGAGGGATGTAAAGAGGAGCAGATGGAAAGTGAGAATTTTAAGAACTTTTCCTCTATTTGGAAAAAAGGAGGGGAAGGGATTGAGGATGGAATTTGAAGGGGAAACTTGCTCATGAGCTCACAAGAATAATTCTCTGCAATTGGAAGGAATTAGTTTAAATTTACAATCTTATCCTGAAGATAAATGTATATTTTAATATTTTAAGAGCTGTTATGATATTTTGCGACAATAAAAATTCATATTGCTAACTTTCCTTCCTTCCTTCCTTATACAAACAAACAAGGTATCATATAATTATTTTCCATTCACTTTCTTTCCTTGGAAATTCATTCCTCTTCACTTTCTTATGGGCCACAGCCTTAATTAGATCAACTACTCCAGATCATGTAAATGACTGCAAAATCATGGATCCCGAAAAAAATTTAAAAAAAAAACTTGGAAGAATAAAATTCAAAGGGATCCTGACATCAAATGTTCTTCATGCATGCCGAGATGACAGATAAATTCTGCCCGCTGAGACTGTCCTGAATCCAACATGATTAATACAATTTCCCATAATTGCAAGAAAAGAATTTAAAAGGAATATATGTGTGTGTGTGGGGAACAGAAACTGCATACTAAGAGTAAGGTTTATAAAATCTGTGCAGAACTCAAAGACTTTGTACAAGCATGATTCCGTCCATCATCAGGGCAAACAAAAGCGCAGAAGCAGACCCCGGATATATCATTCAACTATATTTACCATGAAACTAAGCAGCGTCTAGAAGAATTAGTATAGAGTAAATGTGGAAAGGAACTAATTCTATTGTAAATTACAGAAAGTTTTACAGATCTCTTCTGCAAAGCGGGCAAGAGGCATGCCTCAAGAGCCATTTATCAATACAGGGTAGATGAAACAAGTGATGACATTGTGGCAAGCTTCGAACTGTTTCTCCTAGCTGAAAATCCTGAGGAAAAAATGGATCGAGATCGTTAAATTGTATAAGCTTGATAACCTTTTACACCCATTTCTTATGCATTCTACAAGTTACACGAGAAATAGTTTAGAACAGTTCAATGCGCACCTGAAGACAAACGGAACAAGCCACTTTCTCCCCAGAGGCGTCGGTATTATTATTGCTAGTAATGGTGATCGTTGGTATCTTTTCAACCAAATCACCAGACAATCCTTTTGTTCCTCCAGTATCAAAGATGTTCTGGACATCCTCAAACCGTGGTTCGACAGCACTCATCTAATAAAAGACATACATAGAGTAAGAAAATGGTATTCCCTGAGGGCATTGCAATGTCATGTAATTATGACTTATCTTTGAACTCAACTCAAGCATACCTGATTTTGCACTGCACTGAGCATAGCTGGACCTATCCGTTCACGTACAAGCCGCCCGCTCAAAAGGCTCACAATAACATCGATCTATATTTTCATCGAAAATCAACAATTAGAGTGCAAGAATTGCGTTAATATCTAATAATTAGAGCCAAATGATACGGCTGGATCGAAATATCATAATTTAGAAGTAAAATTACTGACCAAATATAGAAGACATCTTATGCCGGTCTCATCAGATTGCCACAAGATCAGAGAGCATTCAAATACTTCAATAGAGAAAACAGCACCGGATATGGCTCCAACTGCTGCCCCACGGACAAATCCACTCTCCGTCTCTTGGCCAATTAAAGCCCCTGTCATGGCACCCAACAATGTGCCAACTGCAAGAGAAAGGAAACTATAATTATACATTTTTGCAATATTTTCAGTGTGCGAAAAGAATCTAGGCGAGTCGAATCGTGTAAATAATGGTGGATTCGAAGTCATTATTCCCCAGAAATTCCTGTGCAAATATGTCAAAACAGACTTTTTATGAATGTGATATCACTTCAGATCAAAGAAATACTACAAAATTACTCAACCTACAGCCTACAGAAAATGTCTTCTCTCTTCCCTCATCTCCCTTAATATCGCATGAAACGAGGTTACGCGATTCGACCTGAAACACAATCTATGGAATCAAAATCTGAAATGGACACAATACAACTAATCATGTATGATTCGAAATTTTCAAATAGACAAAATCACAGAATAAAACGATCGTTCAGAATATCCAACCGATTTCGTAGGTTTTCACACTTTTCAAATTTAACACGAAATACAGCACAGACAACAACCTGGAGATCGCACCCTCTTTCTCTCTCCCTCTCTCTTCATGCTTGAACTGAACGTTCAGAATAAAATCCATGTCTGAAACCCTTTCAACCACCCACCAGAACCCCAAATTAATCAAAATCCTGCCATATCCCATGAAAGTTTCCATCTTTCCGACACAGGAACTATAATTCAACACACAAACCAAAATAAACTCCATAAATGAAATGATCCAAGACCAAGAAAAAAGTCAACTGATCAAGTAAAGTTCTGACAACCCTATAACAAAAATGAACGGATCAATCAACAATGATGATCGAAAACATCATTAAATTATGAAATAAACTCACCTAATGCAAAGAAAAATGTGAAGATCGCTGAAAAAACATTCCCAACAACCACCGAAACAGCCATGCTGCACATTTCTCTGATTCTTTCAACCAAATTCCTAACTTCGTACGTTAATGGGACAGAAAATCGAGATGGGTATTCGTAAAAATCCATACTTTATCTAAAATTCACAAGAATTATGAGTAATCTTGGGCATGTTATGGTGAATTATCTATAATATATATATGGGTGTTTTTCTTCGGACGGGGTATATTTGAATACTTAGACCATAAGACAAGTATACTGTAACGAAAGAGAGACCGCAATCACATCAAAGATCAACTACTCAACTCGCCTTAAAAGCACCTTATATTTTATTGAATGAATATTGACTCTGTTAAACTTTCTTAGGGGTCCCATGGTCGGGAATTTTTAATTTATTTTAATTTTCGGCAAGCATTTTTCATGACCGTCACGCGCACGTCTGACCAACAATATAGATTTTCCTTTTCCCCTTTTGCGAAATTTAGTATATGACAACATGACGGTGACATTATTTAATTTAACAAGCAAAAATAAAAAGGAAGAATTACAACGTCTCGAAATTTTCAACAAGCAAAATTTAATTTAACAAGCAATATAAATTTTAATATTTAAAACTAAATTTATATAAGAGATCAATGTCTTAAAATATTTAAATAACAAAATGATTTAAATAAGGAATTTGATAATTATAATAATATAATATAATAGTTATTTCATAAAATTGTTTAAATCAATTTATAAAATATTAATCACTTATATAAATTTCTTAAAATATTAATCACTTATTTAAATCAAAATTTAAACTTTTTGAAATACTAATTATTTATTAAAACTAATTCCTAAACTTGATTCTTCTATTGTAATTCTCACAAAATAAAATCTTTTCGTTTTTGTATGTACATTTTATACATAATGACATGAAAAAATGTAATAAAGTTTTCTTCCAAACTTTTAGCCCAATTGAACTTGTTGAAAAATTATACTTCATGGGCGAGCTATCCATCATGTCTAATGGGGAATAATGGACTGTATGTAGTTTAAATAGGTCAACTTGATCTAATTCACTTCAACTTACAAGTTAAATTTGTTGAGTTCATTTGATCCATTTTTTCAGTGGATCAAAATTATCAATCGTAACTCACTATTTTAAAAGGTTAAATAGATTGATCCATAAATTAAAAACATAAATGGATTAAATAAACCAACTCAACTCTATCCACTTTAGTATATAAGTTAAACAGATCAAATTTATTTATCCTGCTTTTTAAACATACTTAAAACACTCAGTTTTAAGTAGGTTAAACAAATTGATTTGTGAACTAAAACTCGTTTCCGTACCTTTTTAAACACAATCTCTTGCAAATTCCTAAGCACATTCTTTATATTCACTTAGGTAGGAATATCCTTAAGTTACTCTTGGTTTTGGAAGCAAATACTAATAAAACTTTAACTCTCGTGTTTTGCATTCAGTTTACTTCTAACGGTTATAACTTTTTCCATTTTTTATCAAAATTTTATATTTTCCCATATCCTTGTAATGTTATTTTAAGAACTATTCATTTTCTAGGATGATGAAATGACCAGATGAGGTAAAGCAAGGATATAGCCTCTTCATGAAGCCCATTTGTCCTTATATCGTTATGAATATCCTATTTGGTTGAAATTACAACTAAATACCAACTTGATTTTCACATTTTCCATTATTTTGAAGACCGAAAAGTGGGCTCAAAATATCATAATGTTGCCTCTAAAAATAGTTTTGTCATAATAAATTGATGAATTAAATATATGATGACTAAAAGAGTTTTGTGCAGTTGTACTAGTAGACCCAACTTTGAAGGTTCAACAGAATATGTGTTCATATACTTTATTGATTCAATTTAGTCTTAAGTTCAGACTTTTTTTTTTTTTTCAATCAACTACATCATAAAATATTTACCCAAAAAAAAAAAAACTATTTTATAAAACTCAGTACCCAACCTATTCTATAATGAGACTAGTACTCATAACTATACAAAATTTCTTAATGACTGAATTAGATGCCTCCAAAAAGAAAAAAATAAAATAAAAAAGGAACAAATTATCACTAATAAGAATACTATTGAAGATCAATTGTCATATACAAAAATCATCCACGTCAAGAAGATTCTAATCAATTGAAGGACCTACCAATTGTGTGTTGGCATCAGCTACAGTGAACAAATGAATTAGCTATTAAGTATGCTTCCAATAATCACATTCAACTAAACCTACTATGCTTCTTCCTTAAGACATGGTGTGAAGGTCACGGGGCTCATGTGCGATTGATTTCCATTAAAATCCATGTCGTTAGGGTCATGGGTCCATCCTCGTTAGACATGTCAAGTCATTGCGTCCCCAGCGTTGGAGCCATCGATTATCATTTTTCCTGTCCCCAAATAAACGCGGTCTCGTCCACGTATATCTTGATTATATATTAAACCCGAGACATGGCTGCCTAAAAATTCTATCGTAAAAGTATTGAATCTGCCACGGTAATTTCGTAACCGCTCTAAATTACCAAATCAATATCTTAAAAAACTCTTTTATTGCAAAACTCCGCTGCTTTATAATTAGGTTTTTAAGAAAAACTCCTTAACATCTTTTTAACTATCTTTATATTTGGTATTTTTATTATTTTTGCATTTATTTATAAGTTGAATATATCCTATTATAGTTTAATGATATAATTATTGATTTTCCAACTAAATGAATTATGTTTAAATTCTCTCTCTTTAAGTACAATATGGTTGTTAAAAAAAAATAGAAAAAAAGGTTGAATATATGGGTATTTATACAAGAGATACAAAAATTAGTAATTAAAGATCGAACCCTATTTAAGACTATAGCTTGACCATATAAGCACTTTTTATCAAGAAAGCTTAACCTAGGTTCTTATGCAATGGATCCATGACAAAGATGAGCTATAAAAGTATCTTTTTTTTTTTTCTTGATATATGAGCTTTCTTTGTTTTCTTTTTCAAATTTCCAAACTTTCCGCGTAAAGATTTCCGAATTGGACCGGAGGTCCGATGTGAAAGCTATTGAGAAGGGTGGACGACCAAGAAGATATTTAATTGAAACGATTTGAGGAGCACAGGCAAACGAAAACATGTGGCCCATGAAATCCAGGGGATGCACATCTTATAAAGTTAAGTGTCGTCTAACTTGCGGTCATGTGTCGCTGTCCAAATAGCCACGACATGCTCTAGGGGAGCATGAAACTCATCAACCTTGACTATTAAGGGAGTAATTAGCGCCGGACCCTACCGATTTTCTTTGTTTAGAATTTAACGCGTAAAAAAGTCTATGCATAAAATTGGGATTTTTTTTATAATTTTCTCTTTTTTAAAAGAAATTAAATAGATATTACCAACCATCTCACTCTTAATTTGATCATCTTTAAATTTAAACTATTAAATAAACTGTGAATCTAATAATTCAAATTTAAAAATATAAAAATCAATGATGAGATAATGAATGGAACCGATTATATTAAAATAAAGGACGAAAACATAAAATCTCCAACAAAAGTATAAATTACACATGAGACAAATTGATAATACATTTTCTAGACTATTAACCAAGCAAATAAATCCAATGTGATTTTACATTATTATAATGTTTCGAAAATGAAATAACACCAAAACGTTACTAAAATCTCCTGATTTTATAGGCTTGAGCGATGCTTTTCCGGGTTACTAGTACAATTTCAAAATTTTTCTAAATTAAAACATACTTTCAACATTTAAAGATTTATTTGTGCCTCGTGGATAGTTTATAAGTGTATATGCAATCACACCTTATAAGTAGGGATGATTACATATACAACCCTCTAAACTAACTGAAATGTGTGGACGAATTTTTTAAACTATAACTTCTCATCTCATAAGATCTTTATAATATGTAAATGACTTCCAAACTATTGCTAAATTCTTCAAAACATTATTAAAAGAACTATAAATAGCAATTATTTTAGAGTTTTATGTTCATGTGGAGGAAAAGTCACATTTTTAAAAGTTAAGTGCTTAAAGTAAATCATCAATGGATCTAAGGAAAGACTTACCCTATGTGGCAGTTTACGGTCTCTCCGTGAACTTGATGGGTCCACAGGTTAAGGGCAATTGATCACTCCAAAATCATAGAATCTTCGAGTTCATAATAGTTCACCAAGTAAAATTAGAAAATAATTACTAATTAGTACAAAATAAATAAAAATATATAATATAAAATTTAATTATAATGTAAATTTAAGCAATTTGTACGTGAACTAGGAAAAATTTTCCCATTTATGACACTAAATGTATTGCTATTAGTGATAAAAAATAAATATACCTTTAAAACAAGTTTACTTTAAATATAAGACTAATTATTGATATGTCTTAACTTTCATTGTCCCATGTTACTAATATCACAATATAGTAACACAATATAGGTATATTGTAATTTCGATAAATAAGATAAGCAAATCCTTTTAAGCTTTGTCAAAAATAGCACTAGAGCTACTTGGTTCTTGGGTTTAAAAATTGTGCTAGAACTAATTAGTTCTTAGACTCAAAGTGAATATGTAATATATATCTATAACACATTATATATATAAATCTAAGTTGATTGAAATGATTCGAAGGGCCTCATGACTCTAAGGTTTCAACTAAGCCAAATCCCTATATTAAGGTTTTTATAAGGTCTATTTACATTATCAATAGCATAATGTAGGAGTGAACGGATAACCATATCATATAGTATATCTACATAGAACCTACTTTAATAAGGAGGTTTTGATAGATAATAAAAGTGATAAGGTAAATTTTAAGTAGTAATTTCTTAGAATTTACTCTTATAGAGTAAGATATGGATACGAGTATGAGTATGGGTACGAAGTCATGATAATTTGTATCTACCTCAAAACCTATACTTTAAAGTATATAAGGTATAGAATCTAGAGTATAATGTATCTATTTTGTAATAAAAATTGAATAATAATAAATAAATAAATAATACTGTTATATCTTTTTTCAACCTCAAAGAAAGAAAAAAAAAAAAAACAACAAAAGCCGAACCCATAAAACCCTTAGATTAGGTTCCTCGAAAAAACTTTCTCTTTTCTTTTATTATCTCATTTTTCTTTTCATCTTTTACTGATCATAGTTTAGTAAAGTCTCAAAAACATCTCAATTATTAGCTTATTTGCGCCACTAAAAAAGTTATATTATATAACTTGTTATACATATAGATTATGAAATCATTTATTTGTACTATAAAATCTCATTCCTTTCAAATTATTTTTAGTTGACCCATTGCCAATGAAGTTAAATGTTTGATATTGATTATATGTCCAATATAATATTTCAAAGAAAGGAAAAAAAAAATAAACAAGTTTCAAGATACAGAATACATGGTGGTTTCAAAAAGTCATAAGACAGGTTTTAAGTATAAAAGTTTAGTAATTAATATTTATATAGGAGGATATGAATAAAGCTTTATACCCTATCTTATGTATCCTATACCACTTATCCTCATTTGAAGATATGCATAACTTACCTTCAAAACTTTTTCTTGTAAATACAAGTTCCTCTATTACTTAATTTACACTTTACCTCCTATTATAGAGGGTAAAAAAAAAAAAAAAAAGTGTATCTTCTTACTTTTATTGTTGTGTCAAAGAGTAGCCATGGGACTTACTAAGAGTTTAAAAGCAATTTATCATATTTTCAAATATTGAACTTTATAAATTATACGAAAATGTGAAGAATTTTTTGTTTCGTTTTTTTTTTTTTTTCGATGCCCTTACCTAGGAAGCTACACTGGGTCGTATTTTTCCAAGATATCCTTTTCATATTACAATCCTAATTTTATCATCCATGCAAATAAGATAATACTGGAGTTGGTAGTACGCCCGGGTTAAATAATATTCCAAACGTAGTTAATCCCTGTGTGTAAATTGCTGTTTGGTTACGTACAATGTAAAAAGAAATATAAACCAACTTGATTTGATATTTATGAAAAGTGAGCTGTACCTTCATCATACGTATATTATGTATATGTGTATATATATATATATATAGATAATAGATGTACACACACACACGGCTTTGAGGATTCATCATGCATTATTTTAGAAAGGATGACAAGTGACAAAGCACTTAAAACCTATATATATATATATATATATATATGGATTGCACTACACATGCATATCCTCCAGCATGAATGCTGACACAATGCTTCATATCCATGTATTCCTATTTTTAGCTTAAGTTAATGCAAGTTTAATGCAGGGGTCGGTTCTAAGATATAGATATGAAGGACAAAGAACAACAGTTATGAATTTGTTCAAGGGGGGGAAAAAAAGAAAATTAAAAACACTAAATATATAGTGCTGTTGATCAACAGCGAAATTTCACCAAAAGAAAGAAGTTGCATTGTTGATGGAAAATAAAAAGTCGTTTTCATTTTTCCATATTTCTTTTATCACTTTCTTCTATACACATATCAACAACATTCATCTCCTACCACTTGCTTTCATTGATAGCCATCTATTAGCACCATATCTCAAGATCACTTTAATATATAATTATATTAGAGGAAATGGAAAATTGTGAAACAAATAGTCTTTTTTCCTTCTTCTTTTTCCTTTTTTTTTTTTTTTAAAAAATCTTCGAAGTACGGGAACATACACCATGTTGGCATCCAAGTATGTACTCAACGTGATAAGTCATATAAAATTAACAGACCCATCGTAAAGCTATAATGGAATTGAATTACCTAATATTATATTAATTTTCTATTTTAATCACTTAAAAATTGAATTTTATAATTGAACTTAATAAAAAACAGCTAATCCCCACGTGTAATTTTCCCTTTTGGACGTATTGATAAAATAAATTTTCCTGTGTCTTAGATGCAATGAATGCCGACAAGAATGAGTCTTTTCAACCTTTTTCATACATCCACAAAACATGTTATTGCCTATCAACAACATCAACGAGTGATAAGAATAGCATAATTATGTGTGTGCCATGTGCATTTCGTACTTCATGTAATCTCGAGAAGCAACAAGCAGATTATACATGAAGAGAAGACTTTGAGGAAATGGAAGGAAGGAAGGAAGAAAGAACAAACAATCTGGAAGTCTTTAATGCATAAATAACCAACAAAAGAGGCTAGAACCTCAACATAACAATTGTGATTGCTTTGATTTCTTAGAGCAGAGTTTTTTTATAGTAGAATACTTGTTTTTTTGGTTTGAGAATTATGTTGAATGAGAAAGCATGATAGAATATTTATACACTCTTAAACTTGATAACATTTGTTAAATAAATCTCTTTAATGATCAACAGATAGGATAAAATATACTCAATCAAAAGTTCTCCTGATAAACTCGTCATTAGCTCAAGTCCAATAACTTTCTTCATTAAATGAATGAGCTTCTTTAAGAGAGATTGAGAATGAATAAACAGATTATTTGAATTATAAACCCAACTCGTTATATCTACTCTAAGAAGTCAAGCCAAAATTAATATCGATATAGCCAATTCAACATTTACAAGTATCATATGCAATTTGTTGAAAAAGTAAGAAACAATTGAAAAACTTTTTTTCTTTTTTTTTTTTTTTTTTTTGGTCACTTGAAAGCAACAAGATGTGAATCTTCTTGCTAAGAGACAAGAAAGACTTCTAACTCTTAGATCTTTTATGTAAAATCTAATGCGAGAGCATGCTACTTTACATATAACAAGCTTCTTGGTTAGATAAATTTTTTCCTTTTTAATATAATATGTGTCTGAGTAAGTTAAAAGATAGTAAATTCATACTCAATTAAGAGTATTGAAAAAGAGAACAATAACCTTGAGAATCAAATCTGGATTACTTAGACCATCCTTATTAATGCGATTGAGAAGTACCCCATTGGTAATGCTAGATAAAATAAACATTATTCTTAGTGTATATTTATAAGGCCACTTTTGAGTTAGAGATTTATCATTTTTGGATTAGGCTGTCTCTCCGGACCCGTATTTCTTCTTGTTGGTGGTGAGTAGTATGTAGTGTTCTTTGACTCTCCATTGCGTTTCATATTTCAGTAAAAACAAAACTTTCTTTGCAGCAACATTCGGGATTAGTGGACTGAATTCTACTTTTTACAAGAAATCAAAAGATGTTCCAAACGTGTTATGCATACTAACTTGCTCCTCTGTGTAAGCGCCCGTTGAAATTATGGGGAGATAATCTGCATATTAATATTATATGGTGCAAAGGTCCATGTTTCCCTGGAAACTAAGGACAATAAGGAGGGCTGAGAATGAACAATAACCATTAGACTCAAAAAAATCATGTGATTACCCATTGATCATTACCATTTTGGTATGACTTAACATAGATTTGCATAGTCATAACAAACAATATGAACTATTTATGGCGATGAAAAAGTTTAAAAAGTCTAATCTAAGTTTTCCAAATTCTATTATTGGCTCTTTTCGGGAGACAGGTGCCAAAGTTTGTGCTTGGGGTAAAAACAAATAAAGCTTATAATCTACTCATGGTTGGGTCAAACTACTTGAGTAATTTCTCAAGTTTGGTTCTAGCTTATTTGACTCCACTCGTAAGGCCAATCAAGTATACTCATAAATTGAGTTAAAATCAAATTTAAATATCAATATAATTTTAATTGGTTTACCAAAAAAAATATATATAATTTTAGTTGTAGAAAATATAATTTTTTATATAACAAGTACAAACAACTTTAACAGAATCGGGTGTAAGTTTATTGAATAAATAAATAAATATATAAATAGATATTTTTTCAAATGTAAACAAGCATATTCAGTATTACCTCAAGTTGTAAATCCAATAATAAAGTCAAAACTCGAGATATAATTTTTTCAGTAAGTTTGAAATCATGCTTAAAAGGATGCTTTATGTCCTTTTCCCATTTTTAGAAACTAAAATGTTATATGTATGTATGTGTATATATATATATCACATTTACTTCTCCACTTAAAACATAAAAAGGTAAGACTTAGTAATAGTATAAATATAAATAATTAATAGATAATTATAAAAATTTATAGAAAATAGTAATTTTAGTAGTTATAATAGTAGTTTTTAGTAATTGCAATAGTAATTTTTAATGATTGTAATAGTAGTCGAAATGTACAGAAAAATTAGTTATACTAATAGATGAGAAGATGTAACTTTATATACACAAAAATATCAAAGAAAAAAGGAAGAAAGTTTCAACTAAATATTTATGTGCCTTTTCCTTTGAAATAGGCTGAAGAAATTGGCTATTCCAACCAAGCCAAAAACCTCTTTATCATCTTCAATCTTTTTATTTTTTTATTTTTTTCATTATTCTACTATTACGATGCTGGGTACCAATAATCCACAACATATTATACAATGGAGTAGTAGGCTACCGATGCTATTATATTTCTTCATCGTTTTGCCAATTTTTATACCGCAATCAAACTAATCCTAACCTCCACTAGGTACGGCTCGAGAGGAAGATATTAACAAATAACAAGGATAGTGACTCCTTGGGTTTTCAAACTTTCGTACTATAAGGTAGTACCGCGGGGAAAAAAAAAAAAAGAAAAAGAAAAAAGAGAATTTTCAATTATATTTTTATGCTTAAAATTTTGATTTTATTAATGATAAAATTGTCCGATGCATCATTAGGTTACGCAGTAACTAAATTAGCTTATATTTTGAGAAAATAAAAATAAAATGTGCACTCTAGTATTAATTTGGGTTCTTGATTCACTTCTTTTCTTTTATTTTTAATTTACATCAGTTTGTCCGAGGATAAATAACATTTTGAAAGAAAAGAGCAATAGGTTGCTGTTTTGTGGAGCATTTTTCTTTTTGGAAAAATATAAATTTAGGATTCAAGTTTTTACACATTTTCTATTTGAGTCATAAATATTTAAAAAATTTTATTTGTGTCCTCAATGTCTACAAAAATTTTCAAACAATTTTTTGTTAGTTTGTCATTAATTAACTACGACATGTGACACTTTTTGATCTATCTATGAGAAAAATATAAAATTAGGAGCCAACCTTTTGCATCTTTTCTATTTGAGTACTAAATATTTCAAAACTTCTATTTAAATCCTCAACGTTGGTAAAAGTTTTTGAACAAATCTTCAATTAGTTTGTTGTTAATTTTTTGGTTAACTATGGTACATGGTACTTTCTAATTAATTCACATATTTTTTATTAAATAATTACTATGATAAAATAATTTAAAAAGTAATAAAATAATAACAATAATAAATTATAACGAAAATTAAGAAAATATAAAAAATAAAAAATCAAATAATAAAGATATATGCATATATAATAATAAATGTATATGTGTGTGTATTTATTATAATTTCAATAAAATAATTTTTTTAAATAAAGAAAAAAAGCTTAAAAAAAATCCAACCACCCATACTAGAACGACAAAAAAAAAAAAAGTAATGAATCACTAAAATTGATCGAATCAATCTACCACTAACTAGGGGTGATCGCCTACTCCTTAAGGTAGGTCACGTAATCCCCATTAGGAGGGCAGGCAGCTACATATCCTTGAATTTAAAGGAAAAAAAAAAGAAGGGGGAATAAGAGGAAAAACAAATAGGATTTCACTCTTTTTAAGAAAAAAAAAAAAATCTACTTGGCTATGGGTAGCTATACACCCCTTAAGGGGTTATGCAAATGCTCGAAGGGTTAGGTGCCACTTATAGTTAGTTGTGGATTGATTCAAGTCGTTTTAATATATTGGCTACAACTTTTTGCTTCCTTTTAGCCGTTTTAATCATTCTAAGGTTAGAGAGTAACTTTTTGCTTTTTTATTTATTCCTTGATTTTTTAAAAATTCATTTTATTGAAATTATAATAAATATATATGTATATACATTTATTATATTATATATATCTTAATTATTTGATTTTGCATTTTTCTTTTCAATTTTCCAAAATTTTTATTATTTTATTTATTATTACTTTTATTTTCTTAAATATTTTATTATATTAATTATTTAATAAAAGTACGTGGACTAATTAGAAAGTGCTAGTATCACAGTTAATGAAAAAGTTAACAACAAACTAATAAGGGACTTATTTAAAAATTTTTGTAAACGTTGAAATCTTTAATAAAAAAATGTTTGAAATGTTTAAGACTCAAATAGAAAATACACAAAAAGTTGAGTCCTAAAGTTACACTTTTCCTATGAATCCATCGGAAAGTACCAATGTCATAATTAATGGAAAATTAAAGGAGAATTTTTTGAAAATTTTTGCGAATATTAAGGATTCAAATAAAAATTTGGAAATATTTCGGACCGAAGAAAAAAATATGCAAAAGATTGAATCCTAAATCCATACCTTTACTTTTTAAAAAAAAAAAATATATATATATATATATATATATTCGATAACTGTACATACATTTAGAAAACCATAAGATAAATGCTATTAAAATATTAAAACTCCACTAAACAATCTAGTCCTCCCAACTTTGGAATATACATATACATCTTCCAAATTGTTTTTATTGTAAATCCTTCATGTTTGACATTAACTCGGGTTTGATCCCATGGAGAGTAAATTTAATAGGATGAATTACACCTTGATTGTATTGACATGGACCATTATTATGAATAGCAATATCGGAGCTATAAAAGGAACAATCAAAGGATCGATTATTGTAATTGTTTTAAGCTCAAATGGATATTTGCAACGAAAGTTGGATAATGTTGACTCTTGACAAAAGGATGGTGAAATTATATTGACTCGCTCTTCAGTAAGCGCCCATCGAAATTACAAGGAAATCATATGCTTGTCAATATAATATAAGAGCAAAGGACTATGTTTCCGTGGAAATTAAGGACAATGTCTGTTTTTAATAATAACAATTAGACTAAAAAAATCATGTCATCACTGATTGATCAATACCATTTTGGTAAGACTTTACGTAGACTCGCATAGTCATAACGAACCATGTAAACTTTATGAAAATTTTCCAAGAGCTTAATCCAAGTTATTTTCTTAATTAAATATAGCCCGTTCCAAAACGATTTGATGTTGAATTTACTCAGTAGCACATAGTAGGTGGTAATTTGCGTCAGCAATTTATGTTTGTGCTCCATTTCATTTGAAGTTCGTGTTAATGCAAAAGTTATATAATATTATATAGTGATCACAAATAATTAGTTTATAATATCACCATTTTTATTCATCTCATAGTTATATCTTTCGTATCATGTCTCGTGTTTCTCTCTCTAATCATATTGGAGATCGTGTCATGCGGGTATTTATGTTATTATATTGGGTTAGAAATTGTGAGCCCTAATAGAGTGTTAAAATGAATAATTAAAAAATTATACAATTATAATCGAGAGTGTAAACGAGTAAAACTTACTTGTGATCTAATTTGAGTGTAACTCAAGCTACTTAAAATAGTTAATTAAGTAGAGTTTGAGCTTTATAGCATTTAGCCCTACCTAAAATTGTAATTGAGTATAAGTTGAGCTTAAATAGCAAAAACATCTATTTATACAAAGAAATATCTAAATGGGTTTTATCAAATCGAGTCCAAAACTTATTAAATGTCACATCCAATCGAGCTTCAACATAAGATTCTATACTTAATCAAAGGCAAAATCCAATTTAAGTACTTATGAATTGCCGAGTCCATTTTAAGGGTTTGAGCTTTAACCTAATATTATAAAGCCATTGCTCGATTTGTTTACATTCCTAAAAGTACTTACTTGGTAACTATTATCAAGCAATGTACACAAAGGGTAGTCAACTATCAACCAACTATCATAAGTTTTTACTTGGGGAATTAAGGTAAGGTTAATTGGCCCAACCTAACAAGCTAAAGCTCAAACTCTATGGTATGAATAGAATGAGTCATTATTTACTTGTATTCTAGTAGTTTGTAGACCATTTCACATTTTGATAACTTCATAAGGAATTGCACAATCAATAGTGATTTTTCTATAGTCACGTCTTTATTTATTAAGGGACCGATCTTGCTATTTATTTTACTATTGATTTATGTTCTTTATGAATTTAACAATTTAGATTTTAAAAAATAGAAATAATGGGTTAGATAGTAGGATCTATCCTATCAAAATAAAGAATAAGAATGTAAATTCTCTCACTCCTTCAAAAAGATATATAAAGAGTAAAATATTAAGGCTAAGCAAAAAAAATCACGAACCGTATATTGAACCATAAACCAAACTGAAAAATAGATTTTTTTTTTTTTTTTGCGAACCATTTGATTTATGGTTTAATTCAGTTATATATGAATGGTTCACAATTTGATTTGGGAAAACGAATCAAATTATGCTATTTTGAACCGAATCGATTCGTTTAGTTAAATTAAAAAAAAATCATACAATTATTTTGTATTTTTTTATATTTTTTTCCATCAATCTTCATAGATTTCATCAAATATTTCATATCTTATTATTTTTTATTTCAGTTTTACATCAATTATTAAGATTAAATTGAGTAAATTCTTTTTGAAATTTCATATTTATTAGAGATAAAAATATTTAGTAAAAATTTGACACAAACAGTTCAAACCGTGGATCAAATTGAACCGAACCGAACCGAACCGATTTTAATTAAATCTAAAAAATTTATTAACTGAACTATATAGTTAGATTCAACTTATTAAAAAAAAAAAAAAACCAAACTGTTATATCAAATTCGGTTCGATAAAAAAGGGCAAACCATACCGAATCAAACCATACCCACCCTTATAAGATATTTTATTTTGCTTTTATTCAAGGACCCACCTAATCCTAGGCCCATAGATGTGGCCCATGGAGAGCCCATTAGGACTGCGGACTCGTGCTTGACCCGGCTGATGTGCATGCACGTGAATTGAATTTGCCTGGAATAGACATGCACGCATATTAAACCCGCCATCTTTTTATATTATTCAAAAAATGTGTGTCTATATAATATATATATATATATATATGTATATATAAATATTATATGAACGAACTCTAGTATTGTCTTCGTGTCTTATTTACGGCGAAGTACAATAGCACAACAACATAGTCAATCACTCCTCCAAGTGATCATCTTAAATATTTATTGGAACACGACAAGATCAACCGCATGCATCTTATAAATCAAAATCTCTAACATGTTGTCTTCATCACTCTCTCTCTCTCTCTCTCTCTCTCTCTAACAGACTGAAAACTTCAATCAATCCTTATTCACTGTTTTGCTATCTCGATATTACAATAATTAATGGGTAATTAACATAATGGTGATTTTGTTTTCTTAGTATTAATTGAATTATGAATGTGTTATACGTGTACAATTTAACTTTTATTTTATTTTCTTATTTGTTTGTGACTGAAGCTAGTGAAAATCCATACAAGAGAATACCGAGGACACTTGAAAAGGCTGATGGAGGTGAATTTGGAAAGTGCTACTCGTTGCCTGCTATCAATGACCCTCGAACAGGTTCTAATTAATTCACTTCTTTTTGTTTGATGTTTCCTTATCTAAATTTTATTTGATTCATAAAACATTCGTGCAGCTTTTATTAGGAATCTCTACTGTTTATACAGTCTTTGTCAAGAATTTTTACTATTTATGCAGCCTTTATCAAGAATCTCTATTGTTCATAAATGATAACGAGCTCATACAATTCATAAGAAAATGGAAAAAGATTATGTCTCAAACAAATGCACCATTATAAGTCATTGGTTCATCAGAATTTTTTTATTTTTTATTTTTTGGTATAATATACTAATAGCATATAGATAAAAAGAAAAAAAAAAAACTAGGAATATCATTATTTTATGATGATGATTTATTCGGTTATTCAATATAAGTAGCATTTCCTATATGCTTACAGTGGCCCATGTTAGCAAATATTATGTTTCCACAGAGTTGATGATTTCAAAAGTTGGTGAATAAGACAGACAAACTTGTAGTTTCAAACACTAAAATGCAAAACATGCAGGCCTAAACATAGAATTAGTGACTGGTGTTGTATGTGGGTAAATTACATTGCCTTATTAAGATCATTAATTCTTGTATTGCAGATAAATTGCCTTACTCTATTAAGATCCTACTAGAATCAGCAATTAGAAACTGTGATGAGTTCCAGATAAAAAGTGAAGATGTTGAAAAGATACTTGATTGGGAAAACACATCTCCTAAGCAGGTTGAGATCCCATTCAAGCCAGCTCGATTTCTGCTACAGGTAGCCCTGAATTTTGATAGTAACTTAACTATTGCTCATGTTGCAATTCATGTACTTTGGTTATACAAAGTTTGTGAATACAATCTCTTGATTCAACTGGAGTTCCCGCAATAATCGACCTTGCTTGCATGCACAATGCCATAAAGAGCCTTGGAGGAGATCCAGATAAAATTAACCCACTGGTTAGCTATTCATGATTGGTTTTACCCTTATATTTGGGACTTTTACATGCTAATTTTGGTTGATTAGTCACTATTTAGAAAAGCCACGAAAGAACTTTTGGTAAATGCAACTTGGCATGTGATGGTATCGTGCACAATGGTGTAGTCTTAACAGTCCTAGGAGTCTGGCCAAACCTTGCAAATGCACCGTGATTGCAAAGCCCTCAAATTTAAGGATCAAGATTCATGATTAGTGGTAAATTTATTTTTTCACATAACTAAGAAAGTCTTGAAATTAAATCTAGACAATTGTCTACTCTTTGGTCCACTGAGATAAGCGAATATGATGGATCATGATTAATCGTGTTTTATAAGAATACATAGGTTGAAATTATTTTACCTCCATCAAGTAATTGAACTACAACAAAATATGTTAATCTGGAGTTGGTAAGGAAAAGTTAGTCTATGAGAAAGCCAATTCTGCCCTGAAAACTAACTTATAAAGTGGAAGATTGAAACATTTATTTAAGCACACTATATATGCAATAACAATGCTGATCATAATGAAAACTAGCTTTGAGACCATGTGAAAACCCCAAACTCAATTAGATTATAAAGGCCAAACAAGTATATAAGAATATCCAGAATTTTTTAGGAGACAATGTAGAAACTAACATATAAAATGACCTATGAATGTTTCATATGGTTTATCAGTTAAACCCAACACATTGTCAAGCTACCATACAACAATAATTTCCCTCAAGTATAGTTTACTATGCAAAAGATAAAGAATTGCAAAACGTCCTAATGCTTGAATCAAGCAACTATGCAATCATCCAAAACTAGTTGACATGACTAACATAAGCATGTAAAATTTCTGCCTGGCTCTGGAACATGGAGGTGGAATCTCAAGAAGTCAAACTTTTGGTGTTAGAAATTAGCAGCCCAAAATTATGGAACCTTCATCATATTCCAAGAGCGATGCTGTTGTTTTCTGTTGGAAGTCTTCATCATTTTAATATACAATTCCATACATGCAGAGTCCTGTAGAGCTCATTATTGATCATTTGGTTCAGGTTGATGTGGCAAGATCAGAAAATGCGGTTCAAGCTAATATGGAAATCGAAATGCAGCAGAACAGAGAAAGATTTGGCTTTCTCAGGTGGGGATCCACAGCTTTCCATAACATGCTCGTTGTTCCTCCAGGATCAGGAATTGTCCACCAGGTAATGCCATAAACTGCATAGCAAAAGGAGTTATTGTGCGGTGTTGGAGAATCTAGTAAACACAAACTTGCATTCAATAAGCTCAATCTTGAAAGTATACTGCACAGGTAAACTTAGAATACCTTGGTAGAGTTGTGTTCAATAGAGATGGGATGCTTTACCCCGATGGTGTAGTAGGAACTGATTCACACACAACAATGACTGATGGACTTGGAGTTGCTGGTTGGGGAGTTGGTGGGATAGAAGCCGAAGCTGCAATGCCTGGCCAGATAATAAGAAACTTCTATTATATGTTCCCGATCAGGAGACTGTTAACTTGTCCATTGTCCATATTGGTTGGGGTACCACCTCTATTATCACTTGCAGTATCTGAAGATGGTTGGAAAAAGCGATGAAACGGTAAATTATCAGCAGATTTTCACGTCCATTGAGATGAGCAATCTTTTCCTTATATAACATATAGGACAACCCGTGTGGGTTGCAATGATTGAATCCTACTTGAGGGCCAACAACATGTTTGTAGACTACGATGATGTAAGTACACATGGTTTCATGTTTCTGTATTATTTTTTGTTTTAAATTTGCTGACAAAAATACAATTTTGTGAATGAAGTCAGCCCCCAGACGAGATATTGTTCTCATCCTACCTAGAATTAGACCTTAGAGATGTTGAGCCCTGTGTATCAGGGCCAAAGAGGTAAAATATGTATTTTAATCAACTGTCATTACATGTTTTCCTTTTTGAACAATCACCAAACTGTATAGAAGCCTCACGATCGAGTTCCATTGAAAGACATGAAGGCAGATTGGCATGCATGCTTAAACAGTAAAGTTGGATTTAAGGTGAGACCATTTTGCTGATAGATAAATCTACTAGTTCCGTAGAGATTTTGCATTAATGAATTGATTACTTTGTGTGGTAGGAAAATTTTCATAACCGATTTGATCCTTTTTTAAGCAGTTTAGGTTTTAGAATACTAAAAGCAAAGCAAGCAGTGTGAAGTAAAAGTTGAAAGTCAAACCAGAAATATCTGATACTTTCTTCTTTCAATCGTAATGATATCCCAGGGTTTTAACAAGCCAATAGAGGACCAGAGCAAAGGTAGTAGAATTTGAATTTGAAGGACTGAAGGCACAGCTCATCCGAGCATAATGCTTGGGGCTGGATTGCTCCTTAAGAAGGCTTGTGAGCTGGGACTGGAGGTGGAAATTTGCATTTATTTCAATAGATTGTTCCATAGTGCATGTGTTTTCTATTTAGGACAATGTTGAATATGTTTTTTCTTCCTACCTTTGAACTTCCTATTGCCTCTTCTGTCTTCATTTGGCTTGCAAATATATCATGTTTAAAGAAAATAACCAATGTCTTGTATTTTTATTAATGTATTGGATGCCTTGAGTTGATTAAAATTTTATGTCAGGTTAAACCATGGATAAAGACAAGTCTTGCTCCGGGTTCTAGAGTAGTTACAAAATATTTGGAAAAGAGGTGTAAATCATATTGTTATCTGTTTTGGGCTGCGAGATTTCGGGTTTTTTAATCACAATTGATGGCATTGTTGTACCAGTAACAAAGAATAAATTGTGATTAAAACAACGCTGTTCTTTTCGGTGGTTTCATTTCCCTCAGTCTAGTACACTAACAAAGAATAAATTCAGGGTGTAAAAGCAGTAATAGCAAAAAGTTTTGAGCGGATACACCGTAGTAATTTGGTGGGCATGGGCATTATTCCAGTGTGTTTCAAGCCTGGAGAAGATGCTGAAACTCTAGGATTGACTGGACAGGAACGGTACACTATAGAACTTCCAAACAGTGTGAAAGAAATCAGACCTTGCCAGGATGTCCCAGTGCAGACAGACTATGGCAAGTCATTCACTTGTACGTTGCAGTTTGACACAGAGGTAACTCCAGATAATCCGCATGCTTCCATCATCACCATTTGCATTTTGTCTAAGATCAGGCTAAGTGCTATTGTAATCGTGCAGGTGGAGCTGGCTTATTTTGATCATGGAGGTATTCTGCAATATGTCATCAGGAAATTGATCCATGCTGCACAATGAATTAAGCATATAAGATTCACAAGACAGTCCATAGGTCCAATGCATAATTTGTAGTTATAATGTACAACATTTAATTCTGGTACATGGTTCGTTTTTAATCTGAAGTCCATGTTCCATATTCCTAGTGGATAATACGTATGTGACGCGTGTGAAGGGGAAAAAGAAAAGAATCAAAACTACATAGAATATGAGATTTTTATACAGATAACTGCATTATTAAATCCACAGGATCAATAGTTTTGAGAGTCTGATTGCTATTTCCATTGACTGTTTTACATATGAAACTTAACATGGGAATGTAGAACACCAAATGCATAAAATAGAGGTTTATTCAGGTTTCAAAGATTAAAAAGTGGCTCATTTTTAGTTATCACAAACATGAGTGGTGGCCAGTGGAGGAGCAGGATGACGTGAGTCGGACATGTGAAAGCGAATGATAAGATAGAAGTTTTTCGAAAAGAAAAAAAAAAAAGAAAAATTCTAAGAAGCGTAACAAAAGTCAATGATATTTTCTTCCTTCTACAGGTGAATCTCAGTGCTGCACTGATTGTACTGTTGCTTCTGTAATGCTGATGAAAGCAAAAATTTGATTTCCTTATTACACCAGTGTAGCGGTAAGAGAAAAGACAAAGTAAGAAAGCATACAGAGTCAGCAGGACGGCCGCAAACTAAATATTATAGCATTACGCTTTGAGCTGCGTGTGGCGTTACTCAAGTCTAACAGAGGGCTCCGTGTGAGATGCACCCATGAGACAAAATTTGGTCATCCACAAGTTTCATTGAAACCTACAGTAATTGGCCTCATCAATAAAGAAAAAAGATAAGAGAGCTAGAACATTATTTGATGCAAAAAGAAAATCAACCCAAAAAGAGAGAGAGAGAGAAAGAAAAAGAAGAAAGAAAGAAAGAAAGTTGCAGTTAGGAGGACCGAGATTACATTATGAAGAATGAACTTGAATTTGTACAGTAGGCACGGCTAGAAAAGATTCATCAAATATTGTACACCTACAAGGAAAAATTCGATGTCAGGTTATGTTCAGCATTGAGGCAGATACGTTGATATGATTATGAATAGAAACTACTCTATGTTCTTAGACTCAAGGTTGAGTAATTGAGGAATCTCCTGGACATTTCACACTAAGGTAGGATAGTGCTTACTGAATTGGTAGTCCAAGAACCCTAATAGAAGCAATTGAAATAATTATATGTTGCACTGACCACGACAAGTCTTCTTATGGCAATTGGGTCTCCATTCTCGCACTTTTTGGTGCTGCCAAGCAGAGTGGTTCTTTCTCCTCAGCATCACCTTGTAGAGACTCTAGGAGCTCTTGTAGTTGTCTGCATCATACACCTCTTAACACATTTATATACAAGTGAAGTAGGAAGGAACTGCTTATAAGGTTCGGTTAAGAAATTCGGTGCATAATTCCAGATTGTGAGAAAATACTGCAATATAAAAGCACACGAGCAGCATGGGATTTTGCTCTTTATGGATCGTTATGATACAAACTTAAGCCACTCTTTTTAGTACAGTAATCTCAATGCATGTATGCCAAGCCTAGGCTGAACGCAAAGCTCAATCTCCTGACTAGGAGTCCAACTGCATGAGAAGATCCATATATCTCAGTAAGTATTTCCCACGCACGCAAAGGAGCAGACAATTTTTATTCTTCAGAGAGAGAAATCTGCATGAGAAGATCCATCAGTTGTCACTGATTGCTGATGATTAATTGCAAGAAGAGACTTGCCCAAAAACAAAAAAAAAAATGACGAAGTTACCAACCAAAAAGTTTGAGGAAAAAATTTTGAGTCATGAACCTAAAAGATAGGGTATTTGCCATCGGATCCATGAAAGAAGCAAGTGTATCCAACTTCAACACATAAAATCACTATCTGGGGTTGCAATTTCCCCTACAAGTGAGGTCATCTGATCATGAGGGAACACTACGGGCCAAACATTGCTCATGCACTACCATAGACATATGGAACGACTTGAATTTCACTGATTCAATCAAAATTTAGAACCTCTCTGACCGGGACCACAAGAAGTGATAACGCCCACAGCTTGGGTTACGATTAAGAATGATATTGACCATAAGAAATTGAAAGTGTTCATTCAAACTCTAAGAAATATTAAAGTTGAACATACCTGATATTGACCATTGAAGGGGAAAAAAATACATAACACCAAGCCAAACTAGTTCCTGCCTAGCTAGCACTCAGACCTCAACTGTTGTAGTCCTGCCATATAATTAATTTGCAAGTAAAGATGTTTCTTCAAAAGATTCCAACTGTTCATCCATTATCCCTTTTAAGCTACTCAATGTCTCAAATATCTGCTCTGCAAATGGATGGGATTCATCTTCCACTCCAAATGTATGATGGGTGCTTTCAATCTCAACGGCACTGCAACCAACAGGTTTTCTGATATTTTTCTCTTTCATTACCTTCCTCAACCTGGCAGCATTCTCCCATTTCCCTGTATCCTCATACATCTTAGCGAGGATTATATAACGTCCAGCATTCTCAGGGTCCAACAGAAATAACTTCTCTGCAGCCTTTTCAGCGAGTTCCACATTATTGTGTATCCTACAAGCACCAAGCAATGCACCATAGGCATCTTTCCCCGGAGCAAAGGGCATAGTTTCAATTAACTTCACTACTTCATTGAGCAAGCCAGCTCTTCCAAGAAGATCCATCACACAAGCATAATGCTCCTCCGACTTTTCAATTCCATAGTCTGCCATTTTGTCAAAAATCTCCAAGCCTTCTTTAAGCAATCCTGCGTGACTACACGTTGATAAAATACACAAAAATAATACTCCATCTGGGTGCAAGCCAACCTCAAGAAATTGGGAAAACATGTTGAGTGCCTCATCGGGATGGCCATACATTCCATAACACCTGATTATTGCATTCCAAACCACTATATTTTTCTCTATGACTCTATCAAAAATATCCCTAGCTATGTTCACATGACCACAATTTGCATAGGTTGAAATAAGCCCACTTCCCAAAGCAGCATCGAGTTCCATACCCGACTTCACAATGTAACCATGAATCCAAAAGCCTGCTTGAATTGCTGCTGCTTGAGCACAAGCAGGTAGAATACCAACAAATGTGGCTCTATCCGGCTTCACATTACCATCTTGCAGCAAAACAACAAATAGCTGCAAAGCTTCATCGACAAAATCATTCACCACATATCCTGAAATCATCGAATTCCAACTAACAATATCTTTTCCAGGCAATTCATCAAACAACCTTCTAGACGGTCCAACCTCCCCGCACTTGGAATAAAATGTCAAAAGAGCATTACCAACATACAAATCCCTATCAAATCCCAGCTTCACAATATGAGCAAAAACAGCTTCACCACGACACATGTTTTTCCAGGCACTGCATGCTTTCAACACAAAGGTAAATGTATACCGATTTGGCATGACTCCACTCGATCTTAACTCATCATAAACACTTAAAGCTTCCTCAAAAGGGCCCGAACTCGCATACCCTTGAATAACCACGTTCCAAAGGAAAATGTCTCTTTCGTGAATTTTATCGAAAACCTTACGTGCATCGTACATATTTTGATTTGTAGTCACATTACGTCCAATATAAGCAGCTATTAGTCTAGTAATAACAAATGGGTTTTGTTCCAGACCACTAGTTAGTATCTGGGCGTGGATTATTTTTACAGATTTGATGTTTGTGCAACGTTGTAATAAGTTTGTATAGTCATATGAATCTCTATATGGTCTTCCACGTGAAAAATCAGTGACCAAGAATCGAATAAATGTGAAAGCTGGATTGGTTAGGGATAATCCAAATCTAACAAGGTGATTGAATCCTTGACCCGACTGTTGCATTGGATCGACAACTTGAAATACGCAAAAAAAAAAAGGTTCGTAGTTTCTGGAGTGCTTTGAAAGAAAAATTACACTTCAGCATGAGCATCGGAGACAGAGAAAAAATAGACTACTTTTAAAAATATTCTATATTATATAATATAAATGGAAGTGAAACCATTTCTGTACGGTTTTCACTTTTCTTCGAAGGAAGATCCCGTTGCTTTAATGGGGGCGGGGCGGGGGCGGGGAATCATGTCCGAGTATATTGAAACATGTTAAATATTATTACCTCTTATTTTTTAAATTGTGCATTCATACCTCAATTATAATAAATATACATATATATTTAAATCCTATTTTACTATATATTTTTATATAAAATTACAAAAAAATAATTTATAAAATTCATAAAATCAACCGTAAAATAGTATGAATGGGCAATTTCAAATACAGAGCGTTGAACATATGAAATGAATATAAAGATATAATTCTGCATAACGATACATTGCCCATTATTTGGAACGAATTCGTGGACCCAACAACCAACAAATAACAATTCGATAAGGTTTTTATTTGTCAAGCACAAAATAGCCATGCCATTTTGTTTTTTACTTTCCAATAATTTGAGAAGGTTTTCTAATCAATTCCTCATCCTTTAAGACATTTTCCATTATTTATTGCGTTTTCTATTCACCATAATCATATAGTAAAATTATAATATTTTATGGAGGGTTTTACTAGAGGTGTAAATTTGAATTTGCCTTAAAATTTAGCCGAATTCCACTTTATTATTGTTTGACATAAAGCTCGACTCAATCAATCATAATTTATTGATGCAAACTCAAATTTTCACAATATTAACTGAGTAGCGAGTAAATCCAATTTGAATAATTTTGAGCTCCATATAAATTTCAATGAAAAAAATGATTTTAAATCTTTAGTAAGTCAAGTTGAAGGTATTTGAGTTGAGCTTAATTTAAGATTACAGATATTAAGTTGGAATCTAAATTTTGAAAGATTATTCAAATTCTAGTTTAATACCATTTAACTTGACTCAATTAATAAAAAATTTGACAATATTAATCAATTGAGGTGAGTCTGTGTGTGGGTTTGAGCATAGGTTGTGAATATAGAGATTAGAGAGATCAAATTTTTATCTAATTTCCATAGATTTTTTGTGAAAACCACTCTAGTAAGTCCAGTCTAAAGTCATGTTTGATACGTACTATTTCTTAGGATTAGTTAATTCTATAATTGAATTTTTTTTGTCTTCTTGTAATCAAGAAATGTATGGATGAATACATTACATGTAATATTATTTTATTTCACCAATGGATACGCTTCATAATAGATGTTTTTATTTTTTATCTGTAAGTGTGGTGAAAGGTAGAAGAAGTGAATTTTTATGTGATATTTATAGTGTTTATTGTTTAGGAAATTTAGCTTCAGGTGTGCTGATTCAGTGATCTTGCCTTTTGAGCGATAAGTGGTTCTTCCTCTTTTATGTTTAAATTAATGTAGTTCGTGTAGAAGAAATGATTATTTTAGCTTTACAACAATAAATAATAGAAATATAATATTATACGTTTTCAATCTCATAATGTAAGTATAGACATGAGATGAAATATTGATGAAGGAATTCTACTGTAGGTAAGTTTATGGTAAGGATGTTGATGCATTGATGATCTAGCGGGACATATCAAACGCAAATCTCATCAATAGCTACGTTTTCATGCACAAAGTAGTAATCAATGTTAGTGGTCCAAAAAAAAAAAAAAAAAAAAGGTAATCAATATCAAAATATTTGGACAACCATATTGAATAGGGTTAGCAGACAAATAGCAAATACAAAGATTGCCACAAGTGATGATGAGGTGTTAAATATAGATCTTAATTCAACTTCAATGAAGCTTCTAAATATATTTGGCTATTAGAGGATATGAGGTTCTACCAAAAATAAAAAATAAAAAAAGATGGTATACGTTGTAATGGATCAGCTTTATATAGACAACCAATTAAATCTCCTATCAATAATATCAATCAAGGAGATATTGGTGTGTGTTCAATAAGAATGACCCATAAAGAGACTATCATGCTCATTTTGATGGTAATTTTATGTTTAATCTATCAATTCAAACACAACACGAACGATTATAAATAGATTTGGATAAACAAAACTTGATATGATTACTAATTGAGTCAAACCCATTTAGATAAATTTATAAATGTGGGCATATTTAGGTTATTTAATAAATAAGTACCATATTTAGGTTATTTGTAAGTTGTAATGTTTTCATTGGATTATCCATACATTTTATCTATAAACTCCTTATCCAAAAAAAATAAATAAATAAATAAACTGAAAGATATCTTTATAAGTTGTATAATTTTCAATGTAATTTCCATCATAAATATTAAGTAAATTAAAGAAGACCCTTGAAGCATATTTTTTCAAATATAGACTCAATAATTATGATATATAAGTCTAACAATTCGTATTAATATATCATGTTTTGTATTGAGTTTAAATAGGTTTATATACAAGAATTTCAACCCATAACACAAGATATTTATTAGCATGTCTAGTATGGTTGGATTCATTTATTGATTAAGAAAATTCTAAAATAAATATATCTTAAGTGTATAGTCTTTGTGGTACCCTGCAATTTTAACGACTAGATCCAATATCTAATTTAGGAAATATAAATTTCGTAATTTTGCAACTAGGTTTCGAGTGGCTAATTTAGAGTATTCATGAAGGTAACTTGATTAAGGTAAAAATTTGCGAATAGATTAAAAATACTAGTTGAGGAAACCTCATAAGCTTGGATCTCGAAAATGTAATAATAAAAATATAGTCAAAATAGTGAATTTTACTATATTATTGTATAAATATCAGAAACGTGCAGGATCCATGCTTATAATCAAGGAACTTTAGAGATAATTTATATGCATAATAAAATTATTAAATGACATAAAGTAATATGTAGAAAACATGTATATACATAGAATATAATTATTATATAAATATATATATATCCTTATAACTATTTAAAATACCTGGATATATGTAAAAATATACTAATTTAATAAAAGATATTAGTAAAAAAAAAACTGTGTGGCATTAATGGAAAATTTATGGAAGGCATGGCAAGACTAGAGGATTGAGTGAAATCAAAACCCAAAATATTGACACCTAATATCACTTTTATAACATGTGTTGGTAAAGAATAACCCAAACCTAGTTATAAAAACATAAGCTAACATCCATTGTGAAGTTTAGTTACCTATAGTTTCGAGGAAAAATCGTAAGAGAGAAATTGAGGTGAGAAATGAATTTTTGGAGAAACTTTTAACAAGATAGTATAATTTAGGTATTGAAGGGTTTGCGGGGGAAAATTAGCACCTAGGAGTGAAAAAAAAAAAAAAAACCACCTCCTAAAAGCACACTACACCATGGAGTGTAGACAAACTTGGAGCGTTTGATCGTGGCAAGAGAGGCATTTCTAGAAAATGTTTGACTTTTTCGATTTTATCAAAATTTTTACTAAAAATAGTAAGTGATTTTAAAAAATTATGAAATTTGGCTTTTTTAAGTACTTTTACATTAGAATTCAAATATCAAACCAATTTTTTAAAATTTTAAGTACTAGTATAGGGTCCTTAAAAAAAAGCCCCATCAATTAGTTTTGTATCACATTTTCACAAGTTCAAATGTTGTAGTTTTGGTCTAGATTTTTATACATAAACTCTTAAGAGATGATATTTTCATATTATGTGATTAGATTTTTGAAATCTCGAAGTTGGATTTTAGGAAAATTTTTGTCTCACTTAAAGCAGTGTGCTAGTGGTAAATTTTCATAAAGGGAGCTTACTTGATTGTGTAAAACTATATTATAATCTATTTTCACTAGTGTAAAACAACTAAAAGTGAGTAATTCCAAGTCTTAAGTTGACGATTTTCTACTAAAAATAAAGTTTAAGTTGAAACTTTGTAGTTTATAAACTTAATTCTAAGTTTTTTTCTTAAAATATATAAAGTTTGGAGAAGAGTGGAATAGATGACTAATGTTGAGATGTTTTGATGTTGTAAAAATAGGTTTAGCATAATTTTTAAATTCAAGGGCAGTCGGATTTATAAGTGGATTAATGAAATATAGAAGTGGGAGTAGAGTTGGAAACTCGGTTAAAAAGCATAGTCCAATGGAAGAAGCTTGATATATAACTATAATAAAAGTAGTCAGAAGCTTGATCAAACGATAAATTGGTACTAAATATTATATCACATTTGGAGTCAAAGAGTAGGTTAGAAAGTGGCATACATATAAACCCTAAGGACTTACCAAAATTAAAACTCAACTAAAAAACTTCTTAGTAAAAAACCTACGCTAAAATACCATGTTAGAACCTTGGTCAAAATTTACATTACTTAATTAATACTTGATAAATTGCTTAGGAAACTTAACTTAAATGAACAACATACCTAAATGTCAAAATAAATTCTTATTCTATATATTGGATGGAAACTGAAGAGGTTATATTAAATATTTAGGAATAATTGAAGAAGGCCAAAGCGATGCGCAAAGATAACAAGCAGCAACACTAAGCTAAGTGGAATCAATGCTTCAAGGTATTTTGGAGTATTATTTTAAAATACTTAGGGGCATTGTTATGTTTTTGGCATATAGATGTAACTTAGTTGTTTGTGTGTATGTCGTGCATATACTTAAATGTTACCTTACTATTGTAGGAAGTAAGCTCCGCATTGTGATTGTTTTGTATATACTATTTTAGTTTGAATTGATTAAAATTGGTTAACTACCTCAAAAAAGAATTAACTTAAACTCAATCTAACTTTTAACTGAACATGCATCGAAACCCACTAGATAAAATGGTTAGAATTATCAAGCTATATACAAACCTTTTAACGAGGATAACTGAAATAATCCTTAGTTGAACTAAGTGATGGTAAGGAAGATCACAGCAAAGTTAGGGACAATGGTTCGAAAGTAATTCAATGCAAAGGATGTTCTCCATTGCATAAGCATTGATTTGGCTTTGATTTGTAAGTACGTGATGTCAAACTTCTCAATCCAAATTAAAGCGGGTGTAATTTCTTTAATTTCACAAAAAACTAAATAATGTCATATGATGGCATCTGCTTGTACATGCGTTGTATCTAACTAACTTGATTAAAAACCTTGATTATATTGTATTGTATTGTATTGTATTGAATGCATACTTCTATCTTTATTCCACTTATTACGCAAGTTGTCGCTCATTCTCGTATAAATTCTTTTGTAAGTCTTCTCTAATTAAAAATGAGTGAGACTTGGATGTGAGGATCAAGAAAAAATAGTTGGACTTATGTTTTTTGTTGTCAATTTGTTGTAACTTTTCGAAAAGAGATAATTGAGTCTTCCTTGGCGACTTGTAGGTTTAACCTTGATTTGTAATGTATTTAACTTGAATCTATGATCTTAAAAGACTCTTAAAAATACAGCTTTTTTACGTGGGTCTATTACTTGCAATTACAATTATAAATCAAAAGTCTTATTCTGTAAGTCTTTGATAGAGAACATTTTGAAAAATTAGGCTACAAGTTTTATAGCTAACAAGTATTGAGCTGGATGCTTTAAAATGATTAAGTCGAGTACGCATTGTGTAGACAAAGTTTACGATAATAGTTGTGAAACCAGCTCTTATCATAAAATAGTTGACATAATGAGACTATTGTGACTCTACCTATCAGGAGCATGACAGTTTTTATTTGAAAACAACGATTTTTTTTTCTTTTAACAATGTTTCAAGTATCCATTTCAATTGCTTAATACATATACTATAAATTACATTGAAAAGTACACTAATAATTATAAAGATATATTTTTTATTTATAGGTTAGATGTATGAATAAGTCCAATGAAAATATAACAATTGAATAATCCGAGCATAATTCAAACCTTAAGTTCTATATGATTATTTTAAAAAAGAAAAATTATGCATAATTGTTTTGTAGTTTTCAACATGATTAATAAATAAATCATATTATAAGTTGAGATTTTTAATCACGTATTTATTTGTTAAGATTGTTATAGTCTAATAGTATAAACAATAGTCTTTCTATTAAATTCCATTTCCACCTCTTCCAAAATTATAATATGATGTATTAGAAAAATAATAATAGAAAAAACATGTATTTGTTCAAACATAGATACTAGTATGACTTGTAATACAAATTGCCTAAAACTCTACTCGTAAATCAAACTTTCCTTCGTCTGCACAAAATCTTCCATACATCTTTCTTGGATGGTCTTATCCTGATTTTTTTACCCCAAAGTCTCATCAAGAATTTGAATTGTGATATTTTTCATAATCATGTCTTATATCAAACATTCGAGTTAAGTGCTGGTGAATCTCCTTAGAATTTGACTTCTGGACTTTCGATCTATCGTTAATGATTTTATTTTGTAATACTTAGTTAGATTTATAACTTTATTATCTAGATACATCTAATTGATGGAGTTAGGTCTTGTAATAAATTTGAAGTAACATGTATTAAGAAAGCATCTCCAATGCATTGACAATTCGAAAAACCAGATCATCTTCTATATCATATTTAGAAACGTCTATATTTCCAAAATAGCTTCCACTCTTGCTTCTACAGTCTTACTTTTCAGTCATCATTTTATATTAGCTTCTACATGCTCTCAAATCAAATTCTACTTTCAAAAACTTTATTTATAAACCCAATAAATCTATTAGTCAACCATAATACAATTTGTTATCACTAACAAGACTTAACATTATACCTCTTTTTGCCGACAACAGAACATCTAATCTTTTGAATCTATTGATGCTTTACAAACATGTATTCGAGGATACTCGTACTAGATTTTTATTTTCCATATATTCAAAGACACTCATATCATATTCCTGATATTTACAAAAATAGTTTATTATTGCCGATAAGTTAGTATTTCTTCATATTTATGAAATATTGTACATTGTTATTGTACTTTTCCTATTTCTCCTTTACTTTTATTGTCCTCTTAGGGTATTTACTGATATTGATTAGACTTTGTGTGTGATAAGTCTGTAGAATAAAACGACGTGAGGAAATGCTGGAATATTGTACGATATAGCCACCTCAATACTTAAGTCAATAGTGTGTTTTTAAGAGTAAAGGATGCTTGGGAGTTATAGGCAAGATTTAGTGCGCAGAGTGTAGATAACTTTTTACCATTAGGTGGTAGACTAATATTTCTAGTAACATAAAAGCGACGATTAGAAAACAGTTGATAAGAGAAATCTTCTCTCATAAATGTAAAAAAGTAAACTTATGTTGTCCGATGCATCCCACATTTATCAGAAGTGGGTGTTAATTTGGTCTCTTATCTTTATCTTATGACTTTTAACTGTTAAAGGGCTTCTTAGGCTATGTCAAGTGAGGCCTAGGGCAACAAGCTCTAAGTAATGAAGTATGTTAGATCTGGATATTCTCGAAAGGTCTATATCTAAAGAGCCTTGTCAATACTTATCATAAAAAAAAATTGATTACCTAACATTTCTTCCCTATCAAAATGCCTTCAAGAACCTTTCTTTTTTATATATATAATAGCAAACGCTACCCCATGATGAATGCTAAGTTAAGAACATTAAAACTCTGTTCAGTTGGGCGTAATGTAATGCCCATTCCATGCTTATTACATATCAAGACCCGTATTACAGTGTTCAATTCCCATTCCTCATCTGCAGTACATATTCTCTCTGAAAGCACAGCTTACATTTGGATTCCAAGGCAAGTCCAAAGAATCCAAATTCCTTTTTGCAATCATCCTGTTTGTTCCAATTTGTATTATATTTTATTATCCTTTAAGTGAGAAAAGACATGTTTCCTGGTGGACTTTTCTTTTTTTACAATTTGTATTATATTTTATTATCCTCTAAGTGAGGGCATTTTTGTATTCAATTTTTTATTCATCTCTTATTCCATAGTCTCTTATACGAAGTAAACAAGGTAATAATAATTCAATTATCCCTAACAAAATGATATAATATGAATTCATTGCTTATTATACTCCTATTCCATTTTCAAGTAATTACAATTCGATTCTCCCTTACTCATAAATGCTTCCGCAAAAATTTAACATTAAATATTCTTCATTTATTTTATGATCAACAAATTCCTCAAAAGAATGGAATATGCAAAAAGTTATAGCAAAACTTTAGGTACTGGGAAAAGGAAAATAATAATATAAAATATAAAAAAAAATTCAAAAATGAAATTTTTGGAAAAATAATTTCAAAAATACCAGTACTTAAATCTCCTTTGCAAAATGTGATTTTCAATTCAACTAAACGGTGATTTCAACCATCAATGCTAAAATTGCTTCTATACATCAATCAAGCTACAACATAGGTTATTTAGTGCAAATAATCATATTGGCTTGGGAAAGTAACATGCATAGCGTAAGGAACATGCATAGCCTCAAGAAAATTAACATGCTGGCATAGATGATTTGGAAAGCTGGCTTGAGAACATGCATAGCATAGGGATTAGTGCAAGAATTCGGAAAGTGACGTAAATAGTCACCTTATAGTGCTAAAATCACCTCTAATGTTGATGGTTAAAGCTTTTAAAGCGGTGATTTATTTTAATTTAATATCACCATTTGCAAAATAAGGTTTTTGGAAAAATAATTCCACTAAGGGTAAACTTAAAATCACCCTTTTAAAAAATAATTTTAAATTGAAATATGAGACAATTTTAGCACTATACATCAAATCAGGCCGTAGGATTACCTACGTCATTTTCCTAATTCCTGAGCTATATTACTTTTCTAATCCCTATGCTATACATGTTCCCAAGGTAGCTTTTCTAGTCACCAATGCCAGCAAGTTACTTTCTTGTGACTATGCATGTTACTTTCCCGAGCCAACATGTTCCAAATGCTATGCATATTACTTTCCAGAGCCAACATGACTATTTGCAATAAATCACTCATGTCGTGGCCAGAATGCTCTAATTTGATGCACATTGCTAGAGGCGGTTGATTTTAGCATTGATGGTTACAATTGCCTTACACAAAAGCGACTTTTAAGTGTGGTGTTTTTTATATTATTTTCCCAAAAACTTTATTTTTAAAATTTTATATTATTATTTTCCTTTTCCAGTAGGTACTTACATAATTCCATTTTCTTTTTTCTTTTTAAATAAAAATCTAATTGTTTTCAATTTATTATACCAGCAATTCTAGTCGTATCAGAAAAGCTCTACATCATAGATGTATTATAAGACAACAGAAGCAGTTAAAAAACCTTGATTGGCTTTAAAACTATACTTATAAAATTTATATTCTTTTAATTTATTAATGCTATTTTCTCTTCAAATTTATTAATTTACTTTTTAACAGAAAGTTTTACTAAAGACGATAAAAGGTAAAATAAGTGAACACGCTAGTCTAATGTTCATACAATGTTTATCAATTCTTATTTTACTTAAAATGATGTAATGGTTGTCCAATTGTTTTGGTTCAATAATATAAGTTCTACTTATCTATTTATGAATTCGTTAATATCCTAGTCGAATTCAAAGAACAGCAAATCAGACGCGAAGCTTGGCTCAAAGCCTCTCTCTGATAATTGATCCTAATACAAAAATCATTCAGAACATCTAGTGGCAGAAACATGAAACGTGATTAGAGTCATCGAATAGATTGAAATACGAGTTGCTTCAAACAACGATCCTTACTTGGATGGTTGTTTGGCAAATCATACAGACTTGATGTAAAACTGCTTCCCGGTGGAAACTTGTTCTACCGACAGACAAGACGTCTTTGCTTGGGGATTTCATGACTACATCTTAATGCAGTTCCACTACCACCCCAGGTAGTCTGGAGCTGTCGGAAAAGAATTTAATGCCATTTCGTCCCATTGAGTTGTGTGTATTTCCACAGTGCTAGTGCTCCCTTTTCTAATTATGACGCATTGTTAAGCCCCCTACTCATATTGGACCTATTGCTTAAGTGGTTGGCTTATAGCGGACCAAGAGACATTGAATGATGATGTGTTTAAACTATTTTCATTTTTTCCCATTGCAGAAAGAAGAGTAGATGAATCAAGCACTTTAACGCCTTGGATAAGTAGGATCCGTCCTAACATCACTAAGATACTGATACATCCCACTTAATCCTTTCCCCCCGAAGCATGCAAATTTCCAAGCAATCTGATTATCAAGAAAATGTAGCCATAGAAAAAGTGAAAGCATCTTGAGATAAATAATGAAAAACCTATAAAAGGAGTGCATAACGAACAAGTTAATGCTGTTGTCATACAAGTATATCTTTCAAATGCAACATTTAGAACAACCTTAGCAGGGGTGTAACAGCTTCTGTAATCTTGAGTTAATAGTACTGTGGCAAATCAAGATTATGCTATGACGCTCTTGAGCCACATATAACAGTACAAGTACTCCACAAGAGACATGGCTCCATTAAGACCATTATATGATACAACACATTTGGCAATCAATGAGTTTCACCACAACCTAGATGAATTGGCATTATCGAGTAAGAATTAACGAACAAGAATTGTAGAGTTTCCTTGCAAAAGGGATATCTCGTGAGAAGCATACCTTATGAAGAATGATTCAAACTTTGTACTCATGTTCATGCATCCACTTGACATAGATCCATTTGTTCCCTTTTCTTACTGGGCAACTACCTAAAAGGCAAAGTAACACTTCAAGCTTGATAAGCCCCACTAAGAGGTGGTTAAAACAAGCATGCAATATAACCAAATGGATGATGAACTAATTCTTGCATGCACATTACAATAGAAAGATACCATGAATGTATGAAATAATTGATAATCACACCAGCTGATATAAAAATCGGCCAAGAACTGCCCCTCATGTATTATAGGCTAGAATTTGGTTGAGGTCCATTAAGTGGACCACTTGATTCAATATAGGTGAATTAAGTATGCTGGGTGATCTAACAGTTTAGTTAGATCTAATATGATTCTACAGCTAGTGGCTAACAATAAGAAGATGCAAACTAACAGTGCAAACTGCTCTCATCAGGAGTGCCATCAGGCTTCATGCTCCAGAACAATAATGCATCCCCCATTTTTGGTTTAACAGAAAGAGCCTTTTCCTCACAATAAGATAGCTCATTATGCCAAGGCATGGCACTGTAATTGCCTTTTGCATCAGGGAAAACTGTCTCACCTCCCTCCTCAACATCTGATCTGTATTGCAACACAGAGGAGATGCAAGAGAATAAATACAACATTGGACAAACATTTTTCTCAATAAAGCATGTGCAAGAAGTAATCTACTTACAAATACATGAGTAGTGTAGCCATCCGCTGTCCACCATTCCTGGTGTTGTATTTATCCAAAAAGTAGTCATAATGGGGCACATACTTTTGACCTACTTCATAATGGAGAACTTGAAATTCTTCCCCATGCTCTGTATAAGCAATGAAAGCTTTAGTGCATGTAGAAAATCAAGGTGACTACAAATCAATAGAACTAAACATGGAGGCTGATAATAATTCTATTGAGATAGTGCCTGTTTATTTCAACTCTTTTTTATCTATATCTTTCCCATGTCTAATTTGTATCTATATCCAATCCATTATGTATGTGTCATGCACATTTATCTCCTTATTTATTTATTTATTTTTATTTTTTCATATCTTTGTTATCCATATACCTGGTTTTAAATTGATTCAAATACTACAATGTCAAAACTAAGAGCCAGAAAGGTCCACATTGTTCCTTTATGACTTTATAGACTAACAAGAGATGAAAACGGGTTAGCTCTTGGAAATGGGAAGAATTCATGTTAGATGCAGAAGCATGCAGTCAGCAGGCAGCCACAGATGGATGCCAGAGTACTCTAAAGGAATGGGAAAAATATTATGCTGAATTTGTTGGCCAGGTGTATCAGAGAAATCTATGAGTAATCAGGAGATCACTGGGATGAGGACTACTCTCAAAATCTCGATTATAGAAGCAAAAGAAGAATGGTTGGGAGAAAAAGTTACTTAAAAAAAACAGGATAACAAGAATACTAAATGAGGCTAGGTCAGTTAAGTCAGACTGGAGCAACAAGAAAGTGATATTTGAGAAACTTTAATGATAAATCTCTTACCTACTGGTATTAAGGTAAAGTCAGCAATCCTTTTCTCAATATCCCTGATTACTTTATCCTGTCCTCTTGCCAGGGAAGTAACTGAGCCTGTACGCATGCTGAATTCCAAAAGGACAAACACATATGAACCCAAGCAACTTGAATGAAAGAAACAGAGATGTGATTTGCAATCCTAAGATTGAGTACGTGGGGCATACAATCTATCTAGTTTCACTTCACCAGTTGATAAATCGATAACAGTCGACTTCTGCATATGAAGCTTCGTGATTTCAATCAAGTATTCACATTCCTCCTTAGACTGCTCAGACAAAGATAAAATCAAATGCTAGATCATACTAGATCAAGTCAAACAGCCAACATGAGGATAATACAAAATGTATTAGACATATACACAGGGTTAACTGCAAGTAACATATATGATATATGATCCTTCCTTTCAGAGTAAGATCAAACGTGAAAGTGTCAAAGAATGTTATCACGCATTTGGTCAACCACTGATTTAACCGCATACCACAATTTCTTAGTACCCTGTATCCTTAGGTCCCTAGCTTACACATAAGCTAATTTTCCTTCAATGGCCGCAGCAAATGATAAAATGGCAAAGAATTTCCACTTGCCAGTTTTACACTGACACACCAAAAGAAAGAAAGGAGGGAAAAAAAAATAGACTCAGCAATACATAAGGATGTTATTCTTTAAATTCTCTACCATAACAGTTCTTGTAGCTTTCTTATTCATGACCAGATTATAAGTCTAGAAATCCAGACCTTCCCACGAACAGTTGAACAATGCATTGTAGTTACAGCAAATTGAAAGTAGCATATGGTCAAAGGTGGATTCAATTGGGGGGCAATGAAGAAAACTACCGAGAATAGATCACAGAACCAACAAAACTAAGGAGAAAAGGGAGAAGAATGACACAGGATATAATGTGGTTTGGAACGAAAGTGATCATCTTTAACCACAGGCAAAAAGAAGAAGAGTGTGCATTGTAGTTTTCCTTATTATCAAGAAGAAAAAGTAACCCATCAAAATGAATGTATTGGCTCCACCCTTGCATCTAGCTATTGCAAAACATGCATTTAGCCAGAAAACCAAAGTTCCAACAAAATAAAAAAGTGCTTCAGAGTAAAATTAGAATGATACAAAGTACTAAACCCTTCTAGCACTTAAGACTTTAGTACAAAATGGAACAATTGCCCACATGAATGGCAATCATAGATATAAAAGACAGAGACAAAATGCACTAACCAAAAAATTGTGATAAATTGAAGCTCTAGGCTCCAACGAAATCACTTCAACCCATTGCTCTCTTCTCCCTTCATCTTCCCCCCTACAAACACACAAATGTCAATTTTTAGCAAAAACTCCATATTAAATCACATTGACAAACAAACAAAACCAACAATCCAATTCCAAAACCAATATTATGAAATGCGTCCTCCACAATGGAACTCCAAATTCTAGTGAAGTTGGATCTTTGGTAGAATTTGAATTACAAACTTTCATGTAATGATTCATCATCAAAACCAATTCTTAAATAATAATGTAAATAACAAATTAATCAAAAAATGGATCTTGCCTTTCCTCTATAATAAATCTCACCTAAAGAATGTGATTTGGGCCTGTGTACTCCACGCAAGCAAGCACAATTGTGCCATCTGCACACTCCATATCAAACTCCATAGCAAAACCATCCTTGACTGACTTGACCGGGTCCTAAACATATTTCAAAAGTCTAAAATCGAACTGTAAGTGTTTATATTAAATTCAAGCTTGAATATAACAGTGTTCAACTTGACTTCGTTCTCTTATGGTTCATATTGATTAGAAGTCTAAAAGTTAGTTACCGATAGCTAGGTAAGTTCACTAAATAGTGTCCGATTAACAATATTACTAGTAGAGTTGTACAAGTTAGCTCAATGGGCCAACTCAGTCCAGTCTATGATATGCCAGATGTTAAGCGGGTCAGGTTAGCCATCCAGTCCGGCTTGGTGATTTAAACGGACCAATTCACCAACCCAGCCCGTATAACACGGGTGAATAACAATGCTATCTGCACCGGTTGAATAGAGGAAAACAGAGAATCACCAGTTATAGGCCAGAGCAAGTTAGAAATCATTTCCTATACCTGAATATGTCAGGTATTGAACAAGTTCCTTGCACGAATCAAACACATATTCGTCACATGCAAAACATATTGGATGAACATGGTTCAAGTTGGATCAGAGTGAAAAATGGATCAGATTAAGATTTATATTAAGAGAAGCATATATGATATAATAAGAAAATCAAAAAATAAACAAACGAGAGAGTGTGTGTGTGAGAGAGAGAGAGGGTGAACAAAGAATGTGCTGCTTTCATGGTTTCTGTTCAACATTTAACACGAAAACAACACTTACCTTTCTGATAAAAAACAGAGGCATTCTTCAAAATGGAAAATTTCACTGAAAGTTCACTTGGTTTAATCCATTTTCAAAACAAAGAAAGTAATTACAATAACTATTTAACTATAATAACTATTTATTTACCTTAGAGAAAGAGATAGAAGAAGAGGTTGGCCGTGTGAGAGAGACGAGATGGCGTCTACTGTTCAGTGGAGATCCAACGTATGAGTGGTCAGGGAGAGAGAAAGATGAGAATAGACGAGGATAGAGGCAGAGCTGTGGCCTGTACGGGAGGTAGAGGAGAGACAAGACAAGATGAATAACAGATTCGGGCTGACGCCATGAGAGTGAGGACAGGAGAGAGACGGAGAGAGCAAAGGTTAACTGAAGACGAAGAGAAGAGACGCGCAGGAACGACAAAAATAAAATCTTTTCATCACAAAAATCGGGACGGCAAATCGTGTATTCACGACGCGTTTTAAATGGCCTTATTTATTTTTTATTTAATGATATGATACGTGAGTTATAAAATTTGGTATTTTTTTTAAATTTTATTGATTTTTTACCTCACGCAATCGTTCCATCTTTCTTCGCTAGGAGGTGATTTTTGTATATTTCGATTGAATTTTTCAAAAAGTTAAATCCATAGTTACACCTAAACTTTAAGGTTTAACCCACGCCGAAATATGGGCATGAGTCCAAAAGTGAAGAATCAGAATTGGTCCGTAGAAACCAGTTCACGAAGCGAGTCCAAAGAACCGGTGGGTCACAATCCAATTCCTAAAATCGGTGGGTCACAATCCAATTCCTAAAATCGGTGGGTCACAATCCAATTCTTAGACTCGTAAACTATTTTTTTTTTCTTTTATATAAATATTTAGCTATACACACATATATATATATATATATATATTAACAACACAAAGTATAATAGAAAAATAATAATTAACTTTACTCATTGATATTATAGATTACATAATATATTGGTATTATAAAAAAAATAAAATGACATATTACAATTTAGAAAATAACAAAAATAGTAAAGATCTATAGTATTGTTTAGTGGAATAGAAATGTAAGAAAAAAAATTTTCACACTTTAAGGTCTCTTCACAGGTATCTACGTATTCGTTAAATGGAATCAAACCTTTATAGTTCGAATTTTTTTTTTTAAAATTTAGTGTGTTTGTCAATTTTAATATAAAAAATAAGTCCAAGTTTACGTAATTAACTGAATTATTTATATTGGAAAAATATACTAAAATTTTTTTAAAGTTTTTTTTTTGTGTGACATTTTCAAAATACTTAATGTGATATCCTAATTTTCAAAATAATTGGTTTATTGATTTTATAATTATGAAAATTTTTTTACTAAGTGTTATAACTTTAAGAAATAAAATTTAAGATAGATAATTATTTTCACCTCGTCAATGCTCTGGTGTAGATCCTGTTATGCTTCCACTTGATGGGATGAAATCACTGAAATATTCATCATCTTCATTAAATGTCCCACATGATTCATGCACTCACCTTTCTGCTTTTGCCCAATCTTCGACGCATGCAAAAGCTTCTATGGTTATTGTCGATAACGATGCTCTACGATCATCTATAATTAGTCTAACCGTGCTAAAAGCTTGTTTAACAGCAACTGTTGATGTTGGAGCTACGAGAATATGTCTTGCCATTCGAGAAAGAATTAGAAATGTTTCTGCACACCTCTTCTACCATTCGATGACATCGAAGTCTTGGATGTGAATACTGTCACCAAACTCAAAAATTGTGTTAAGATAGTTTTCAAGTTCCGTTGAGGCCCTACCAAAACCTCTTTGCCTTTTCAATCTTTATGATAGTAGACAATCCGCAATAAGTAAATTGCTAACATTACCTGGCTTGGTAGTAGTGTAGGTCGATAGACTCACTGAAACTTGACCACCGTAAACGTATGAAAAATGTTGGAACAACTCATGTAATACTCGGTTCGTTCGTTGAAGGACATTATCTACAGAAATTGAGTAGACATCTTGTGTATCGAAGAACTTGTCCACATACTCATAGTAAATATTTATATAATCAGAGAAATCATCAATTTTAGTATAAGGATTCCATACAGTGATAAGGAGATAAATATAAGAAATTTCTCTATAATAAGTCAATCATTTAGAAGCTACATTGTTAATAGGTTCTTGTAAAAGTGGATCATAGCGTGCATATGCCAGAATAGCTAGTATGTTTATTGCTTTCATAACAAACAAATGAGAGCTAGGCTGGTATACCCGTGAAAATGTCTTAGTGCAATCATAAAAAAAATTTAATATAACAAGTAACCTGGTGCAATACTCCCAATCACTTGGGCATAGTGGAACCTCCTGGATATGTTGCACAACAAATCAACACAAATCATCTTTAAATGAGATAGTACTCTGGATGAGCTCATACGTTGAGTTCCACCTATGTTTTACATCTTTTTTGAATTTTTTTGGGCGTTTCCCAATACTTTTGCAAAATTTTAGCCATTTCTTATGAATCGTTGGTTTGTCTAAAATTTGATCAATTACTTATTTAATGAGACACATTTTGAAATCCAAACAAGACAAACCATCCTTTACACATAAGTTTAGTATGTGACACTTACAGCGAATGTGGAAGAATGTGCCCCCGAGTATGGATTGGCATAGTCTTTGTAACTTTGGTATTAACACAATGTTAGCTGCAACATTATCAAAACCAATAGAGAATAATTTATTGCTCAACTCGTATTCTTCCAAAATTGTGCATAGAATGGCATAAATATTTTGTGCGGTATGATGACCATTAAATTTTCATAACGCAAGTAACCTTTTTTGTAGCTACCACTTTTCATCTACTTAATGGTAAGTAACCCCAATGTATGCATTCTGATTCCATCTATCTATCCACATGTCCACACGAATGGAAACATAAGAGTCAAGAGCGCTTAGCATAGCTACAAATTGTTGCTTGCCAATGTGGTAAAGATAAATATTTGTTCTACGCAATGTTTGTGAAGAAAACAACCGAGCATTGGAATTTAAGCATTCTTGTTCACATGATACAAGAAATGGATTACTACCTGCCTCAAAAGAGAGATGAATACCAGCTATCATTTTACACAAACCTTCCTTTTCCTCGAAAAAATGGAATAATGCAGACCTTTGTGATGCAGTTGGCCTTGCTATTTGCTATTGGGTGTTCTCTAAGCCATACTCTATCGGGTGTTTTCCCTGCATATACTTTCTTAATGTTCCATATCCATCACCAATTTTCCATGCATAGTGTTTGTTACAATAATTACAAAATATATGAATATTTCCATCTTTACTTGCAATTTTACGAAAATGTTTAGTAAATATATCTAATTTTAGTGGCCTTAGTAGCTTACCACTAAGTTCTCCTCTAGTACCCGAAGGGTCTTTTACCTATCGTTCATGTTGCTCCTCTTCCTCAACTGCATTCTCTTCATCCGCATCCAAGTTATACATAAGCATCATATGCTCAAACCCCAATGGAAGACTTTGCATTACATTAGTAGCTCGATCTTGCATTAAGTCTTGGAAATCGTAATCCAACTCCACATTCTGCATGGGGGCACTGGATGATACTTATGCCATACCTTTGCCACTACTAGTGTTCTTAGTCGTAACGTTATGAAAAAAACTTACCATAATCTAAAATACAGGTTGTCAAATGAAAAAAAAATATTGATACAAATTTATTTGTTAAAAGTTAATACAAGCTGGGGATACAAAAGTAAATATATGTGAGCACTATTATATTGGAATAAGAAATCAAACGTATTATATATCAAAGTTGTGTTGTGTAAAATAGATAGTTGAAAAAATCGCACATTCAAGCCAAATATAATTCTTCAATTTATAGGGTCTGTATTTTCTAAATTCTAACATTCACCTACATTAACAACGTCAATTTTTTTCACATCTTTTTTAGACTTTATGTTTGCTCATTGACAAGCTTTTCAGAGCAATAATTTTCCATTTTGAAATTTGAATTTGTAATGCATCGTTTACGGTTTCCTATCCATTGTTTCTTCTGCATGTATGTCATTCATCTGCCTTGTTCAATCACATCTCACTTTTGAATTCTGCCTCATTTACTTCTCTATCTCTCCTCAATTATGGTTCACTTTCAATTTCAAAGTACAGGTGCATTTACTTAAAAGCAATAATTGGGCCATGTGAATTTGCAAATGAAGTGAAAGGTAAAAAAGTAGTGCATGTGAAGTGAATGTGCATGTTAAAGGCAAAAAAGTACTCCATGTGAAGTGAATATACAGGTAAAGTTAAAGACAAAAAAGTTACTTAAGGAAATAATATATAATATAGGCTAAGCAATGGTGTATAAGTTAGGTAATAATTTTAGGTTATGTTGATAAGTTTTGTCACAACTCATTAAAGGAATAATTTTTTCTTTTAATTTCTACACTTAGAAAAATAGAAAAAGTTCCAAAAAAAAAAAAGTCGCACGGTTTAATCCGTCGAGTCATGACAAGTCTTCAATTTAGACCTGTTATTAACCCGCTAACCTACCAGATCCTCATGGTGGGTCAGACCCGTGAGACGAGTCCAAGTTAAGGTCATGGACCTATCGAGGCGGGTCTGGTCTAGGTCACAGTTTTAACTTGAACGGTGCCTAAGTCTAGTTACACGATTCCTTTTCGTAATTTTTTTGGGAAAAGGGTCAAAAAAACAAGAAGTTTTAATCCATTGGAACCGTTATTGCAAATTGCTCTAAGATATTTACAATTTAGCTTTTGAGTTCAAATAATATAAGCCATTACACTTTAACATGTTGAACTGATACAAAACCTTCACCATATCGTCTTCTCTTCAATCAAATTCTTAAGAGGACTTTCTTTTTTTTTTTTTTATTAAAGGGGGGGTGGGTTTGGGGGAGAGTGGGGTTCCATTCTTTTAAAGTCCAACTCCTAATGTGCTTTCTAAGTTAGATACCAGCTTCAAGGCCCTCTGCATCCGCTTCTTCACCTGAAACAAAATTCATAACGTTGTTGTGTTTGGATGGATGGAAATCAAGAAAAAAAAAATCAATTGAAGTTGAGGGCATTAGTATGTTATTAAAGTAGACATGGAATAAAATGTATGAAAGTGGATGGAATTGTTTCTATCCTAGAGCCATTTTTCTTTTTCTCAAAATTTAGACAGAAATAAGAGAAAATGGGTGGCATCTTATAACCTTATGACATGAGGGAAATAAAAAAAAATAAAGAGATTTGTGAAGAGTAATTTAGTTATATTATTATTTTATTTCTTCTCTTTTCATTCCCTTATACTAACTAAACATATGAAAAGGAAAAATTTTCAACAATTACCTTTCATTTCCACATATTATATTTAACGGAAATAAAAATCGTACTTTTTTGTTTTCCTTTCTTTCTTCCTTTTTTTTTTTATCTAAAGTTTAAAAAGTGTTATTTTACTATTTATAAACTTTTTGAGATCATTTATAATACTCAAATCAATAGTTAAACTTTAGATAGTTAAGCAAATATTCAATAGTTAATTGTGAAAATAAGTAAAATTGAAGCATCCAATTAATATTTTTAAACTCTAGCTAATTAATTAAAAAGAGAAGTAAAATTTAAGTATTAAATTTAACATTTATTGTCAATAATAGTATTATGTTACATTTGATACACCAGTGTCATAGGCGAATTCCCTCAATCTATCATGTGTAGCGCTTAACGTTCCTGACCCCATTAAGAAAGACTAAATTAGTTTGCAATACACTCCAAGTTTAAAGAGAGAAAATAGAGAGAGAAATTTTAAATGTAAGTTATATTCACTCAAAATGATTAAATACCTTACAACTAAGTGGAACACCCCTATATATATAGAAGGTCTTTACAAATGAATGGTAAAGATTAATTTGATCTAATGGTTACAATTGATTCCCACCTACTTCAATTACCTATCTTACCTACTAATGTACGAGAATCTAGACATCTCTAAAACCTTTCATCTTTTAGAAGCTTTAAGTGGGCATGGACTTCAATCTTAAGCTTTAGTAAACTCTTGACAATGGCTCATTTTAGGACTGTAACATTATCTCTCACTCAATCTGGTGATGCCTTCGTTGCTCCTTTTTCATAAAACTTCTGAATCTTGTCTTGGAATTTCCATAGTGCTTCAATCGATTCCCAACTAGCTTCACTCTACGATCTTCCTTTTCAAATAACCATATACTCATGCTTAGGAGCTTGTCCTCAACGTCTCACATATATATTTGCTATGATCTCTTTAACTTCTTCATGAAATGGCTCCCATACTCTTATTAGAGCCCTTTGTGATATTGATATTATGGGGTCTTCCTCATCCTTATAGAATGGCTTTGGCATACTCACGTAGAAAACCAGGTGAAATTTCAATTTCGATGGTAGTCTCAGTTTGTAAGACATTAGTCTTGCTAGTTTCGCAACTAGGAATAGGCCTTCATAAGACCTCATCAGCCCTTTATGCAATTGACTCCTCATACATTATATCAAATGTAACTTAATGAGCACTTGGTCCCCCACTTGATACTCCATCGACCTATGCTTCTTATCTATAATCTTCTTAATTCTTTTGATGGATCGATCTAAGTATATCTAAGCTAAGTCATGGTTTTCCCATCATTCCTTTCCCAATTTGTATGTTGGAGGGATGGAGGCCACATATCCCATTGTTACTATATTAAGAGTTAGGGGTTGTCTTCCTAGGATCATCTTAAAAGGACTTTAACCTATTAACTCATTTTCCTTGCAGTTTGAATGAAAATCATGCCACATCCAACAACTTGGCCCAATCACTTTAGTTAACCCCTACAAAATGCCTTAAGTATAGTTCTATCAAAGCATTCACTCGCTCGATTTGACCATCTGTTTGGGGATGCAAACTAGTTAAAAAATGGAACTTAGATCTTAGACGTTGGAACAATTCTATCCAAAATTTTCCTATGAATCGTCCATTTCGATTATTCACAATGTTCCTTGACAAGTCCTAATACTTTACAATATGTCTCAAGAACAATCGAGCAGCCTTATCCATCGTGCACTCCTTCGTCACTGAAACAAAGGTAACATACTTTAAGAACCTACATATTACAACCATAATTGTGCCATACCCTTCTAACCTATACAAATTTACAATGAAGTCCATAGAGACACTCTCTGATAACTATTCAAGAATGGTAAGAGGCTCTTATAGCCCTAGTACTGCCTTATGTTCCAATTTATCTAGTTGGTATACAAGATAAGTTCGAACATATCTTTTAACATCATGTACAGCCAAAAATACTTTTATTCGACTAATGCTCATAGAAGGTGCATTCCTAAATGACTTGCCCATTTAGAATCATGGCATTCTCTAAGTATCTTCTTTCTTAGGTTTAGGGGGTAGGGCATACAAATCCAATGTCCCTTTGTATATATAAGTCCATCCTCTTCCCAAAGTCTTCTTGTTTTCCCTTCTTTATACAGGATTAATGGGGCCTTAGATAACTTGTCAATCTCCATCGCCTCTTAAACTCTATCAAGGAAGTTACTTTCGAGTCTACTAATAGCTACTAACTCAAACTTCTAGCTCAAAGCGTTCACCATAACGTTGGTCTTACCTGATTTGTGCTTAAGGTCAAAATCGAATTCCACTAGGAAAACCTACCATTAGGCTTGCTTAGGAGAAAGCTTCTTCTAAGTCTGAAAACAGCTAGTGGCCATATTGTTAGTTTTGACAATGAACTTTTTCCCTAAAAAGTAGTGTCTCCATACCCGAAGACAATGTGCTATCACTATCATCTCCTTTTCATGCATCGAATATCACCTCTCCATCTCATTTATCTTCCGGCTTTCAAAAGCTATAAGATGTCCTTCCTACATACTTCAAAGGGTTTGTTGAAGTTAGGAAGGAGAAGGATCAGCTCCCTAATGATTGCCATCTTCAATGTCTTAAAGGCCCTATTGTTTATCAGTACTCCAAACTTATGGGGTATTCTTCTTGAGTAAGTATGTCAATGGGCTTACTATCGTTGAATAACCTCAAATGAATCTTCTATAGTAATTGACTAAACTAAGGAAGGATCTCAATTTAGTGAGCCTGGTAGGCTCCTTCTAATCCTAGATGGCCTATACCTTTCCTTCGTCCATTTTAATCTTCCCTCTCCTCATTACATGCTTAAGGAATGTCACCTCTTCTTGCGTAAAGGCATATCTCTCTAATTTCACATGTAACTCATGCCTTCTCAAGACTAAGAATACTGAGCAAAGGTGCTCTAGGTATTCCTCCATCATCCTTCTATAAATCATAATATTATCTAAATATACTACCACAGATTGATTAAGAAAGAAAGCCAAAACTCAATTCATAAGCGTATAGAAAGTAGCAAGAGTGTTGGTAAGGCTGAATAGCATTATAAGAAATTTAAAAGTATCGTACCTCGTAACATAAGTGGTCTTAGATTCGTCCCCTTTTACAATCTTTACTTGGTGATATCCCCACCGTAGATAAATTTAGAGAAGTATTTAGCTTTTCCCAGCCTATCAAATAAGTTTGATACTTGTGAAATGAGATACTTCTTCTTCATAGTGACCTTGTTCAAGGCTCAGTAATCAATACACATTTGGAGAGACCTATCTTGTTTCTTCTAAAAGAGTATAGGAGCTCCAAAAGATACCTTCGAAGGTCTAATGAAACTTGTTTCTAGTAACTTCTTCAATTGTCACCTTAATTCGTCTAATTCTTCAGGTGACATCATATATAAGACAACAGTGAGTAACTTGGTTCTTAGCTCTAATTCTATCACATGATCCACTTCTCTTCTTAGAAGCAACTTCTTAGGTAACTCTAGTAGCATTATATCTCTAAATTCTTCTAATAACTCTCCCACTTGAGGTAAGACACCTTCCCAACCTTTAGTCTCTTCCTTAACTTTCAAGGCTGCCAATAAGTGAACTCATTTTTCTTAAGACCCTTCACCAACTATATAACTAATAGGAATTTGGTGCCTTGGCCTACCTTTCTTATAATGGAAACTATACATCGTGATTTGTTACTAAGTACATAAATATAGTTAGCTTAAGGCACGATAAGTGCATCAATGCAATCTAGAAAATTCATCCCAATCGTAGACTCAAAATCATCAATTGGCACTATCAGTAATCTCCCTTCCACGCTAACCTTTAACGTGAAGCTCTATCCCTCTTGTTACTCTAATAGTAGGGATTTCTTTTAAGTTGATCGCTTGAGCCATATTTTGGTCTTCTCTACTTTCTAACCTAACTTCTTTGCTGCCATTTCAAAGATGAAAAGATGGGATGTTCTTGTGTTTACAAGGGCATTAAGTTTCTTACATACTATCGATACTTTGGTATATATCAATCATTTATTTTTCTCGTTAACTTGAGATTGCATGGCACTGAGTAGTCAAACCGAGCCTAACTGAGCCCCATCCCCTGTAAGTCCTAAAGCCAAGCCAAGTAACCGTAGGATTGAACTTAGAACCCAAAGTTTAGAGCGATCGGTTAAAGGATTCGATCAAACTCAAATTATAAATTATTGAGAGGAATATTAGTAAAAATGACCCCATAAACTTAAATTTAAGAAAATAAGTAGTAAAATAGGAGACTATAAAATTTTCAAATTTTATAATTGCTAATTACCGAAAAGGCGAAAAGTGTAATCTAATAACTAATAAATTACTAGAGATAGATTATATGTATACTAAAAATTTTAGAATGACCAAAATAATAATTAGGAATGTTCACATGTACCCCACATATATTTACGTGTAGATAAAAATACGCGAAATTACCTAAATTGGCCAAAAACTAAGTAAATAATTAAAGAAAATTATAAATTAATTATGGAAAAATCAGAAAAAAATCAGAAGAGAATAAGATGATCCAAATCAGGTCGTAGCATGTCAGGATGTGCAAAAGAAAAATCAACCAATAAAAATTAGACAACATAAAAGCTAAAAATCAAGGAAAATGGGCAAAGTCTTGTCAAATTAATGCATATTAATTACAACAAATGTCTATAAATAGAGGAAAAATTTCCAGAAGTCATTTGGACAATTTAGCATTTGGGAAAAATAGGAACACTGAAAAAATCGAGAGAAAATCCAAAAAAAAAAACTATGCAGATCAGGCAAGTGAACCAAACCCATCACTCACCACCACCTGGGACCGAACCACCACCACCACCACCACCACCCTACACTAGACCTACCATCTAGGCCGACTGACAACTTTGGATTGGGTTTGGACAGCCAGAAAGCTTCGAACCGGTTAGTCCCTTATTTACCCCAATTTTTAAATAATTTTGTAAAATTAGTTATTTTGCTTAGAAAATTATGAATATTGTTATTCTAAGGTTTTATTATATGTAGATTTAGGAGAAAATATTTATTTAGTTTAATTATGTCTGAAAATATAGGGTTCTTAACAAATTTTTCAAAACCGAACATGATTAGAATGGAAAATAAATAGGCTTAGGAGTGTAGTTTGGAGATCAAATTTTTTCTGTAAAATGCTCATATGATATAGAACAATGGTGGTATGAAGCCATTTTTTTAAAATTAATTTTTGAAATTTTTAAGTTAATTTTTAGCCTTAAAATGATGAAAAAATTAGGTGATTTGGGGTTAATTAGGTAATTAAGATGTTAATTACTGATTTAGATATTAATTAGATGTTTAAGGATGTTAATCTCTGAAGTGGAACCCTAATCCTAGCCTTTTGAGTATTAAGTATGGTTAATTTAGGAAATTAGGTAATTAATATAAGAAATTAGTAATATATGAAATTGTAAATTAATAAATCTAAAAAAAAGGGTTATTTAGATAATATTATAATACAAATCAAAAAAATAATAAATCTGAAATAACATTTAATTTTAAGTAAATGTCTCAAAATGTAAGATTTTCACACATTGGGAATAAATCCGATACCTCAATTAGGGTTAGCGTGTACCGAATAGTTAGAATACCAAATTACGACCCAATAGGATATTTGGACACTCGAGCTTAATGTGATTAATTTCACATTAGGATTCGAGCATATTTAAGGCTTAGGAATCAAAATTTAAAATCTCATTTAGGATTCAAACACCGAAATAGAGTACAACGAATCATTAGGACGTAATGGGTATACACGGAAAAAATGAGTTGAAATATAACTTAGAATATGAAACCATAAACTATAAGCACTAAAAAGACCTATTTGTATTATAGGATACCCAGAGACACATCAGCTTGCAATTAAGGAATCGAGCGATCGAGCAATTCCAAGTAAGTTGGGTTATTGCTTATTGTAATAGAGTACTAGTTTTGTAGTACTCGAAAACTTAGGCTTATATATGATCGTGATTGTAAGTAGTTTACGCATGTGTTTAATGTATCTGAATTCGTGCTGAAACTTGCATTGTGAGTGATTTGTGACTGATTGAATTGGTATGAAATTGTTTGAACACCCTAAACGGAATTTAATCTTAGTCGACCCTAATAACCAAAAATGTCATACATTGCAACCCGTTAGGGGATCATAAGATTCTCCAACCAAATACCGACCCCTTCGAAAGGGATAGCGCAGGATTGCAAAATGGTCCCTTCTTCATCCTTAGTCGAACTAAGTGACAGGAGAGGAGGTCACGGCGAGGGTGAAGTCAATGGTTCGAAAGTTGTCGTGAGAGGAGCGAGGTCTCCATTGCACAAGCCTAGGTTTGGTTGTGAGCTGCTACATAACATGAAACTCCTCAACCCGGATTGGAGCAGGTGAAATTTCTCTGATTTCACAACGGACCGGACTACGTTGTGCGATGACACTTGATTGTTGCATTACATGAAAATAATTGTTTGATAACCCTGTTTGTACTTGTATGCATTCATGAGTCTCCAATTTAACTTACTGAGCTATAGTTGCTCATACCCTTATAGATCCTTTTGCAAGTTCTGATTTTTGAACACTTCAAGTACTATGCCGCCCTACAATGACCCAAAGGTTAGTTCTTTTGAAGCCAGGGGTGTGAGGATCAAGTTACTTAGTATAATGTGTAACTAGATTGACCTTGTAGTTAAGGATAAAAGACTGATAGTTATTATGTAATCTAGTGAACTGTTATGTATATGTAAAACTTCCTGGGAAGCTCTATGGACTTATATATATAATTATACATGATTTTAGAAATTTACACTATTTATCATAATTGTAGTTTAATGGTTAATCGGACTGTTTACTTCAAAGCGAGGAGTCGTCGACGCCTTATGTAGATCATGTCTATGGTAGGCACTGTGAGGCCAGTTACTATTATAGAATGGTTTACACGATGGGACTGTTACGACTCTGTGACTGTTACGACTCTGTGACTTTGGGGTGTAACATGCCCTTTATCCGAACTCTCACCTACTACCAGTGCCACCAATCTATCTCTCTTTGGGCATTCCTTAGCATAATGGGGACCATTGTAGAAATAACATTTTAATTCATAAGGTTTCCATTGTTCCTCATCTCTCCCTTCATGAGTTCTCCCCCAATCACTATCCTTTTCTTTAGCTTTTTCTTTCCCCTTAAAAGAGCTTCCACTCTTCTCCCTCTCAGCTTCCCTTATCTAACTTCCCGCTAGGGTCTTAAGTTCTATCCTCTTGAATTTTACTAAGCCTTTAACAACTACTGTAGCTTTAGAGATGTCTTCCATTCCCCTTCGCTCTAGCTTTAATTTCCTAAGGCTTTAGGCCATCTAAGAACATCACTAGAGCATCATCTTAGTTAAGGTATGGGATCTCCAACATTAACTCCAAGAATTCCTTCACATATTGCTTTATATCACCCTTATGAGTTAGGTAACATATTTTTACCTTTACTTCCTTAGGAGCATTTTGAAGGGAGAATTAACTCTTCATCTCTTGTACAAAGCTATCCCTTATGTTGATATCATTTGCCCTCTTATGCCACCATACCATAGCAAAATCTTTCAAATACATGGCAGTAGTACGTACTTTCTCAACATCATCTAAGATTCTTACAGCATTGAAATATTGCTCCACTTCCCATAAAAGTTGTCTACTTCCTAAGCAAATCGCTAACCATTGAAATGTTCTAGTTTTGGAACGATGAGCTGGCTAGATGGTCGCTCCATTTGCTATAGTATCTCGACAAGCCATCAACTAGGTTTTGAGATATTTAATCTCCCGGCACATAGCCGTTGCCACAACATCCATTTTAGCTTCATAAACCTCTTCCTTAGTTTCCAAAGCTGTGACTCGAGCCTAGAGCACTTCACCATTCTCTTCAATAGCCTTATCACGTTGCTTAAGCTCCTCAATTGCTTGGTTTAATGCCCCTTGCAACTCCCCTTAGAGTTCTTCCTCCATCTCCTCAAGGCTACCTTATGACTTATCAAATTATTCCTTAGTCTCAGCAATACTCAGCTTTGCCCTATTCATCTTATTAAGGAGGGAGTTCAACAAGTCCCTAGACCTAACCCTCTACTTAACATGACGATCCTCTTGGTCAACCAACTCCTTAACCAATAAAGTGTTGTCATCTTCTCCAAATGACATCTTCTTCACTTGTAGTCTCTTTCACAAGCTCTTATATCACTTATCACGTGTAAATTCCCTCAATCGATCTCGTATGACACTTAGCATTCCTAACCCCACTAAAGAACGTTAAGTCAACTTGTAACATATTCATAAAGTTTAGAGAGAGAAAGTCTGGTTGCAAATTGTATTTACTCAAAATGACTAAACGCCTTACAACTAGTAAGAATGCCCTTATATATATAGAAGGCCTCTACAAATGAGTAACTGAGATTAATTTGATCTAACAGTTATAATTGATTTCTACTTACTACAATTACCTACCTTACCTACTTCTATACAAGAATTTAAACATCTTTAAAATCTTCTGGAGCCTTCCATCTTCTAAAAGCTTTAAGTAGGCTTGGGCTTTAATCTTGAGATTTAGGAACCTTCTAAGAATGGCCCATTTTGGAAGATCAGTGATACGAGAACCATTCTTCATGTTTGGAAAAATCATTTTGAACTTAAAATCGTGATTTCATGGAATCGATAATTCCGGCTTCAAGAGGGAACTTGATTCTACTTTTGAGAAGGCAAAATCACTATTTTATTCCCACTTCATTAATTATGATTAATTAAAATTAATTTTCTAACCTTCGAAGAAATTATAATATGTAATAATTTAGGATATTTTCCATAAATAATATTATTTGAGCATTTGACGTCATTTTGTTCCATTCCATTCAGTAACTATCTTCAAATATAAGAAAATGATTTTTAATTCCAATCTTTATTCCATTTCATTTGGATTTAAACCATCCCTTTATACCAAACGTAACGTTTAAATAGTAATAATTGCCATGAACCACCCAACCATATAGCTAGCCTCCATCATTAGTTGGTAACTTCTCTCAAACTTTATGGTATTGTCACCCAATTTTATGAAAACAACTATGGCTAACCTCATGTTACTCCTATGATCCCATAAAAGCATAACCTTGATAAGATTAGGGACTTCCTCATAAATTCTTATTTACATCAGGCTATTTAGTATCCAAATTTCACCTATTTTATCAATTAACTACCTAAAGTTTAAAAGTGACAATTTATTATCTATAAACTTTTCAAAGTCATTTATAAAACCTAGATCATATAGTTAATTAGAAAAATTGAAAAAGTTCAAAGTAACTAATTGCTAAGCCCTAAGGGCCCAAGTGGGTCCACCTTGTACTGCTAAACATCACATTTACTCCCTTATATTTGGATCAACTTTCTCCAACAAACCTTCTCGTTTCTTTATGTTTTGATATTTGCAATAATGCCCTTATAGGTCCATATAGAAAATCGGTTGTCTAAGTGAGTGTTCTTTTTTCTTGTCATGATATGAACTTGTTTTAAAGGGTAAATTACACAGTTTATCTCCAAAAAAAAAATTATAAATTGCATGGATCCTAACTTTTTAAAAATTCAATAATTACCTCCTTGAAAGAGAATGAATGCTAATGAGGTAATTGATTGACGTGGCAATTACTATTTATATTTAAATTAATAAATATACTTAATTAGAAAAAAATGAAAATTATGGAAATTTAAAAACCTAAAAAAAGGGAAAAAAGAAAAATAAAGTGCGGCTGTAATGCAAAGTATCAATATTTTTCCATAAGTTAATAACAATTATGTTCTAGTTCAAGTTTGTCTAAGCTATCAAAATCAAATAAAACAATTGGACCAAGAAATCACCAATCATATCTTGAACACTCATGTATAGGGTTGACCGTTGTTTTTCTCCTATTAGTTGGTGTGATGGAGGTTTTGGGCATTCCATTAAAGATGCAAGATCAGAGGAATAAATTATTAAAAGAAAGATAGTAAATTAGCACATATGGTATTAGATAGCTTATATACAATTTGTCAAAAAAAATTTCAAGTTTAAAATAAGTTAAATATTATTTTAAAATAATATTAAATTATTTTATTTGAAAACATCTATTTAAGTATACACTTTATTAAGTTTGTTAAAAAAATGGTGTAAAGTTCCGGAAAAAAAAAAACCCATAAAGTTTTGTAGCATATCTATAATAAAATACCTATAAACTTTTTGAGATCATTTGTAATACCTTCATTGGATAATTAATCGGAAAAATGAACAAAATTTTAAGTAGTTAATTGTAAAATGAAATAAAGTTCAAGTACTAAACACGATATTTACTCCTCTATATTTCAATCGACTTTCTTTAACAAATCTTTTATCTTTGTTTCCATTTTGATATTTGCAATAATGCCCTTGATCCCTACACCGGGGGGGGGGGGCGCAATGGGTGGTGGTGATGGTGTGGTATATTGATTGCTTTAACAAGATTTAAAACTTTTTCTAATTTTCATAGCCCTTTCTAATTACTTATATAATGGCTTAAATTTTATACAAGATAAGTGTAAATAGATAGATTTACAAACAAATAAAAATGAGAAAGAGTTTAAGAAAATTAGGTAGAGAATTTATAAAGATTTCTCCTTATGAGTCTTTTAAGTCTAGTTTTCCATACCAATCATTCCACTATTTTCAATAATCAAAGAAAGAGTACAAATACAATCACGTGGCTATAATCCACACAACTCTACCTTCAACGTCTTTAGCTAAACAAAACTACCATGACTTACCCTCTCTTAATTATAACATTCAAACCAATGCAAATGAGTTTTTGATGAAAAACAATTATAATTTCCTAAGTTTTTGCATAAAAAATTCGTAAAAAAATTCAAAGTATTAGGTTAGCTCAAAAAAGATCTTCTCGAGTGCTTGTTGTACACAACGGTTGTGTTTTTATGTTTCTAACTGTATAAATTCTTCTCTTCTTAAAATTTCAAGAGCAACAACTAGTAAATCTCTTATTCGTTTGATGATCTATATCTCTTCTCAATCTTAAATAACATGAACGTTGTGTAATATTTTATCTTTAAAATATCAAGTTAGTTGCTAATATGCTTAAACAAAATTTGTACTTCAAATTGCTTAGACATGATAAACTTTGATTCTCTAGCTCAAATATGATTAGATGACTCGTGCTTCCAAATAAATAGGCTTACATATTTTTTGAAAGGTATAAGCTTTATCTGCATCTCCACGTGCTTGCATTCTCAGAATAATTTGTAAAATAATGCTTCTTAAATAGTGGAATGTGTCAAATGTATTATCTAAATATACTTTATTTAGTGGAGCTGGATCTTGACCTATAAAATAAAGTTAGACAAAAAGAGTTTTTTCAAATTGTTTCTAATGCTACTTCTAAGTTGTCTAAATGCTTTTAAACAACTTTTTGTGTTTGTTGAATTTAGTTCTAAGTGTGCTTCTAATTTATTTGTTCACTTCTAAAAAGCTTCTAAGCTTCTCATGATTATTTCTAAGTATGCTTATAAGTCTTTAAAGTTCTTATCAACTTTTATACTTATCAAAATTCATTCTAAATTTGCTTCTAAGTTTGTCTAGTCACTTTTTTCTTTAAACTTCTTAAATGTCTAGTGATGCTTTTAAGTATACTTCTAACATTTTGTTTCAACTAAAATTAGTTAATTTTTCACTTAAAAGTTATAACTTCTAACGATGCTTCTAAGTTCTCTGTCATCAAACTTTATTTTTTAATCATATTATTCAGTCTTGCTTTCATCCTTACTTCTAATTTCCTCTTTATTTTCTTAACAACACTTAGCACCTGTATTAGTGATCTTTGGTATTTATTATCATCAAAACATGTCAACAAGAGATCCTATAAGGGCCATACAAACAATTGGTCATCTAATCGAGTGTTCCTTTTTCTTTCCATTGTATGAACTTGTTTTAAAGGGTAAATTATAGAAGTCATCTCCTAAAAAAAATTATGAATCGTATGGACACTTTAACTTTTCAAATTTTAATATGATATTAGGTCTTGTTAACTAGTTTGGTGTTTGCTTTACTAAACATAAAATCTTGGGTTCAAATCTCATAAGTGTTATTTCATTTTTTGAAGATGTATTTATTGCTTAAATAACATTCTCTTTTTGAAAAATTTTCCCTATTTTTTAACAATAACTAATAACATTAAATTTATTCATTATAAAATCATATTCAATTAAATAATTTCTCATGAATTAGTATTTTTTATTAGTAATACATCATAAATAATAATTACATTATCCATGTTATAGTTGTTCCAGTTTTATCACATAAGCTATCAACAAAATAATATCAATCATATGACTTGGTTTTGTAACATTTCTTTTGGCAATTAATATTATGAAAATAAATGTGATTTACCGAATGATAAATTACATAACAACTTATATTCAAAATGATATATTTTTTTTTCACATTACTAATAAGATAAATTGGTAAAGTTATCGTAAAAAGAGATTGTAGAATGCTTATATTTATATCAAATTGCTCTTTTTGTTGTCAATTTCCTATTCAAATATCTTTTATGATTTATTTATTTTTAATAAAGCATGCATGAGCTATATATATATATATATATATTAATTTTGTTTTTTTATTTTTATAAATTAACAGTTATATTTTAATTAGTACATATACTATTGTAAAGTTTATTTGCATAAAACACCCCTAATTGTCTCATAAAAAAATTTTTCTATCTTATAAAATTTTAGAAAGTGTTGTCGTTGCAATCGTTAATGAAATCCTTTTATACATATCTGATACAATATAATTGTGACAAAAAGTGAATATTATTCTATAGGTGACTCTAATACTAACTTAATCAATAAAAATCTAGCTCCAATAATACGATCTTGCATTCATCGTTGTGACAGTTAAGGTGAACTTTTTAGTTGACGGATGATAATGAGGTAACTAACCAACATGACAATTACTAATATATTTAAATTAATAAATATATTTAATTAAAAAATAATAAAATATGGAAATTAAAATAGATAAAAAAAAAGAAATAAAGAAAAGATAAATTGTGGTCATTTCCTCGAAATGCAAAGTACTAATTTTTTACCATGACTTAATAATACTTACCTTCAAGATCAAGTTCATCTAATCTATCAAAATCATACAAAACAATTGGACCTAGAAATAACCAATATTATCCTGAATACTTACATATGGAGTTGGCCATTATTTTTCTCATATTGGTTGGTGAGAGATGGAGGTTTTGAGCATTTTATGGAAGATCCAAGACTAAAGGGGCAAGTTGTTAAAGGAAAGATAATAAAAGATGAGGTCTTAAGCATTTCAAGAGAGTATTGAGCATTTAAAAATTTTATTGAAAAATATAATTACATATATAAATTATTAATTAAATTGTGCAACAAAAATAAATTAAATTTGCATAAATTTTAGAGGAACATACACTTCTTGAAGAAAAAATGATAATTAAGGCTAATTTAAGGGAGGATCTTGCTGAGTCTACATCAATGAAGTCTCAAATGAGCTTAAAGGAGGACTTAATAACATGTCCACATCTTCATAAGGTCTCTATTATGCTTCGGATCCAAATTTCCTCTCATGATATTTCCATGAGTATAAATAGAAAATTTAACAAAACCTGCCATTTTTAATCTATAAACATAAAATTCATTACACTTATCAGTTTAGTGGTTTCATCACAATCTTTAGCTTGCATTTTATAGCACATCAAACTTTACACTTTACCAGCAAATAAGATCATCTAAATATTTCAACAAACATATTATGAGTATTTTACCAAATTCCTTATAATCATTCACTTATACCACATAAATCATTATTGATGAGAATTAAGCTATGGGACCCGTAACTCGTAACCGAGCCCAAGGACTAGAAGAACTGGTATGACGAATTCTTATGTTCCAACCAACTTCTACCAAAATTGAGTACTTCTTTGTCTAAAATCATCTAAATAAATCGTGTCGTATGACCGCCCGTTATTCTATGGTATACCGAGTTGATGATTACGCTCTAATGCCTAACCGATCTATCACTTGGTATCATCCTTGTCGAGAAGTTGAAAGATAGAGAATCTGGACTGACTAAGCCATTCTTGTTCAAATAGGCCCATCTTTCCGTACTTTTTGTCCGCATCTTCTAACAACCTCGCCAATGCAATATCACCACGTATACAATATCATATGTAGAATCTGTAGCACCAATGATTATTTTCTTTATATATTCATTTTTATCCTTTTGTATTATGTGTATTGCTTCTTTAAGAAATGTCCTTATTGTCTTTTCCTTTTTTAGGCAAGTTGCCTTAACTTATAGGTATAAATACCCTTGTACTTGTAGTTGCAAGAGACCAAATTACCTTCATTACATTTAAGTACTTTCTTTCTTGTGTAAACACTGTTTGTTTACTCTCAGCATCACTCTTATCCTTTCCCTTAAGCAAGGTTAAGTAGCAAGTAACCTTATTGAATCAATTCATACGTCATATCAAATTATACCGTAAGTCCTCGAAAGTTATATTAGTGCGTCATATCCTCTAGAACTATATGAGGGTTTGCTTACTGTTTTCATTCTTCACTTTCACCCTTTTATACCTATCCCCATTAACCCTTTTTCAGCTTTCTGTAAGCTTAAACCCATCCAGCAACCGGTTTTATCTATTCTTGGTCATGGTACGCAATATCTTGGTATCAAATGGAGGTTATGTGCAAGTTGTAATTAGTTCTTTTTAAGTTCTGTTATACTTCGTTTTGCGTGTGAGAAACAGAGCAAGTTACTATATTCATTTGACTGCTGTGTTATTAGCTATTCACTTTCTAAAGTGTTTGTTTGAATTTCGAATCTATGAGGAAAAATGACCGACCTAAATATGAATGTTGGTGTTAGTGATGATAGTGAAGTTGTCCACCAAAGACGACAATCTTAGAGAAATCCTAGAAGCACTAATGATAGACTTGATGAGGTAGCTAACCTCTTGGTAGATCTGACTTGAACCATTCATGCACTGTCATGCCGACCCATTGAGGCCACGTAAAGCTACTCAACCTATTAGAAGTCAAAACCCAACTCGACTAGTTTGAGGTGGAGGAGTTGGTAGACGAGTGAGGCGAAAGATAGACTTGAGAGAGCTTAATGAGGAGGAAGAAAAGTATTTTGAAGTGGAGGGTGTACGAGTCCTTAGAGCATCCAACCATGTGAAGCTTTGGATTTCAAGTTTCAATAGATCTGAGAATGCTGACGAGTATCTAGATTGAGAAGAGAAGGTAAAGCGTGTGTTTAATTACTATCAATATGAGGACTACGAGAAAGTAAGGATTGCTACTGTTGAATTCTTCGAATATGTCGCCAAATGGTGGAAGAATTTTCAGGCCATAAGAAGAAGAGAAGGGTACCGAGAGATTAACACCTAGCTTGAGATGAAGAGAGTGCTCAAAAATAGATTTGTGTCAGAAACGTATCTCTAAGATACTTTCACTTAGTTTTAAGAGCTAAGACAAGGAGGCCGAATTGTTGATGAGTATGTTCAAGAATTCCAAATGCTTATAATACGATACGAAGTAGAGGAATCACCAGCTTGAACAGTCTTAAGATTTATTACTGGGTTAAGAGGAGACATCCAAGACATTGTGGAGCTTCAAGGATTTAACACAATGGATGAAGCTATTAGGAGTGCCCAGCGAGTGAAGAGGCAAAGAAGGAACCGAATAATGACTAGAATGCTAACCAAGACAGGCAAGTCACCGAGCTTAGTCTAGTATCGAACCGAGCAGAAGAGTTGATGTTAGAGCCGAGCACAAAGGTCGACATGAAGATGTAGTGCCAATCCGAACATATGAGAAGGGGTAAGGGTCTAGCAAGAAGATTAGTCAGATCAAGAGCTTCAAGTGTCAAGGATTCGGACATATGGCTACTTAGTGCCTAAACTGAAGGACGATGGTCATTAAGGGAGACATCCCGAAGTTAGAAATAGAGAGTACGGACGAGGAACTTGAGGAAGAGGAGGAGGAGGAGGTTCCTGTTGAGAAAGAAAACGCCGAGAAATAATTGATTGAGGAGGATGTATTTCCCGAGGATTTAGACCAATTACTCATGGTTGTCTTACACACTATGAGTGTGAAACCCTCACGAAAGGAGGAACAAAGGGAGAATTTGTTTCATACCACTTGTAAGGTGAATGATCAGATATATGCTCTCATTGTGGATAGTGGAAGTTGCACCAATATAGCATCGGCCGATCTTGTTTCAAAACTAAAGCTATTGACTGTTGTACATCCTAGGCCTTACAAGTTGCACTAGTTGAGTGAGAAAGGAGCATTATATGTCACTTAGAAAATACTGTTGCTGATTATTATAAGAAATTACTCTGACTAGATCATCTATGCCGTGTTGCTTATGTACACTTCCCACATATTGCTAGGTAGGCCGTGGTTGTTTGATAGGAGAGTTAATACGTATATGTTTGAAAAAGATGACCAGAAGATCACACTGAATCTGATGCCGTTGAGAGAAGTTCACAACCTATAGACGAAACTCGCTCATGGATCGAAAAAAGCTCTAGTGATGAGTAGAGCCAAACTTTGAGAGACCATCAATGCTAACAAGCCAACCTTATTGTTGGTTAGGCGACTATTGGAAGTGAAGGAGTGGGGTAAGCTTCCCTAAGAAATCAAAGAGTTGCTAGATGACTATGCTAACTTGTTCTCCGAACAGTGACTTGAGAGGTTGCCCTTAACTCAAGGCATAGAGCATTGCATTGACTTAGTACCCGGCGTTGCACTGCCGAATAAGCCAGCTTATCGGAGGAATCCCGAGTAGGCTTCTGAATTCTAACGACAAGTCAATGAGTTGCTGGAGAGAGGTTATGTAAGAGAGAGTTTCAGCCCTTATGTTGTGCCTACACTTCTAGTACCAAAGAAGGATGGAACCTGGCGGATATGTATTGACAGCCGAGCCATGAACAAAATCACGATCAAATACAGGTATCTGATCCTGAGGTTAGAAGACATGTTGGATGAACTTAGTGGGGCCAAGATTTTCAACAAGATTGATCTCAAGTCTAGTTACCATCAAATCCGCATAAGGTCAGGAGACAAGTAGAAGACTACGTTCAAGACTCAACATGGACCTTATGAGTGGATGGTCATGCCCTTCTGCTTGTCAAATGCCTCGAACACTTTCATGACACTTATGAACCATGTATTGAGACATCTCATCGGAAAGTGTGTCATAGTGTACTTTAACAATATCTTAGTCTATAGTGCCAACATGCCTAGTCACTATGAACATCTTAGAGCGGTCTTGGATATCCTTTAAGCCGAGAGACTATTTGGCAAGTTAAAGAAATGTTGCTTTTACTAAGAGGAAGTGGTATTCTTAGGGTACGTAGTCAGTAGAGAAGGTTTACGAGTTGATGATGAGAAGATCAAAGCAATTGTCAAGTGGTTTACTCCTATTACTTGTGCCTACATAAGAAGTTTCCACAAACTGGCTTCGTTTTACAAAAGGTTTATTAGGAATTTCAGCACCATCACCACGCCATTTACAAAGCTAATAAAGAAGAACATCGACTTCTGATGTGGAGAAAGGGAGGAGAGGAGTTTTGTCGACGTAAAAGAAAGATTGACTTCCACCCTGGTGTTAGTACTACCTAACTTTAATGAAATTTTTGAGCTGTAATGCAACGTATTGGGGGTTGGAATAGGTATTGTCCTAATGTAGAAAAGCCGACCAATTGCCTTTCATAGTGAGAAGCTCTAAAGACCACAGCTGAACTACTCCGTATATGAGAAAGAACTTTCGACACTGATTTGAGCAATGCAAGTGTGGCAACATTACTTACTACCGAGAGAATTTGTCATATATACTGACCATGAATCGTTGAGTTGCCTCTGAAGTCAAACTAAGTTGTCAAGGTAGCAGGCGAAATGGATTGAATTCCTTAAGGGATTCAATTTTGTGATAAAGTATAAGTAAGGAAAGAGCAACGTAATTGGAGACGCTTTTTTGAGGAGGCATGTGCTCTTATTAGAACTGCAGACAAGACTGTTTGGTTTTACGAGTATCAATGAACAATACTCCGGGGCTCTATACTTTGGACCAATGATTTCGCAACGCGTAGATGGGAGGATAGTGAATGAGTATTATGTAGAGGATGGCTATCTGTTCTGAGGGAGGAAACTGTAAGCCCCACAACCAGTCACTCAAGGTTTCGATGAGCTGAAAAATCCGATCAAGCCTAAATTATAAGTAAAGTTATAAATATTAGTAAAAATGATCCGGTAAGTTTGAATTTAAGAAAATAAGAAATAAAATAAAAGACTATAAAAATTCGAAATTTTAAATAAATAACTCGTTATTTATCAAAAATGCATAAAATGTATTCCGATAATTAACGAATCGCTAGAGGAAAATTATATGTATACAAAAAATCATAAAATGAACTAAATAATATTTAGGAATATTTATTTGTACTATATATGAATTTACATGTAGGTAGAAATATGCATAATTACTTAAAATACGTGAAATGTGCTAAAATAATACTAAATAATTAAAGAAAATTCATAATTAATTAAGAAAAAATAAAGAAAAATCAGAAAAAAATAAGAAATGATCCAGAATTAGGTCGTAGTAGCTGGGGAAAATAAGAAAAAAATCAGCCAATTAAATTAGAGCAACACAAAAGCCAAAGATTAAAGGATTTGGACAATGTTTTGTCTAATTTAATGCACATTAATTACCAAAAAACTCTATAAATAGGGAAAAAAATCACAGAGCTCATTTAGATAGTTAGAAATCGGAGAAAAATTAGGAGCATCAAAATTGAGAGAAAAATTGGATTAGAAAAAAAAAATAGAAAAAACTGTACAATTAGGGCCTTAAAATAGAACCCACACCAGATGAGCACCTGGGAGTGGATGGCCACCACCACCATACGGTGGTGGTAGTGCCCAGACCAGCCGATAAGGCTACGGCAGCCAGAGTCACCTAGATCGGTGAGTCCGATTTCCAACCCGATTTTGTGTAATTTTGTAAAAAATAATAAATATTCTTAGAAAATTATGAATTTTGTTATTCTGAAATATTTTTGTATTTAGTTTTTAAGAAAAATATTATTTTGATGAAAATATATCCCGTAATATATGGTCCTTAAGAAATTGTGCAAAACCAAACATGTTTCAGTTTAAAAATAAGTGACCTTAGGAGTGTAGTTTCGAATCCAAAATTTTTATATAGACTACTTAGATGATATAGAATAGTGCTATGAAGCTCATTTTCAAAAATTAATTTTCGAAATTTTTAGATAATTTTTAAGCCTTAAAATAAGGCATAAAATGGGTAATTTAGGGTTAATAAAGTAATTAAATGGTTAATTACTAATTTAGTGAATAAGTATATGTTTTAGGATGTTGAAATTTGATGGAGTATGATACTTGTAGCATTTAGGGTATTAGATGTAATTATTAGGTTAATTATGTAGTAAATGAGTAATAGGGAAAAATAATATATTTTAAGTTAATTTTGTAAATTAGGGTAATTAGATGTAAAATCTTATTTAAGATGAATTTAGACATTTTGAAATGATAATTGATGTTGGGAGATAGTAATTAGAGTGATAAAAATATTAGATGTGTATTATGTACATAATAAGTAATAGTACATAATACACAATTATTGAAAATATAATAAATAGAAAATATTAGGATAAAAATTGATATTATATAAATAATAGGGATATATAATAAAAATGATAGAAAACTTGAATTTATGTAATTATATGAAAAATGGAAAAATTTCTTACATCAAAAGTAAATTCAGTATACTATTAAGAATTTAAGTATATTGGATATAATAAAATACTGACTAGGGATAGTTATGGTAATTAAGATATCGGGAAGTAAGGTGATTAATTTCACATTATGAGTAAAAACAAGTTTCTGGAGTTCGGGTATAAACCAACACTTAGAAATCGAACTAGAATTTAATTTAGAAATCGATACGGAAACCGAACCCGAACCTAACCCCAAACCTAGAATAATTGTAAAAGACTTAAGACCTACATAATTAGGCATATTAAACCCTAAACAAAACATAACAATAAGTGTTATAGGATACAACGAACCTATAATAGTTACATGAAAAACTGAAATCACGTTTGTGTTATAGGGATAATCAACGATGGCCTGAGCGAGTCGGACCTCAAGTGAGTGAGCGAGGAGTCGAGGTAAGTTAGGATTAATATAATGCTATATTTTGGAGGCTTAAGATTATGCTTGGTTGTGCTTATTAGATAATTGGTTATGTGCATGTGCTTGATTATGAGTAATGCTATGATTCTGTTTGTTGTTCCGGTATGTATTATATGATTTGTATGAAATGAATGATCATCCTAAACTGGACTTAATCAAATATACGACTTATAATTATAATTGGACCTATATGGCAACCCATTAGAGGAAACCTAAGATTCTCCGACCAAATACCGACCCCTTCGAAAAAGATATCACAAGATTGTAAAGGGTCTCTTCTTTATCCTCAATCGAACTAAGTAACAGGTGATGAGCTCACGACGAGGGTGAAGTCAATGGTTTGAAGGTAGTCACGGGAGGAGCAAGGTCTCCATTACATAAACTTGGGTTTAGTCATGAGTTGTTACACTAACAGCAACTCCTCAACCTGGATTAGAGCGAACGCAATTTCTCTAATCTCATGATGGACCGGACAACGTCATGAGATGGCATTTGCTTGAACATGCATTACACTTAATAAGTTGGTTGATAACCTTGTTATGTTTATGGTATAGTTTTAAGTCCTCCATCTTAACTTACTGAGTTGTGATTGCTCACATCCCTATAGACGTCGTGTAGGTGTTGGCTAAGAAGTAGCAAACAACTACTCTAAAGCTAACAACTACTCTAAAGCTAACAACTGCTGGATCCTGGGGAGTGAGGAAAAACATTTGAAGAATAAACACATATTTTTAAGGTTTAAGCTTTTACTTTAGAATTTTTCATTTCTAAATAATGTAATAACTAGGAAATATATTATGGAGAAATATTGTAAACGATAATTGTAATAACTAAATTATAGTGTATATATATATTTCCTTACTTTCTTAGATAAATGATTTATTTAAATTACAAACTGTTTACTTCAAAGCGGGTTGGTCGTGGACGCCTTGTATAGATCGAGTCTAAGATAGCGGTTATAAGGCCAACTTCTATCTTAGAATAGTTTACACGGCAGGGCTGTTACGACTTTGCCGCTTCAGGGCGTAATAGGAACCGTGCATGTTGACTTGTTCCTTATGGGAATTATTAATTAGGGAAGCCCATAACAGTGGACTCTCTGGATACTTTGGAGAGAAGAGGACCTATAAACTATTGAATAGCCGATTCTTTTGGCCAAGAATGCGAAGAGATGTTCAACGAGTTGTCGAAAGCTGTGTTGTGTGCAAAAAGGTTAAGTGCTACGCTAAACGAGGGAAAGCAATGCCCCTACCTATTTCAATGAGGCCGTAAATTGAATTAAGTATGGACTTTGTTCTCGGACTACCGTGAACTACCCAAGGTAAAGATTCTGTAATGGTTATCATGGATCGGTTTAGTAAGATGGCACACTTTGTACTCTACACCAAAATTAATGAAGCTTCAGCTATTGTTTCTCTTTTCTTACAGGAGATTGTGTGCATACATGGCATACCGAGAAGTGTAGTCTCTAATAAAGACTCAACGTTCTTGAGCCATTTCTAGAGAATCCTGTAGCGTCGGTTGGGAACCAAATTACTTTTTAGTACTTCATGTCACCCCTAAACTGATGGCCAAACAGAGGTGGTTAATCGTACTTTGGGGTCACTGCTCTAAGCTACAATAAGCAATAACTTGGCTGATTGGGATGTCTACTTGCCAGTGGTCAAGTTCACCTATAACCGAACCGTACATGACACTACTAAGCAAACTCCCTTCGAGGTGATCTGTGGATTCAATCCCGAGTTACTCCTTGACCACACCCCTATACCAACACTTGTGTAAGAGGACCCTAACGCCTCAACCAGAGCACAATCTTTTCAGTACATCTATGATAGGGTCACTCGACACATCAACCAAGCTGCTGGAAGAATACGAGAAAAGACCAAGGGTAAGTCAGCCAAACAATTTTAGATGAGAGACTTGATATGGCTATACATCAGCAAGAAATGGTTCCTCAGCAAGAAATGGTTCCTGAGCAAAAGGAAGAACAAATTATCTACAAGAGCGAACATACCTTTCAGAATCCTCTAGAAAATCAGTGACAACGCCTACAAGTTGGAATTGCCTAAGGACTATGAGGTTTTTAATGCCTTCAACATTGCCAACCTCAGTCCATATCACCTTAATGGAGAACTAAGCGAACACCATTTGGATTTAATCCCAAATTTAAAACAACCCGAAGGGAATGATAGGAATCAAGCTATAAGACTCCCAACTCGCAACTGAGCCAAGGACTAAAGGGGCTGGCATGACGAATCTTTATGTTCTAATCAACTCCTACTGAGGCCAAATACTTCCTTATCGAGTCATCTTTAATGCCGTATGGTATGACTGTCCATTATTCTGTGGTATACTAAGTTAATGATTACGCTCCGATGCCGAGCCAATCTATCACTCGACATCATCCTTGTCGAAAAGCCGAGAGATAGAGAATTCGAATTGATTAAACCATTCCTACTCAGACAGGCTCATCTGTTCATACTTTTTGTTTGCATCTCCTAACAACCTCGTCAATGCAGTATCGTCATGTATACAGTATCATCATGTATACAATATCATATGTAGAATTTGTAGCATCAATGATTGTTTTCTTTGTATATTCATTTTTACCCTTTTGTATCATGTACATTGCTTCTTTAGAAAATATCCTTATTGCCTTTTTCCTTTTAGGCAAGTTGCCCTAACTTAAAAGTATAAATACCTTTGTACTTGTAGCTGTAAGAGACCAAATTATCTTCATTACACTTAAGTACTTTGTTCTTTGCATAAACATTGTTTGTTTATTCTCGGTATTACTCTTATCCTTTCTCTTAAACAAGGTTAGGTGGCGAGTAACCTTATTAAACCAACTCGTATGTCATATCGAATTATACCGTGAGTCCTTGAAAGTTTCATTAGTGCATCATATCCTCTAGATCTATATGTAGGTTTGCTTATTGTTTTCATTCTTTACTTTTATCCTTTCATATCTATTCCCATTAACTCTTTTCGAGCTTTTAGTAAGCTTAGACCCATCCAACGACCGGCCTTGTTTATTCATAGTTATGGTTTGCATAACAAACTATAAAGGAATAAGCAATAAATTGCTAGGTGAGTAAGGTAGAGACAGAAGTATGCATTCAGCACATCACAAGTAGGGTTATTAACTAGGTTAGTTAGATGCAACGCATGTAGAAGCAAATGATATTACATGATGTTATACAGTCCGTCATGAGATAAGAGAAATTGTGCACGTTATAATTCGAGTTAAGGAGTTTGATGTTGCATACTCGTAAATCGAAATCAAACCAAGGCTTGTACAATAGAAAATACTTTCCTCCCGTAACCACCTTCGAACCACAACTCCCAACTTTGCCGTGATCTCCTCTCTTGTTACTTAATTTAACTAAGAGTGGGGAAAAGACCATTCCAACTATCTTTATCAAAGAGGGTCTATGTTTAGCCTGAGAATTCTAGCTGTTATCCTTAGTGAGTTACAATGCATGTTAAGTTAGAACGTTAAGCCGAGCTTGAGTTAGTTCATTTTTAAGGTGATAAACCAAGCTTAAATAATTCAAGCGTAACAATATTTACACAACAACTACAACATGGAATTTATCTCCCATTACAACAAGTCAAATTTTAAACACAAGCATAAATAGATAACTATAAGTACAAGCAAATACATAGCAAAGTCTTCAAATATTATAAAACAACACCCCAAAATGCTATTAAGCATTGATCCTACTTACTTGTACTGAAGGTTACTCCGATAAGTCTAAAGCATCATGGCTTCACTCACTTGAAAGTCTTATATATACCAAAAATCATATTCAACTTTCGTAAAATTTATGAAAACATTGAGGTATCCAGTACTTGGTTAAGTTATTATTTATATAATTATTCAATAGAGTTGCTATACATATATATATATATATATATTTATATACATCACATTATATATATACACATATATATATTTTAAGTATTTTATTTTATCATATAAGTTACAACAACTTATTTAATATTATCTAATATATGTAGTTTTACTACTAATTATATTATATTGTTTCAATTGTATCAAAATGTACTTTTTATTAATCAAATTATATTTTAATTACAGAAAGGTCATTGTAGGATAATATTTTTCCATGATATTATAAAAAACATCTGTTTTATTATCTAAAGTGATCTAGTTTTAGTAATATTAGTATCATAAAGTTCATATGAACTCGATGATACATGTCACATATTTCATTTAAAAGATAATCCTTAAAGGGTATTTATAATCTTAGTATATAGATAAAGTTGTATAGCAAATAACATCGTATTGATATCGTATTATATAAATCAAATATATTTTCACACAATTTAGCTACAAAATATGATGAATCACATATTCTTAAATCCTTACATGTATGTATATCATAACTCGATGTCTATAATAGTACGAAATATGATATAATTAAAAAAAAAAGAATAATCCTAATTGATCAATGTATGTTTAACCATGATTTAATCAAATAGCTTGCATATTTTAATATATTATTATTGAACAGATATCACAGTTACTAATTTAAGCTATTTAATTATAAAAATACATAATAAATAGTACAGATTATTAAATAATTCTATGAAAATTCCTATAGAATTAGAAAATTATATGGAGTTCAACTAGCAACTTGTTTTGATGCATTCGGGTTTTTCACCTATATACATAAAATTACTATTTTACCTTTAAATCATGGTTAATTAAGCAAATAATATGATTTTTGCAACAAAATAATTCTAACTTGTCTTGACATCATTTCAAATATCTAGAATTAATTAGATCATAATTTCATTAATTTTTTCACCTAAAATCAATTTAATTCCCAAGTTACCCTATTTTAACCATTTTTAGGGCCTAAAAATATAATAAATACCAAATTTATATAAAACCAAAAATTAAGTTACATAGTAATAAACTACACGTAATATGTACACTATTGAAAAAAATTGAGCTTGAAATAATATTATTTAGTATATGTATTTTAAATTTCAAATTTCAGACAAATAGTATATTTGTTAAGAAAATATATAAAATATTCACAATTTTCCAAAAATAAAACTACATAATGAAAGTAAATATAGAATAGCTTATGAATTAATTTTTTTTAATATTTTTTTAAAATAGGAAAAAATAGGGTAGAAACTTAAGATCCTTGTTCATTGGAACTTCGGCCACGTTATCAACCAACAAGGGCAATGGGTGCTTTACTAAGGGCTAACCAGTTGCAACAGCAAAACATGGTTTGGGTAGGGAACCATGGTAGGCCGCTCTTTGCTTTGTTTATGTCTAATTTTTCTAATTTCTTTCTAAATTTTTCTTAAGTGCTCCTAGTTGTTAAAATGTGTAATCCGAACCCAGGGACCATATTTATAAGGATTTAGGGCGATTAGGTTTTTTTTTATTAATTATTAAGGATTTTTCTTTTAATTACAAGTGTCAATCTCTTAGCATGAGGTGTTAATTTTTTTATAAATTCACTTTTGATGTATTTGCTTATCCTTTTTAAGCTGCTAGGTGTTAATTTCTGATGATTCTAAGTTGTTTTCCTATTTTTTAAAAACATTTTGAAGATATTTTACGATATTTTATGCTAATATTTAATAATTTTGTTGATATATGGGTATATATCCTATATATATATCTATATACATACATGTTTAATAAGTAATTACATGCTTATATTCATATTTCTATCATATCTTTTATTTTTAAGATATATTTTCTATTTAATTTTGTGGATTTATCTCTTATTATATATAATTATATAATTTTGAGTTAATTTACACGTATATCTATTATATATACTAGGCATATTGATAAATACACGTATATTCATATAGTATATTATGCGATGCTATTTCTTTTTATAGCTTAAATAACTTATCTCTAAATTCTCTTTACGTTTTTTGTTAGTTTTTTAAGGTTCCAATAAATTTCACATTATTTTAAATAATTGTATTTTTAAGGCTAAAATTGTGTTTTTAAGATATTATTCTTAAAATCTAATTTTACTAAATCACTTCAACTAACTTTTTTAATATAGCTATAAAGTTTGGACTCTATCGAATATGTTTTCTCAAAAACTCTAAATTTAAGTATGCTTACCTTAAATACAACTTTAGGAACTCATATAAAGTAAATCCTTCCTATTTTGATTGTATTTTTTATATTTTATCATTATGTTTTTTACTACCAAATATAAAGAAGTCCCTTGATTAAGGTTATCGAGCTTTTCATAAATTTATAGCCTAATAAGATTACTTTTCCAAATATCCTAAATTAACCGTTGACCCTAATGGTATAATAATGGGGCTTTGCTCTACCGTTTGTATCCTAATTACTAATTTGGAGATATCACACCACATGGACCTTAAAAGTGTGAATTTCTAACTTACAAACTTTTCAAAGTTATTTATAATACTTAAATTAGGTAGTTAAAAGTAAAAATAGGTAAATTTCATATAGTAAATTAAAAAATTGATAAAGTTTAGGTAATAAATTGCAAAAATGAATAAAGTCAATTACCAAATTTATACTTTTGAAATTTAAGATAATTGTAAAACAAATAAAGTTTAGGCACCAAATTTGACATTAAAAAAAAAAAGGTTTTGTGGCATATTTGTAAAAGGAAAATTGATAAAATATTATTTTAACACTCTTGAGTTGTTGCCTACGCAATTGCAAGTTCATGCTTGGTTACACGACCGTTATCGATCATACCGTACTTTTCCATACTCGTGTCCCTAAGCTCAAGCTCTCGCATGCCTGTGCTCCCAGCTTCCTTTTCTTTTTATGTATGCTCATGTATGAGCTCGCGCGTGCTCTCACTCCCATGCCTAGTTCTTAGCTCATTTACTATCTATAAATATACATCTGTCACTATAATTTGGACTTGTATAATTCCATATTAGATTTTAAAAAGGGGAAAAAAAAAAGAAGAGAAAAATTAGCAAGTAGACATGACCTTATATGTGCTTTATAAAAACAAAAGAATAATTAATAATAATTTTCCCTAAACAAGCTAAATTTACCATTCAAATATCTTATAAATTACCTACTAGATTATCCACATTATGTAACAAAATCATTTAAGAGGAGAAAATGGTTGTGTCTGTTGGTTAAGGGATTGATAACACTAAGATTATGGATTATGAGCAACTGAGATTAAGATAAGAGACGAGACGGGAGTAAGGTTATAATTTGATACTAAGGTTAGTGTACATGAGCGTAAAATAAAAGAGGGCGTTGAGCATAAGGAGATTGGCAAATGATACAAAAACTCAGCATACCATGGCAGCCTCCATACCTTCCACCCAAAGCAAGGCCATCAATTGCAATAAGAAATTTGTTAGTAGCTAAATAAGGTAAAGTTTCAATGGTGTTCAGGAGAATTTCCACATATGTATAACCATGCTTTGGTTGCTCAACAGTCCAAAACCGATGTCATGTTTATGAGAGATTTCCCCTTTTTTACTTTATTTTGGGATTTTGGATTTTTTTTTATATTTTTATTTAATTGGGATATATTTAATAGTATTATTCATTTAAATTAATTATTTTTGTCCAGTTGGGAGATGCCACATTGTATAAAATTAATGGAGTTAATAGAAGTTCTATTTGTAAACATTGGGATAATTGGAACTAAACTTTGAAACTCAAATAGGAATTTATTTAATATTTTTTTCCCAATTATATTATAAATGGAGAGAAAGAATTTGAATTTGATCTATTTCGCTTAAAAGATCAATATCAATACAATTCAATTATAATCATCTTAACAAAAATCTATTTAATATTAAGGAATAAAAATAAATATTCCTTTTTCCCTTTAATTATTGTTAAGTAACTATAAGGAGACACATACCAAACATAACACACTTTTATATTGAAAAGAAAGTGGAACTGCTTTTAAGTTGGCTCCACATTGCATCCCTTGGTAACATTTTACATAAGAGATAATAATTTCTCATCGTGGAGAATTCCAGTCAACATGGAACACTTAAAATTGACTTGACTTGCAGACCATATGCTATAGAGACTTGATTTGAAGAAGGCACCTTCTATATGGTACTGGGTGAGTTCATCTTCTATTCACCTTTTATTTATTTATTTATTTATTTTTAACAAACATGAGACATCACCAGCTCTGCTACTTTTTCCCTCTTCTTCTTCTTCTTTTTATTTATATTATTATTTTTATTTTTAGCCGGGAAGACGTAGAATTCACATCCCTACTACATAGTATTACGGTTGAACTCTTCAAAGTTTGATAAGGAAAGCAGGGAAAAAAAAAAAAGAAAAAAAAAAAGGACACTTCCTAGTTGCTGCTTGCTACATCTGATTAGATTTGCAAACTTCCAGTACTCAGTTGAGACTCTTAATGTTAGGTAGCTTTAGATTTTCAGATAATGAGCAGTAGAATTGTTAGATTTCGTTGTTTATGAGACTGCAGCAATTTGAATTTTCTTTTTAAATTCTAGCATATGGATCCATATATATATGCATGTATAATGGAAAAATATTTGATAGTTACAAGCAAAATTAACCTTTCTTATAAATTAAAAACTATTTCCCAGTTCAAGCTAGAAGAGTCACGCTGGCTCTCCTTAAATAACAAATTTGGGTTCAGCACAAGAGCACAAAGTTTATCATCTAGTGATACCCCCATGCGGTTGCGGTTACATGTCTCTTCGGAGACATCCAATAAACACATGTGGTTACACGAACTATTTCTGATCCTTATAATATCAGAAAGCTTGTATTGAAAACATAGAAAATGGAAGCACAAGTCAAAAGAAATAAAGCAGTTGGCTTGCTCTTCTATCCTAAAGTTGGACCTCCTCATGTCAATTTCATCTTCACTTTATAAATGCTATGCTGTGTAAAACTTGAAACATCAAATAAACCTGTTCTTTTTCCTTTTACAATCTATTTTGCTTTTAGCCAGGAAGGCATAGAACCCAGAACACAGCAAACATTCTTGAAAGGTAAGCGATTGAATGTTTTAGTACTTTAATTTGGTACATAGGTGTACTTGTTTTCCCACTCATCAACATTTTCTTTCGGTGTATGTTACCAGCAAGTACTTACCATATACAAAAAAGGCAGCAATTATAAGAAATGCGGTGTCTAGGAGCAAATCCATGATCTCATATCTGCTTTCAATGTCTTTCAATTGCAGGAAGTATATCTCTTTTGAGAAGGCAGGCAATGGAGCTGATTACTTCAAGACTGAGAAACCTGTGGAATGACTGGGACCTGAAACTGATGGTTTTATCATGCCTTGCCTTGCAAACTATACTCATCCTTGTAGGAAACCGTCGAAAATTCAATCACCATCTCTGGGTCAGAATAGTCACCTGGTGTGCATATCTATCGGCAGATTCCCTAGCTACCGTTGCGCTTGGCATATTGTCAAGTAAGCTTGGAGATGTTAATGAGAAATCTGGCAAGCTAGATGAGAGAAGTAGGCTTATGGCATTTTGGGCACCATGTCTTCTATTGCTTTTAGGAGGACCGGATAATATCACAGCTTATGCCCTGGAAGACAATGAATTGTGGTTAAGGCATTTGCTTGGGGTAGCAGTTCAAACAGGGGTGACAGCTTACATCTACATCATGGCATGGTCAGTTTCTTATCTCTCTGTGCTGTCTTTCCTGATGATTATAGCAGGGGTAATTAAATACGGGGAGAGGACTTGGGTTCTCTGGTTGGCAAGCAGTGAGAAAAGGAAGGACTCCATGCTTGCAACTCCAGATCCTAGTCCCAACTACCCAAGAATTATGGAGGAATACAGCTTAAAGAAGGCTGAAGGGTATGATGTGACAGCAGATGAGATAGTAGAGGTCCAAGTTAGGGCTGATTATTCAGCCAAAGTTAATACTTCCATCAACAATGCGACCGAACTTGTTAAAGCATACAGCCTGATCCAAATATTTAAGCCTCTTTTTGCTAAGCTTATCCTTAGTAATGATGATAGAGATGCTAGCCGAGCAGTGTTCAAGGATATTTCTTCAGAGAATGCTTTTAAAATAACAGCAATTGAACTGGGATTCATGTATGATATGCTATATAGCAAGGCTATGGTGTTGTATTCCAAATGGGGTTTCACCCGCCGTTTGATCACCTTTTCTATCATGTGCATTGTGTTGGCAAGTTTTTCCATTGACGAAAAGCCTCATTGTAAAATAGTTGACCTTGCGGTTACTTACCTGTTGCTAGTGATATTGATCCTACTGGAAATATATTCCATTATGATGCTTCTGTCTTCGGACTGGACTGATGTATGGCTAAGCACAGGTGACAGAAGTCCATTTCATAGAGCTGTCACTTCTCTCCAGTTATGTAAACAACCTAGATGGTCAAATTCCGTAGGTCAATTCAGCCTTCTAAGCTTTTGCCTGAAGGACAGACCACTTGCTTGTACAAGTATGCTGAAGTTTATGAAAGTACATGATAAGGTAGAAAAGTACCACTACACACTCCATGAAAAGATTCCTGATAACCTGAAAGACTTAATCTTTGGGCATGTTAAGGCCAAATATCATGTGCCACAGGAATTGCCAGTAGGCCACCCAGGCCATATAAGCTATGTGTTAAAAGGATATGGAAGTGATGGACTGAAATGGAGCACTGAAGGACCACTAGATCAAATCATCATTACATGGCATGTCACATCAGAGTTATGCTACTACTCAGATCGGAAAAGGGGTATCAATGAAACACACCGTCAAGTTCCATTTCTAAGGTTAGGGAGGCTGCTATCTAGGTATATGTTTTATTTGCTAGTCATGTATCCGTCCATGTTGCCTAGTGGAATTGGTCAAATTCGGCTTCGAGACACCAATGCTGAAGCAATGAAGTTCTTCCAAGAGCGACTTTACAACAAAGGTGAAAAAACAAGCAACTGTTTTAATTCCAAAAATTGTTGCAACTTCCTCAAAAACATGTTCAAAAAGAGAGAACATGCATCGGAAGATTCGCATCAATTGCAAGATTTTTATAAAGCTTCCAAAATGCTGCTTGAAGTGAATACTGAGTTGCCCCCTATTAAAGTTAAAGGAGGAAGGAGCAAATCAGTCTTATTTGATGGATGCATCGTTGCTTCAGCAGTAGATGAGATATTTAAACAGGATCTTAATCTGAAATGGGAAATGATTGCCAAGTTGTGGACAGAGATGCTTCTTTATGCAGCATTCCACTGTGATGGAGACCGACATGCTCATCAGTTGCGCCGAGGTGGAGAGCTTATTACTCATGCATGGCTTATACTTGTACATTTTGGCCTAACTGATCACTTCCAGATGACAGAAGGCCATGCTATAGCTAAGCTGATTTTGAAATAAATTATCAGCCTATCTGGGAAATTTTATCTTATTTTCATTGTAAATCCATCTTCCGCTCTATATTCATATCTACATTGTAAAAATAGGTATTTGACTTGTATTATTTAGAGTACATGTATAAACTTTTTCTTTTCTTCTTCTTTCTTTCTTTTTTTTTTTTTAATTTTCCGTCTTGTTAATATATGTCTATAATGGAATAAAGTACTCAAGTGAACACATTGAAAGAATGCAGTGACATTGAGCAACTTCTTATGCTGCTTCAAATCTTACAACTAAGGAGACAAAACAAATACCATTAAACTACCGTTTCGAGCTGGTTGGTTCATAATTCACTAGAAATGTTGAGCAGTCAAGATATTTGTTTACCAATTTGGTAGCATATTAATGTGAGTTTGTGTGAGTTGGCATAGATTGTAAATAAAGAAATTACTGAGATCATTTCTCAATTTACCTTCCACTTATTATGGAAAATCAATCCAATAAATTTAATCCAGAGTTAAATCCACTACCAGTTATTATTATCTTTTGAGAATTATCCCCTTGTATAATCTCCACCTGAATTTTTATCTACTTGTAATATAGAAATGTATTAATGGATGCAACATTATCTTCTCTTTCTATAAATATGCATATCGATAGAAAGTTTTACCTTTTTTCGGTTGATGACGATGAAAGGCAAAATAAGTGAATGCTATAGTCTGATGTGCATAAGATGTTTATCAATCCAATTAATCTAGTCTATGATGCAATACACTCCCAGCTTCTGTCCTAAGAGGAAGAAAAGACCGAGGAATAGTCATTCTGTTGAACAAAAAAGAGTAGATAAATTAAGCATTTTAGCACCTTGGATAAGTAGGATCTGCCCGACACCATCAACAGATCCCACTCGATCCATTGGTCTCACCTAAGCATGTAGTTTCAGAGCAGTCTGATGGAATTATCAAGAAAATGTAGTGAAACAGAAAGTAAAAGCATCTTGAGATAAACAAGGAATATAAGGAAGGCATAGCAAAAAGGTTAATTGTATTCTTGTACAAATGTATCTTTCAATGCAACATTTAGAACATCCTTACTCCTCAGCATGTGTGAGTAACATGTGGCTTCTGTAAAGGTGATGAGATCAACAAATTGATTCCCTTATTCCATCAGTTTTAAAACAAGTGAAAGACTACAAAAAATTCCTAGTTAGCAGTATCGTGGCAAATCAAAATTATGGTGTGACGCCTCAAAGCCGCATAGGAAGTACAAGAAGTCCTCAAGTCAAGGTAGATGGTGCGCCATACTTTACATGATACAACACATTTAGTAATCCACCAGTTTCATTGCAACCTACATGAATTGGCATTTATCAGTAAAGAAATAAAGAAAATGATTAAAGAGCGATCTTTGCTAGAGGGATATCTTGTAAGAAGCATACCTTTTGAAGAATGTTTCAAACAATGTACTCATGTACACGCATCCACTTAGTAGAGGACCATTTGTTCCCCTTTATAACTGGGCAACCACCTGAAAGGCAAAGTAACACTTCAAGCTTGATGAGATCCATTGACACATGGTTGAAACAAGTATGCAACAACCAAATGGATGATGAACTAGTTCTTGCATGCACATTACTACAAATGATACTATAGAAGTATAAAATAATTGATAATTGCAATCAGCTGATCTAAAATTTAATCAGCTAACACTGTCCAACATAGGTTGAGGGATGAGACTTTCACTGAAGCACATCAAGTCAATCATTCAATTAAACAAGGATGAAACAAGTTCGCAGGGGTTAAAACTCAAGACCTCATTATCATGATAAATTTTATATCCACAACCAATTGATTAAAAAGTTTAAGTGTGTTAGATTTGGCATGGTTTTGTATGTATTTGCTAATGATAAAAGACATTAACTAACCATGCAAACTAGACTCATCAAGAGTGGCATCAGGCTTCGTGCTCCAGAACAATAATGCATCACCCATTTTTGGTTTAACAGAAAGGCCCTTTTTTCCACAATCAGATAACTCATTCCACCAAAGCACAGCACTATAATTGCCTTTTGCAGCTGGGAAAACTGTCTCACCTCCCTCCTCAACATCTGATCTGTATCTCAAAGTGAATGAAGTACAACAGAATAAATACAACAGTGCTGAGTGTCATCTCGATAAAGCATATGCAATAAGTAATCTACTCACAGGTACATAAGAAGTGTAGCCATCCTTTGTCCACCATTTTTAGTGTTATATTCATCCAGAAAGTAGTCAAAGTGGGGCTCATATTTTTGACCTTCTTCATAGTGGAGAACTTGAAGTCCTTCTCCATGCTCTGGATAAGCAATGAAGGCTTTTAAATGTGTAGAAAGTCACAGCGACTAAAAAACTATAGAAGAACTAAGCAATGAATGGAGGGTAATAATGTATTATTATGAAAATTATCTATCTTGTGGATGATAATAATTCAAATCTCAATAGTTATATCAAGATAAAATATCTCTATCAAAAAGTAATGACGGTATGTCTTGGAACTATGAAGAGCTTTATTTGAATACAGATGCACATAGTGATCAAAACAGCCAGTGGTGGATGCCGAGATTAACCTAAAGGAAATTTTCTGCTATTCACTAACTTGGGAGATTGTTGCCATTCTATTAATCCACAAGCAAAAGAAAAACAGTTGGGAACAAAAGAAAGATGACATGTATGTCAAACAAGGCAAGGTCAGTCAGGCATGAGAAGTCAGTTATAGCACAAAGCTACCAGAACTCAGAAACTGAAGGAAAAAAGAAAGTGGCATTTGTGAAAGCTTTAATCATTTAATGAAGATAAAAGTCCCTTACCTACTGGTATAAAGGTAAAATCAGCTATCCTTTTCTCAATATCCCTGATAATTTTATCTTGTCCTCTTGTCAAGAATGTACCTGAACTTGTGCGCACCCTGAATTTCAAAACGATAAATATACATATATGAATCCAAGCAAATTGAATGAAAGAAGCAGAGTTGTCATATGCAGCTTAAGATTGAGTACATTTGACATACCTGCTATCTTTACTTTGGCCAGTTTCACTATCTACAACAGTTGACTTCTGCATATGAGGCTTAGCAAGTTTGATCAGATATTCACATTCCTCCTTAGACTGCTTGGAGAAAGACAAAATCAGATACTGGATAATACTAGATTGGTAAAGCCACTAAAAAGTCTAGGATGACACAAATGTACTAGACATATGCCAGAGTTCACCACAAGAAACATATAAAATAAATAATCCTCCTTTCAGTGTAAGATCAAAGGATAAAATGTGAAAGAATGTTATTAGGTATTTATTCATTGCTGATTTATATCACATACACCACTGGTTTTTTTACTGCACCTGTAATGTAGTCTACAATACCCCCCGCTTTTAGATAAGCAAATTCTCTTCAATGACCACAGCAGACAAGATTCTATCTCTACGCCTTCCCATGAACTGGTCAACAGCATTGTGATAAAAGCAAAATGGAAATTATCATTTAGTCAAAGATGGATTCACGTTGGGGGCAATGCAAATAACTGCTAAAACAGTTCACACAACCAATGAAAATAAAAAGAAAAGAAAGAAGAATGACACATGATATAATATGGTTGGGATAAAAGCAGATGATTCTTAATCCCACAAGCAAAGAAGAGCTCAGCATAGTTTTCTTCATCATCAAGAAGAAAAAGTTCCAATCAAAATGAAAACCTTGTCTCCATCCTTGCATACAGCTATAAAAACATACATTTAGCCAGAAATCTGAAGTTCCAAGAGAAATGCATTAACACATGTTTATGAAAGTTTGCCAAATTAGATCTGTAAGAAGATATGCAGCATCGCACTCTTATAAAGTGAAGAATTCAGTACATAACGGTACAGAAACCTACTTGAACAAAAATCATGAAAATTCCTATTTCTTAGACATAGAGACAGAGAAAAATGCACTGACCAAAAAATTATGATAAATTGAAGCTCTGGGCTCCCATGAGATCACTTCAACCCATTGCTCTCTTCTCCCTTCATCTTCACTCCTATAAACCAAACGAATGTCACCATTTAGCCACAGCTTCATCTCGAATCACATCAAGAAACAACCAAAACCAACAGTGTAATTCCAGAACTAATATTCTGGAACAAAAATTGTTGATCTTAATGGAATAATAAGATATTCCATTCAAGGTTAAAATCGTAGTCAAGTTGGACCTGTTGTAGAGTTTGTTTCACAACCTTTCATGTAACAATATGCAATTATGCTGGTCTGGAAAATAGTTTCCCAGTTAAGCAAAGTATACATTCGAGGAGAGAAAAATCACTAATCACCACCTTTAGGAACTGCTGGCCGCTACTAGACCAACCGCGGCCACTACCATCCCCTCCTACCACTATAATCGTAAGCTGTTATTTGTTAACACGTCGAGTATCGATAAAATTATAAACACTACCTATATGAAACATCAAAAGAAGATTCATTTCCTGCATCGAACTAAGAAGACAATAAAGTTCGTATGAATTCCTCTCTATCTCCGGTATGTCGCCACTGATGTAACTAAAAGAAAAAAGAAAAAAAAAATGCTATTAAATGCATATCATACATGTCAATATATGATTAGCAGACGACTAATGGGATACCGAAAGCATCCATGGACGAACTTGAGGATGCCCAGAATGGGTCTAGCCTCTTCAAGAACTTCGTTTAGAGAGGAACTTGCTAAATTTAGCTAATAAGAAGAAAAAACAATTTTGAAATTGTTCACAAATTCAAGGGTAAAACAATCGTATCCAACAAATAAAAAAGTTTTCTTTTGTCGTATATCAAAAAGTGTCACGGACTGCATTTACTAACAAAATTCTTTCATATACATGACATGGCTTATTCAACGATTTGTACTGTTCTGTTCCTTGTCCGACCGACCGTAGAAGTTTCACGATCTATTATTTTAATAAAGGATAGACGCAGAGCCATGAGACTGACCTGTGGACGGAGCTACGAAGCAGGGAGGTGAGATCATTAGTTTTGGAAGAGCCGGTGGAAGTGCTGGGAATGGAGAGAGTTCCGAGAGCGAGAAGGATCAATATCACGACCGAGAACATCAGGAGCAACGTGAGAATGAAAGATGATGAAGAGGAAGGAGGAGGAGGCTTTCGAGATGGATTACGGTAGTTTCGGGGCTTCATCGTGTTATCTTAGTGTATCAAAAGTTTGTGGAAGATGAGATGAGATGGGAAGACGAGGAAAATGAGATGGCTGTTCGATCTGAAGCCGAAGATGGCTTGACTTTGTTGTTGTTCGTGTTGAACTAGGATTTGGTTAACAAGTGTGTATGTTTTGTGTGTTTTTCAGTTGAACTGACCATGTAAAAACGCGTTCCGGATCTGGCTTAAGTATGCACATGGAGGCTGGAGCTGGCCAATTCCTAGTGAAGCTCTTCAGGAATAAAATACTTTATTTATTTTTTTACTTTTCGCCTTTAAATGATTAAATTATAAAATTAAAAAAAAATAATACTATAAATACCACCTACACTACACTATGATTGAAAGTTTAATTTGCACTGTGTTTGTATTGATGCAATCCTATGGAAATAAAAAATAACAGATAAAATGAATTTGTTTAGATAACTCAAAAACAAGTGAAAAGTGGGATGAATGTAGTAAAAATATGTGAAAACATTTGCACTCAAGAGTCTCTTTTTTCTCTCTCTCTCTCTTTCTAAATTTTGAGAAAAAGCTGTAAAAATGAATGGAAAGTTTATAAAATTACAAAACTATCATTTCCTTTTTCTTGTTTGGAATAAAAGGAATGAAGACATAATAAAGGATAATATTGTTAAGTTAAGAAAATATTTTTAGTTATTTTCTTCCATTTTCATATTTTATATCTAAACAAGAATAAAGGTGTTGACCATTTATGTTTCCAATTGATTTCCTCTTCACTCTTTTTGTTTTTTCACGGATCTCTTTTTGTTTTTATCTATTTATTCGATAAGCAAACACATTATTCCATTTATCAAATTCGATATCCAATATAAATTTTTTATATCATTATTATTACTTGCCATAGATATATAGAACACATATTGATACTAGCTATTGGATTAAACGCCTAATAACTTGAAGACCAAAACCATAAAAGGCCTAAAATCACTAATGACAAAGGTAAGGGATACTCCCTAATTGATTATAACCTAAACTCTCCGATAGAAAGATCAAACCCCTTCCTGTCCAAATCCATCTTCGAGCAACAAATTATATGGTCCACTTAGAGGTCGGCATACAATGGCACCTAGCACTTGGACTCGAGCAAGCCACCAACGTTTTCCTGCTCCTTAGGAACTAATCTCCTCATAGGTCACTCCAATCAAATTTGCTCTCGTCGGCCAACATGGGCAAAGCATATGGTGCCAATCCACAACGACATGGATGGGACAAAATATAACTCCCAAAGATTATCTTCCCATACTGGTGACATTAGAAAGTTCCATTTGGGTTCGATACAGAAGTACAAGGAGTTATAATATAAATAATGCACATAAGAAAAATAAGAAGGTGAATGGCTCTAAAATCACCCTATGATAACTTTATACGTAGATCATCGCATGTTATCTTTCATACAGTCTTTTTTAATTTGATCCGTCATAACTTAATTATCAAAATAATCATACCACTCAAAAGGTTATTGATCTCTTGTCCAATCTACACAAGCTTAGGTGGCTTAAAGAAGAAGAAATTCTATTGGCAAAAGAATTAAGATATTTTGATTGATGGCTAGATTAAGTGAATAATAACGATGATAAAAAGACTTTGAATTAGGTACTTAAGTTGAAAATTCGAATAATAAATTGAACTTTCGACTAAAGTTTAAGTAATGTTAGTAATATTATTCTAAAACAGGAAGTCCCATGAATTTCTTATTTTAAAATAGATCTAACTTATCTTTTTCTATATTTATAATATTGTCTTGTAATTTTTTAGGTAAACTAGAGGAAACACCTCATTATATTACTCAATATTATGTTTAATTTTTTAAAATTATTTTATTCATTAGGACAAAATTATTATGATATATAGAGAGCTGAAAGCAATTTTATAAACATTTTCAGGGTTTAAGAGCTTAATTTGAAAGATAAAAATAAAAGACTTTATTTGTAAGGGTTTTCTTAGAAAAATAATAAAATAAAATTTGGCAGCAGTATGCATCGCTAGCGCCATGTAACGTGAAAAAAAACTTAAAATGTATCACATTAACGGCATATACATAACAGTATCTGATTGCTTAACCTTTAAAAGTTGTAAAGCTGGATTGGTTAGACATATAAAAATTTTAAACTCCATGTCGAAGAGCCATTCTTGTGGAATTTTTATGCATTTTCCACGCAAAGATTCCAAAAAAAAAAAAAAAAAGAAATAAAAAAGAAGATTTTCTCTAAATAGCATTGACATTTTCTTTATATAATAGCCTTCTTTCACTAAATATTATTCATATATTCTACAAGTTGTATATTTACTTTGTATTAATATAAAGGGGAAAAAGAACGTTAATGAGACTACTAAACCTTACTAAGGGTAAAAGTGAAAAGAAAAGTTTTAAACATTTTCATATATTTGGATTTTTCATAAAGCATATAACTGATCTTAAAAAGATATTTATTTATTATCCTAGCATGTTAGCCAATGTCCAAAAACCTTTGCATAAGAACCAAATTGGAAATACCATTTTTAACCTACACTCTATAACCAAGTTCCTTGTGACTAAGTGGCATATAAATCAGTCTCCAGTTGAAAGGACCTAATCCGATTTCCTCACCTTTAATAGTTGTAATAAATAGGGAAAAAAACAAACAAATAAAACAAAAAGGACCTTGAACTCTATAATCCTGGGAAAAACAAAATCATCCCAAAAGCAAGAAAGCAATAAGATAGCATCATCTTATTAATATATCCATCCAATTTTAATTTTATGATCCGTCTGTCTATTTTGGACTTCGCAAAACTTAAGTATCCTCTCCATAGAATATAAAATAAAAAATAATTTAAGCAGATTGCTTATCAGTAGCCCCGTTAGGTAGAAAATTTTCTAGTTTATAATTGTTTGCCAAACTGGAAAAGCTGTAATCCATTTTTATGGTATTATTAAATTAGTTCAAATGTCCAATAGGGTGGAGAAGTGGTACTGCAAGTGACCATCATCAATGATTTATTAAACTAAATAGGAGAAGGTCAACTACTCTTTGCTTGCATGATCTTAGCCTAGTTTTCTCTGAAAGATAGAACATGCCTGCCTAGTTTCAATGGAAAATGAAACAGGATGTAGTTGGAATTTTTAAATGATAGAAACTGTTCTCGTACATTCAATTTGATATTTCTTTAAATAGATTTGTTTTGATTAGATCCGTTCAACTTGACGAATGCTAATGCTATACTCATAAGTTCGAATCCACGAATAGTCAGTTTGACTTTCACCGTAATGGCGTTCGATTTCCATCACGTTCGTGTTCGATCAATCACACGCTGTAATTTTTATGGCGTAAAAAGTAGGAGGTATGGATGCAAATTAGTTATTTATTCGACGTGTTATCGTGTGATTGGAAAGATACAAATGAATTGTTAATTAAATACAAGAAAAATTTATCACATCATAGTATAATTTTTTTTAGTTATTGATAAATAACCAGCAACATCAATAAACTATGCTTACATTTAATTAAACATCCGATATACTTTATTTTAAAAAATAAGTTTTCTTTTAACTTTTATGAACCTCTCTTTAAAACTCAACTCAATTTTGGAGAACGTTTTCAGAATGCCATAAATCTATCATCTTCGAATAGTTTGGGTCTTAAATTCTAGCCCATGTCATCATACTTGTTAATCAATAGATATAAAATTAGGCTAGCCCTAATGGGTCTAACTAAATAATTGTAATTTGTAAATCAAATTCAATAAAATATTAGAACAGGATTTTCAGATTTGGTTGGTAAATTGTGATAGGTAGATTCTCTTCGGTCGCTTAAAGGGAACTGATTTTTCAGTCTTTTTTGTCGTTTTCTGACTTTATGATAAGTTATGTTTTTTTAATGATCACTATGTTTTCTTTGTGATAATTATAATAAAAAAATTAGTAAATACCAATTTTTTTGGTGATAATATATTTTCTATTTTTTTTTTTTTGTGAAACGTAATAAAAAATTAATATATATCAATTTTTTTTATAACTTTTTGGATAATAATATATTTTCTGATATGGATATCAGATAATGAATGTGTTTTTACAACTGAAAAATCGGTCACCTTCATGCGATGCGACTCTTGGATGATATTTTATGTCAAATCAACGGATCAAGAAAATGTGCAAGGCGTACTACATATCTTAAAAAGCCGTAGGCTTTGACCGAAAGTACCCTGATGGGTCTTAGCCCATGAGAGACACAAGCCCAGCAAGCTCTTTCCCTGTAGATCAACAATGCTAACCCCTTATTATGCGAAAAATTATCCTACACAGCACGTAAGTAGGTGGTAAAAGAAATGCAGTAGATGCGCGCAAGTATTTCATATGAACCAAAAAATGCATATACCTTACGCAACATCAACATAGTATTTGATATGGTCTCTGTCCCTCTTGGTCATTTAGCCAACCAATAGGCCTGTTAATAGTCAGTAAGGAACTTCTTTTTACAGTGAGCCAGTGAACGGTCCAATTAGTGTAGGTGTTCTTAATATGTAGTTGGAGGAAGATATCCATCTTAGTTCCTCTGTCTAGCAAGTTATAGAGTTTTTGTTTAGACAACGATACGTAAAGTCAGAGCTTGAATTTTCAAGTTGGTAATATTCACTGCACCTAAAAATTGAGTGAGAATGGGTAAGAAGTGCATACCTTACTTGGAATGATGTGTAAAACTTATATTAAAAGTTTCATTAGTTTGTACTTTCTTGAAAAAAAAAGAGAAAAAGAAAAGAAAGAAATGAAAGAAAGAAAATTATAGAAGTTGCCATGTAACCTAATCTTTTGAGCCAACACCCCTTAATGTTCTCCAGTCAAAATGTTGATATTATGTGCATAGATTTCTAACTTATTGTATTTGTTAACTAAATAATATAAAAGTCCACAATATACCTATAATTTATTCTTTTACAATATTAATTGGTTGTGGAGATAAAATCAACATGGTATTAAAACACGACAGCCCCTAGACCATATTTCGGTCTACAAAGTGAAGGAAATGTTAAGCAATAAGAATAAAGACCCACACCATTAGCTTTTGATCATTTGGTTCTAAAGTAAGTAGCCACTATCCAGTACCACATAAAAAAAACAAGTGAAATTAGCAATGTACTGTACGTGGTTGAACTTAATAGGTATTGCAGGATTATGATATCCAGGAAGAAGTAGTTTTCTATGTCCAAGTGGTGTTTACACAACAAAAATCAAATGGTAATGCAGATAATTTCATTCACTAGAACCATACACATCATCCTTTCCAATCAGACAATGGACATCGACAACCCATGCAATAAACACTTTGCCTCTTAATTCAATCTCCAAACTTCAAACCCACCCCCCAAGAGTATACAGTCGAATGAGTTTAATCTATGAAGACATTTTAGAGAGATCGATTTCTGAGATTGGAACATATGCACAAAGAACACACCATTTTGAAAATACCACCCCTCCAATGAAACCCTGTTGATTGAATAAATGAATTGAGATGGTAAATGAAAGCCTAAAACACCCCAAGGGAAGTTGGATACAGTGGAGTAGGCTTGTAAGAGAAACAATTTGGAGTATAGCTCGAGGCTAGCCTTCTAGGATTATCTGAAGAACCGATTGCTGGCTGGTTTAAGTAGGCATACTTGCTCTTCGTCCACCTGCAAAATATTGTAGGAAACATGTATATTAGAACTACCAAAACAGTCTGCAGATCACTGACCGTTTTTAGTTATCATAGAAACTATTATGTTCGATGTCGGATCCATTGTAACCTCCTTCAGCTGTTTCCTCAAGTTTTAACAGGAGCACTCATGACTAATAATAAAGAGTTTATTCGACAAGTAATCTAAGAATTCCACTGGAATCCATTCTAAGTTTGCTTGACAATTTGCCAATCCAGGAATTATAAGAAAGGCAAAGTATAGAGCAACGGGTGATTAGGAATTACTGGACTGACCAGTCTTTAATGCCAACCCGCACTTCATTCTCAGATTTTTCAGTGTCACCTCCCAGAGGGGGTTTTTGCTCATGGGCATCATCTTCTTCTAGAGACTCCAGGAAACTGTTGTAATCATCCACCTGCGGTTCACAGAAGCTCAAAATTTTGCAAATGAAAGAAGCCGGTGAAGGTCCTCAAAAACTATTAAAAGACGGGATTTTGCTAGACAATTCATTTCTATGGCGCATGTTTAAGCCTCTGTTTCTAGATCAGTGAACTCAAAGCATGTATGACAAATCTAGAATGAATGCAGAGTCCAATCTCATGACTCGAAATACACTTAACGCAGGAAATATCAGTCGTCTATGTTTCTGCAGTTAATACCAATGGAATGCTATATTATATAATTGAATTCATGTTCTACGCACAATCTAGGTGAAGGAGAAGACCGCAGGTCAGAGTAGCAACAAGTCACGCAATAGCTAAATATTAGACTTCATAATTCATTGAACAAGCCAACAGCTGTAGATTGCTTCATGCATAACAGCGCCAAGGCAGGAGTTCAAATTAGTAATAGATTTCCTTGAAAGCGTAATAGGGTTTTGATCCTGTATCTTATAGCAGAGAGGAGGCTAGGGTTTAAGTATTCATAAGTTGTCCTCGATAATGTTATCCGAAAATTTCTCGCACAACAACCTCTCTCTCTCTCTTCGGTTCAAAGACGAGGCATTCAAAGTTAGCAGACAAGATTTTCAATATAACATTTGCCTTCTTGTTGCTCTCTCCACAAACTTAATTCTTTTCTTGATGGAATAACCTGTAGATGGTTCATCAGCAATAATGACAGACAAAGTTTCCCGGTTCCCGAATGATCTATCGTCCATGTTCCCTCAAATCACAAAACTTATAGATCAAAGAGGGAATAATGCAACGAACAGTAGATATAATATACGATTGGAGAAATACAGATGGAAACACCATTCAAGAAACAGAAAAATTTAATCTGATCATAGGAGACACAAGGTGATTACTTATATGATTCTTGCCACTCGTGAAATCATCAAAATACGCCAGTGATTATGCTCAAACTGTTGTGATCGTTTCCAATTTCTCATGAATCGCATGGAAAACCCTTTCTAACTTCCACTACCACGAACAGTCATGCAAATTAGGAATGCGTGTAATGTCATGATCGTGCTTTTTTATATGCATAGACCATCAAAGCAAATAAGATTATACCGAAAACCGGCTGGCCCTTATACGTGCGGCGGCCTTGATTGCAGCCAAGAGGTGCTCTTCTTCCTCCATCCTCTTCTTCCTCCAGAACTTTGCAATCTCTCTATTGGTTACACTGAATTCTTTACGTGTCTTTCTCGGAGGAGGGAGTGGTGGTGGAGGCACCGAAACGCCTTGTTTGGTACAAGAACTCTCATTTTCAGCTTCCAATTTCTTCGTTTGTTTCATCTTCATAAATTTCTTGAACTTTTTCCCTAAAATTACGAATGAAACAGGAACCAGCAGGCAGGAATATGGAGAAATGTTAGTTAGTGGAAGAAGCAGAATTATATAATAAAGCTTAACTCATTTTAGTACCAACCCTCTAGACTAGAACTACTAATCCAACCTAACTTTCTACAACTATAATGGATGATGAAAATGATATAATGAATTACATACATGACAAAGTCAGTTTATAAACATAACATTGTATATTTATGATTGCGTTACTAAACTTAATACGGTATCAGCTACGTTTATATACATTTTTAAACAGTTATTTCACTATTATTTATTTGAATCGTCCATTAAATGAATTTCAATTAAAGTTATGGGAAATGTTAAATATTAAAATAAAATATGTTTATTGTAAATTTAGAAGTTTAAACTTTTTAAATAGTTATTGGTGCAAATAATAATAATAATAAAAAAAAAAGCTTTCCAGATAGTCGGCCATGGTGTTGGATGTCGTTGGCACTTATAGATTTAGAATAAAAATTGACTAGAGTATGACTGGAAGGTGGGCATATGAAGAATCTTTAAATATATATTTTGGAGTTTGAGCTATTGCAACAATAAGAAATGTAGCTATGTGATACATAAATACGATTTATGAAGTAACGGATTACCCACCACCGAACTATATTGTTGTACTCTTCATGCAATTGGGAAGGACTATAATACATGTGACATGATGAACTACCTACCGACCCGAACAATTTTGTTGTACTCTTCCTAGTTCCCACTGTTGGAAAGACAAATATACTAATATCTACGATAATAAAAATGGATGAGCCCCGCAGCGGTTGGAAAGAGTAGAGCGTTTTCGTATCCCGGAAAATTGGATGGATTTAATTATGCTGGAGCGGTTATTGAGGAAAACAAGAAGATGGCGATAGAGGCATACCCGACGGGCAACACCGTGATTGTTATACAATAAGTTTAGTAGTTTATATTAAATTTTTAGATAAAACAGTCGTAATACTAATAAATGATATGAAAGTAGGAGGCCATGTAAAGTCATTATTTACCATCTAATTAAGTCATGCATTATAGACAGTAAAAGGGTGAGCACAATTTAGTTTGTGATAGTTTGTCTCCCATCCCCCTCTTCACATAACTACAGAAATATAATCATATAATTTAGTTTATAAATTTTTTAAACTTAATTAAAATTAATTCGATTCATGATTCAAACCGTTATATTTAATTTTTACTAGATATTTTTATTTTCAATGATATTTTTCTTTTCATCAAACTTTCACATATTTTTTGTCAATCAACATTTATCATATGTAACGATATTTAGCAAAAAAAAAAAAAAAAATTGTAAGAAACCTTAACAAATCTAACTTGATTGAATGAGAATAAAAGACTTTGTTCTAATTAACAACAATCAGGGACAAATAGAGTTGCTCATCCAAAAGCAATACAAAAAAAACACCAAAAAAAGAAAGAAAGAAAGAAAGAAAGAAAGACTAGAAAAGAGATAAAAAAACACATAAAGAGCACAAAAGTTAAACCCTTGAATTGAAAATATATAAAAAAAAATAATAATAAAGAAAAAATGTGACATTTCAAACTAAATTCACTTAACTTAATTTTAATAATTGATTGAAAAATAAGATAAAAAAGAATAAGATATGAAAAACTTCATGAAATCTATGAAGATCGAAGGGGAGAAAAAAAGCACAAAATATTCACATGAATTTTTTTTATTTAACTAACCATTTCAATTCTATTTATTACAGTTATAGCAGTTGTTAATAGCTATGCTGTTAGTTCTAGTAGTTAGTTTTGTTATCTATTGTAGAAGTTAGTTTGTTTTGTAGTTGTCTATTGCATAAGTTAGTTAGTTTTGTTGTTGTCTACACAAAAACTATATATATATGAGCATTGTGTACAAAGAACAAAACTTAATTCATTTATTTTCACTATAATCCTTTCACTCCTCATTTCTACTACAACAGTACACTCTTTCACACTTTCTATTTGTCCTCTTCATCACATACACATGAATTCATTTCTACTGCAACATTACTCTCCTTTGTACTTTCTATTCGTTTTCTTCAGCACACATACACACACAAATATAGTTAAGCTAAAGTAACATGGTGTTAGACCATTTGCTTTTGTGATTGCTTCATGATGTCAATAACTAATACAGAAGACGTTCATTCTCCTTATTTCGTTCATCATTCGGATTTGCAAAATTCAATTGCAATAACACCTATTCTTACTGGTCTCGATTACAATACTTGGAGCCATTTGTTTCTGTTAGCCTTATCAATCCAAAACAAAGTCAGATTGGTTGATGGCTTTATTCCAGTTCTAGAAAAATCGAATAAGTTGTATGTAACATGGAGTCGATGTAATGATTTGATTGTTGCCTGGTTGCTCCGATCAGTTTCATCTTCGATTGATTCAACTATTTTGTATATGAACACAGCTAAAGAAATGTGGACAAAACTCAAGGTACGTTTCTTACAACCGGATGATATTAGAATCTATCAGCTACATCATATGCCAAACACTATAGTTTAAGGATCAAGATCTATGGATGAATACATTACAGAATTGAATATTGTATGGGAAGAGTTACAAAATTTTTGAACACTTCCACACTGTTCTTGTAATTCTTGTCAATCTAGTTGTTTTGATAAGTATATTGAGATGGCTCACAAAGATTATGTTTTCAAATTTCTTAATGGTCTGAATGAGAATTTTGCTCCTTTACGATCACAAATACTGGTTTCAAAACCATTTCCCACTCTAGATGAAGCCTACAATTTGGTAGTGCGAGATGAATTTTAGAGGGCCAATCAGCTAAAAGATTTTTTAGTTTCAGATGCATCTGCTATGATGAGTGCACATCATAGATTGAAGAGTAAAGGTGATATAGTGTGTAGTTACTATCGAAAGAAAGGGCATTTAAAGGATAGATGCTACAAATTGATTGGATTTCCACCGCATTTTCGAAATTACAATGTTACTAAGCGACCAATATTGGAGTCAAATTATGTATCTGCAGGAGATGCTAATAAAGAAGTTTCAAGTCAAAGGGATCGTGGATGTAGACCTCCTCTGGATTGCGTGTTGTCTAAGGGCGGAAATGCAAGTCTATCTGGTGGAGTTGATAGCGTAAGTTTTTCTAAAGAGCAGTTGTTAAACTTGTTGAGTATGATGAATGTTTTTTATGCTAGCAGTAATAGTGCTGAGATGGGTAAGACCTCTGGATCAACCTTAATGATATAAGCCAATAATCAAGATGCAATACGGCTTATGAGCCATATGTCAGGTATGGCTAATCTTTCTTCTTGTTGTTCGCAGAATGGTTCCATACATTAGATTTTGGATTCGGGAGCTACTAATCACATGGTTAGTATAATTAATTTTTTTCCAAACATATTTTGAAATTGATGAAAGATTTGTGTGCGTACCTAATGGATAGCAAATAATAGCGACGCACATTGGTACAGTTGTTTTAAATCCAAGTCTTGTTCTTCACGAGGTTCTGTTTTTACCCTCATTTAAACATAATCTCATTTCAGTTCACAAATTGGTTCAAAACAATAACTATATAGTTTGTTTTATAAATCGACTTGCTTTTATTCAGGATCGTATCAGTTGGAAGGAGAATGGACAAGTTCATTTTAAAAATGGTCTGTATATGGTTAAATAGGAGCTCAGTGTGGTAGATAGTGCACAGCAGAATCATATTTCTACTGATCATGGTTTCATCTCTATTATAGTAAGTCATATGCCTAAAACTTTTGATGTGTGGCATTTTTGTTTTAGACATCCATCTTTTGAAAAATTGAAACAAATTAGTCAGTTGGATAGTAGTGTTGATTGTACCTCTTTTGATTGCTTGGTTTGTCCAATGGCTAAACAGAAGTGTGTTGTTTTTCCTGCTCATGTTTAAAATACAACTGCTGCATTTGAATTGGTGCATATGGACATTTAGGGTCCTTTTGTTGTTTCAATAATTGAAGGCTATAAGTATTTTCTTACTATAGTGGATGATTTTACTCGAATGACCTGGGTATATTTGATAAAGTTTAAGAGTGAAGTGTCTATAATTGTTCAAAGTTTTTGTCAATTGGCAATTAAACAATTTGATGCACATGTTAGGATCATACACTATGATATTGGTAAGGAATTTGTTATGACTCGGTTTTATGCTGGTCATGGGATTGTTCATTAGACGTCTTGTGTAGAGACCCTACAACAGAATAGTGTTGTTGAGCAAAAGCATCAGCATCTAGTCTCTATTGCTCGGGCATTGTTGTTACAAGCCTCTTTACCTTTATGTTTCTAGAGGCATGCTGTATTAACAGCAGTCCATCTGATCAATAGACTTCCTACTAATGTTTTACATAGAAGATCTCCTTTTCAATTGTTGTTTGGGTTTGCACCATCTTATTCTCATTTAAGAGTGTTTGGTTCTCTATGTTTTGTATCTACTTTAGCTCTAGATAGGTTTAAATTTGATTCTCGGGCTCATCCATCTATCTTTGTTGGCTATCCTCTAAATGTGAAAGGCTACAAGGTGTATGATTTGATAGAAAAGCAATTCCTTATTTCTAGGGATGTTAATTTCCTAGAACAAATTTTCCCTTTTTGACTGTTGATACAACCAGCAACAGTAGCATCTTTCTTGCCAGTTTCTCTACATTTACCGATCATGTGTTCTCTTTATTCCCTTCTGATGTAGCAGTACAGCTAATTCCTACTAATCAATAGGATCTTATTAGTGATGTTGAACCTAGCACACTCAAAAGAAGTACTAGACCACGTAAGAGTCCTTCTTATTTACAGGATTATCATTTGAATCTTTCTTTAACAGATTCAACAGCAACATTTTCATCAACTGCTCATCTTTTGCATCAATCTCTTTCTTACAAGTCCTTATCACCCAATTTTTGTGCTTTTAGTGTTCAACTAGCACAGCATAATGAACCTAATAGTTATGAGCAAGCCAGGTTACTTAATCCTTGGTGTAAGGCAATGTAAGAAGAGATTGATGCCTTAGTTGCTAACAATACTTAGTCTATACTACTACTGCCACAAGGCAAAAACACAGTAGAGTGTAAGTGGGTACATAAGCTTAAAACTAAGGCAGATGGTTCAATTAAAAGATACAAGGCACGACTTGTAGCAAAAGGATTTAGTCAAAAGGAAGGTTTTGATTATACTGAGACAATTAGTCCAATAGTAAAACATGTTACAGTGAGGCTTTTCTTTTGCCTTGCAGCTGCATACAATTGGCATGTGCATCAAATGGATGTACATAATGCTTTCCTCAATGGTGATCTGAACGAAGAAGTGTATATAGAGATTCCTTACGGACTTCATGTTCCTATGCAGAATTGCTCAAAAGGAAAGCTTGTATGCAAGCTTAACAAGTCTCTTTACGGATTAAAATAGGCATCTAGGCAATGGAATGCCAAACTTACACAATCACTTTTAGTTTAAGGATTCAAGCAATCATATTATGACTATTCTCTGTTTATAAAAGGTTTGGGTGATGATATGGTGGTTGTTTTAGTATATGTTGACGACATAGCGATTGCTAGTAAGAATCTTTCTCTTATTGATCAATTCAAGAGTTTTATGCACACACAGTTTAAAATTAAAGACATGGAGGTACTCAAGTACTTCATTGGCTTAAAGCTTGCCCAATTTTCACAAGGATTAGTTCTTTCACAATGAAAGTTTGCTCTTGACTTGCTAGCAGATGTTGGATTTACTGGAGTAAAACCATTATCTATTCCCGTCGAAGTCAATCATCAATTATCTAAAAATAATGACATAGATACAGTTGATGTTTCAAGCTACAAAAGAATAGTTGGCAAACTTCTGTATTTGTGCATTACACGGCCAGATATCACTTATGCAGTTCATGTACTAAGTCAGTTTTTTGATAGTCCCAAGCAATCTCACCAATTAGCACTTGATCGTATATTGCGCTACATTAAAGGAACCATTGGACAAGGTATTTGTTTTTCTTTGACCAATGATTTTATGCTACAAGTCTATAGTGACAGGGATTGGGGAAAGTGCCTTAATTCATGGTGGTCAACAATTGGATTTTGTGTTTTTTTAGGTAATTCTCTGTTGAACTGGAAATCCAAGAAACAAACGACAGATACTAGAAGTTCAACTAAATCAGAGTATCAAGCTCTTGCTGTTGCTACTACTTGTGAAATACTTTGGATGCTTTCTCTTCTTAAAGAATTTCATGTTAATTGTACTTTACCTATACAATTATTTTGTGATAATCAGTCGGCTCTACATATTGCTAAAAACCCTGTTTTCTACGAACAAACAAAGCACATTAAAATGGACTTACATTTTGTTTGTGATAAAGTCATTGAAGGTTACATATTTCCACTGTTTGTTCCTTCTAAGCAGCAGCTTGCAAACATATTCACCAAAGGACTGCAACCAAAACAATTTTGTCGATTGTTATACAAGATAGGAGTATTGAATATATACTCTCCATCTTGAGGGGGGGAGGGGGGGTGTTCCAGTTATAGCAATTGTTAGTAGCTATGCTGTTAGTTCTGATAGTTAGTTGTTTATTGCGGAAGTTAGTTTTGTTATCAGTTGCAGAAGTTAGTTAGTTTTGTAGTTGTCTATTATAGAAGTTAGTTTTGTTATCAATTGTAGAAGTTAGTTAGTTTTGTTGTTGTCTACACAACAACTATATATATATGAGCATTGTGTACAGAGAACATAACTTAATTCATTAATTTTTACTATAATCCTTTCACTCCTCATTTCTACTACAACACTACTCTCTTTCACACTTTCTGTTTGTCCTCTTCATCATACATATACGAATTCATTTCTACTGCAACATTACTCTCCTTTATACTTTCTGTTTGTTTTCTTCAACACACATACACAAATACAATTCAACTAAAGTAACACTATTCGCTCTCCAAAATTAAACTTCGAATCGTTTATATATAATCAAATCAAACCATTTGCAAAAAAAAAACAAAAGAAAGAAAAATTGATTTTTTAATTCTATTTACAGTTTACGGTTTTTTTATCCAATCCTAATAGATATAGTATGCATTATTACAGTTATTATATAACAAACAACAAGGGTTTCTCATGGAATGTTACTGGCAAATGCCTCTTCTTTTAGACCCGAACCGGATCGGCAACGCCTAATCTTGGCCGAGTTGATGTTTATGTCTTGTTTTTATTTTTCTCTTTTTACCCATGTTTGGCTCCTGTTTGTATCATCCATAAATTTAAGCATGTTTTGGAATTACAGAGAGAGATTAAAAAAAAAGAAAAAAAAGAAAAAAGGGTTAAAAATTGTTGAGGGGTAAAAAAAAATTCATTCGCTTGCCAAACACGTCCTTAAATGGAACTTAATATTACCCTGAATTGGGAATGCCGCACCCGAAGCGCACACATACAATACAAATAAACCAACTAATAATGAAGTCCTTAAATATAAAAATGTCTTCTGGTAACAGTGCAAAGGATCATTGCTAACTTCAGGGACGCCTCCAGAGGACTATACTCTCGACTGGATAATCTTTTAAAACGCAGTTACATCAATTAAGAGTGAATGGATACAAAATGAATAAAATATAATACCCTACTTTATAGATAGGAATTCTAAAATTTTGCTATTTATATTCTATCCTATGGAATTACGGAATCACCGTATATCCTATATGCTGTTTATAATTTTTTTTTCCCTTATAAATTACAATATGATTATTTTTTCAATACATAAAATAAATCTAATCCATTTTTTTAAAGCAATTGCACAATTTATCTAATATTTTAAATTACCCTAATAAAGAGTCCAATAAAGTTCATTTCCAATTAATTTTTTTACCTTAAAATGGTTCTTTGACCATTATTACTATGAATGAGCTTTTATGAAAGTTTTATACAAAAATTCTTTATGTAAATGAAATATTCATTTTATGATAATTATATTGTTAAGATATTAAAGAAAATAAGCACATTATTTTAAAAAATAAAAGTGATAAACATCATACTTAACGTAAAATCCACAAAATTTATCTTACTCTGTGAGAACAAATTACAAAAAAAAATATTATCCAAAACCTATTTTGTGGTTTTAATTATCTACTTAGACCCTATTTAATTAAGTATAATCCTATACAACAGGACAACCAGCTCACCCTAGCATCAATGACCAAACCATTAGACGTGTTACAATGCCTCAACGTTTGGAATTATAGTCCTTACAATATGTTCACGAGTCGGGATTACGCATAAGTGAAAAGGACAACTTCCAACTAAAGCTGGAGCCATAGTATATAACCAGAGGAATGAAGAATTTCAGATTTTTCTGACAGTCTGGAGAATTGTCTTTAAAGAGAAGAGGTCCTTTTTTTTAAAGGAAAATTTTTATGGTATTACCACTTCTTGAAGATCAGAAGATGCTCCAAGTAATAACGTAACATCCAGCCGCAAAATGATACCGACTTATACCAAACCAAGAGGTCAAAATAATTTCTGTCAAAGTTTGTATCGTTGAACTTAAAACCAACACACCTTTCAATTTCGATCGCCAGGCATGCATTTAGCAAATCTGGTTCCCAGTTATTCTACTTCTTCTAAGTCACTGATCTCGCCCCATATTGGCTGGTCCAGGAACCGCAATAAGCCCTTTCAAGTAGAAGAGCCAGACTGCCAGACAAAAAATTAACTATGTCAAACTGTCACCAGAAGATCCTAAACTAGAAGACAATTGTCTGGCAATTTCGAAAGTCCATTTTAGTAACAGTTAGGAAAAATGTGCTCGTAAAGAAGGATAACCCGGAAAAAAACATAGTTACAATTAATCATCCACTGCTGGAAGAACAAACTCTAATGGACAGTTGACATACCATTGCACAAAACTAAGCAACTAATGAGAACTTGGGAGTGTATGGTTTTGGCTCAGATGAAGTACAAGTCTCACCACAGAAGGGAGCTATTCATATTCAAGAGTGAATATTAGCATAACAAAGATTCATAGAGAAAAAGCAAACCTGAAATCCTCAAAGCCCCTTCCTGCCATATATCAAACAGGTAAATCCAACAAAAAAATCACCCTAGTTGTCAAGTTCTAAAGATTCAGTTAAAAAAATGCACATCTCTGTTATCTACGTAGAAGCTCTAGGCATAACCGACAAGTACAAAATGGAACAGACTGCAAGCATCGACGATGGATATTTGCAGAAGATATTTAAATGAACTAAAATCAACTTCATCATGTAAAACTGAGTTCTGATTCAAAGTATCCTCCTACAGCTATTCAACATATAATCAGGGTATTACATGTAGTTGAAAGGAGATTCTACATCTCTTAAAGCCAGGATGGATAGCATCTAACCAACAAGGAGAAGAGCCAAGGGAACCCACAAATAGAAATTCAGCGAGCCATCAACAGCTACAAATTTCAGAAATTAAACAAAGAACCATGCTCTACAATTTCTACATAGGAGCTCTATAAATTGGTTGACATGGTGCAAAATGGAAACCGCTAAACACTAGGGAATAGGGAGTAGGAATAAACAAAAAATACTCGAGTGATTCAAGAAAATAAATGGAGGACCCTGAGTGGACGACATTAAGAAAGAAAACTGCAACTATCTACATAGTTAGGTACTGAGTCTAGAGTACATGAATGATGGCAACAGACTTGACCTTTGAAGCCTAGGCAGCAAATATGCACAAAAAGCCTGAAGCACCCAGAGTTGCATTAAGATTCCTCACAGCACAAAGGCTGGACATCAAAACATAATAAGCCAGTAACACATACAAACATAAGCAATATACAACAAGAGACCACCCTTCTACAAACACAAGCTCCATTTTAATTCAATTGGGGAAATAAAAAAGATTCCTAAACACTTCCCAATAGGTAAGTCAATGAAAGCTAGATCGAATCATTGAATTCCCAAGTCAGACAATCCACGAAAACAGCATGGTTCTTGAAGCAAACAAACAAAAGAACCCAATTAACTCATTGCAGTGTATTGTCGCATGCAAAATCCATGAATCAACACTATATCCCAACTCCACATCATCTAATCTCTCTTATCTTCAAGAGTTACATGAAGAGCATTCTTGAATTGAAAAACAGCTATCATTCCTAATGTTTGATTTGATTCTAAATCTTTCCAAACATTCAATTGACATGTAAACCTTATCATTCAGTCCACCTTGTGATTCCATCTAATGGACCAAATGACGAGGTTTTGGAAGTGTCTGCTATACAATTGAATACTTTCAAAAGCTTCAATACTAAAACTAAATATTATCTAAAAGGTTTGCAACTACAATAAGAATGACTAAAGGAAATCCAGTAACATTAATGGAAGGAAAAACCATCTTCATGGACAAGCATGAAATCTTTATAAACAACATTCAATTTTCAAAAAATCATCAAATTTGCAAATCTAATGAATTACAAAGAGAGCCTTGTTCTTGAAGTAAACAAATGAAAGATACCAAATCAGCTCACAGTGAGCAAAACCAAGTGTATGCCTCAATCAACCCCTTTTGCCATACACCCATCGCAACAATCTTATCCACAAAATCCGAATTCCATAATCAAATTTTGAGTGTCTTCGATCTTGTAGGAAAAGGTACCGTATACAGTTTAGTTCCAAACATCTTCACGACATGTAATCCAATTCTAAACTTCTTCCCAATATAATTCAATCCAAAACTCTTAAAGCTTATGGGTTGATCCGATTTATAGGTGCACATATGGCATACCTTGTCACAAGCAAACAAGAGCCGTACCACGTGAGCAACACAGGCCGAAATGTTTTTAGGATCTCTTTGACATTCAAAAAGATCCATTAAAGCTCAACCAGCGCACGCGAAGTGTTCCACAGTAGCGTGGCTTATGGGGAAGAAAGACAAGCCTAACCCTTGCGTGTTCTGCAAAGAGGCCGCTTTTGTGCCTCAACCCGTATTCTAGAGATCAGGAGAGAAATAACTTCATTGTTGTACCAGGGCTCACTACATTAAATTTGCACTTCTTACACCAAATCCATGTACAAAGAAAAGAACCATGATTCACACCACAAATTGAACAAAAAACAAACTAAGGGACAAAACTTAAGACTGTATAATCTGTTTTTCGTACATTCACATATTTGTACTGTAAAATATACACGATTATTGAAAACCCAAAAAATACAAAAGAAAAAGAAAAAGAAAAATACCCAGACGAAACCATGAGACAGAAACAACCAATGCCATAATAATCAAGTTTCAGAAGTTATATACAAAGCCTTATTCTTAAACCTATACCTAGGAGCTCTAGGAATAACTTGGCTAGGACCAAAGTGATACTGTCCAGGACTATCAGTCATAGGAGGACCATCATCATAAACATAACCCACCAACTTCCCACAACTATTACATAGAATCTTGGTTCTCTTCCTCTGAATACCCCAGTAATTTAGGGTTTCAAAAAAAGGCTTGATCTTGTCTTCCTGCTTGAACCTGAACTTGGTGGTATCGATGGAGGAAAAAGAAAGAGTGCCCTTGTTTCCTGCTTCGAAGTAGAAGTCCGGGGGATAGAGATGGAGCGAGTTGAGGTTAAGGTTCGTTCCGCATTCTTTGCAGGTGTATATGGACGCCATTGTTAGGGTTTGCAAAAGGGGGAAGAGTGGAGGGTTGTTTTATGTGACGGGTGTAGAAGAAAAGTCCGACGTTAAAAACACGTTGCGATTGACGTTTGAGGATAGAGAGTTTATCGAGGAAGCTTGCAGGAGCTGGACCGGCATGGGCGGCTAGATGTTGGACCAAGACAATGATAAGATAAGATTAAGGAATTGAGATGATTATTCTAGGCCAATGGAGAAAATACTGTGGAAGTTTCGAATCTGTCAAGTATTTTCACACTTGGAGCAAATGAATAAAACATGTTTATACAGCAAAGTTCCCCATCGAATCTCCATCTCCTCATTGCAATTACTTGAAAATACATGGATAAATGTAAAATGTATATATCATGTTTGATTAATTTTATTAAAATGGGATAAAATATTTATTTTTTCCTGCTAAGTTAATACTACCTTCGATTAATAGAACAGTTATTGCAATAAATTCTCATTGCTACCAAAAAAAAAAAAAAAAAGAAATCACAATCCCTTATTAAGATTAAATGATAGCTATTCAATAGTTTTTGTCTCGCATATTTTGGTATATTTCTACAATTTTATTAATATTATTTTAGGTTTAACTAAACACAACAATAGCTATTATTTTTTTATAACAATATTAACTATTGCAATTATATTCCTAATTCATTTCTTCCGCGAACTAAACATGTGGCTAATTATTTTAAGTTAGTCCTCTTTAAAATCTTTTTAATATAACTTATTAGCGCATCCTTTTTCCATCAAAAACCATTTAAAGCTCGTCATTCGATCCACCTTATATTTTGACTTCTTGAACTTGCATGTACAGTTTTGATTTTCCGAGAAAAGGTGAATTTGATCCCACCAACAAGCTCTAAAAGCTTAAAGTCGCTTTTCGAAAATCTTCAAGGACCTATGTTTTACTCTAATCGCCAATTTAAGGAAAAAAACTTCTAAATATGTCATATAAATTATTAAATAATATATAAATATTAATAAAATTTTAACATATTAAAACATAATAGTACTTTTTTGAAAAATACATATTTTTATTATTATTTATCAAAATTTTATTAATACTTATATACTATCTATCAATCCTTATAATATATTAGTAATATTGAATTTTTTTTTATTTTGGAGACATCATGTTTGCTTTTTGGTAAATTACAAATACATAGCCTGCATTATTGTATAGTTATAAAAACTTGACTCGTGTTAATTTTTTTGACAAATAACTGACTTGAGTTAGACTTCATTTTGTCCTATTATAATTCCCATTGGTACAATCATGTGTGAGTCATGTGATGAGTAGAAAAGCCCCAAATTTACATTTTCTTCTTTGAAAACCTCACATCATCTAAAATCTCCTTTGTCTTCTTTGTAACCCCAATCCAAAAGTTTCAATAAAATTTAAATCCCTAATCAATGCTCCTCACTCTCAAAATGAAATCTTAACACCAAATTCATAGTCAAAACCTTAACCTTGTATCGAGCTTGCCCACCGCAAATTGAAAAAAGATATGCCCTAACAACAGCAATTAAAGCTTAAAAGACTCTCTCTTTCCGTCTTCCTCTCTCTCCAAATAATAGCAAGAAATTCTCAAATTTTTTAATATCTTTAATGTTGGAAACTGTCATATTTTACGCTTGATTCAAGCTTTAGTGAGTAATCTGATAGCAATCATAGATCGATTGAAGAAACAAACTTTTTTCACAACTAATATAAGAGCATGTAGGATGTCTATTTGGTTTTCAAAGCGATCATACTTACACATATGGTGAATTTTTCTTTATTATTGTTTTGAGAGTATGGTCCAATAAGTGTAATTTTTTTTTTTCTTTGGGTTAGCAGCCCCAAGCAAATGATAGTCATGTCATTCAACTACTCCAAAGAAGGTCTGACTTCCAAAAATCAGTTGCTATTAACTTGTGCATGTCAATTCGTTAATTTGTTTCAATGTCCCCTTATTTTCTTTCATTGATAGAACTTAATTCAATGGGGGACAAAAACATACCTTCTTCATTAAGAAGAGAAGAAAATGATTTTACAAAAGGTGAATTAGGTTTTCGAAGGGTAAGAGGTAATATTAGGGCTTTTTTTACCAAACATATCACTTGTACATGGTTACACTAACAGCAGTTATGACATGACATAACAAAATGTTACTTGGGCAAGTTATTTCTCTAAATAAATAAACAACATAGGTCAATTCATTATAAATATACCAAAACACAAGTCATGTATTTGTAATTTACTTTTTGCTCTCTTTTTTTCATGGTTTAGGTTTTAAAGAATTGGGTAAAAAAAAAAAAAGAACATGTATCCATCTTCATTTGGAGAGTCGTCATATTCATTAAAATGGCTTCTAAATGTTACCACATATCCTCTACATGTTGTTTACATTATATGTAAGATCTACCATGATATGTCACGTGAATAACATGTGACAATAGTTCTAATATAATAATATTTTACATCTATGTAGATCGAGCAACTATTTTTAGATCTAAAGGATGGTAGTACTCGGGAATCGAAGTGTTGGTACTTAGGTGTCAAGAGCATGTTGTGGTTAGGGGTGGTAATCATTATACTCTTCTTCTTTATTTTACCACATCATCATGCTATACACATTAATGGTTTTATGTATTTCTATTGTTGCATCTATAAACTTAAGGAGAAAAGTTTTAACGATACTAATATGCCACGTAAATTAATTAGTAACTGCAAATACCAATAAAATTCTAATATGTGAAAACATGAATGATAATTTTAGGCTTTTTTAATCAACCAAATGCAGATATATCAACCCTAACCTTCTTGGTTCCACTAAGGAATATGTAAATAGATAACTATAGCACAACAAAGTGCCTCTAGCTTGAAAAAAGATTCAATAGTTCTAATTATATGCCACATGTATTAATGAATGGTGTGCAAATAAGAATGGTAGTATCTAGTTTTTAAAAGATTATCATTCATTAATACACATAGCATATTATATTTAGTGTTATTGAATCTTTTTTCTACATTGATATAGTGAAGCTCTTATTACTCTACCTAATGGGAATCGGGCTACTAAGCCTTTAACTTACAGTTGAGCCTAAGGATTAGAGAAACTAGCAAAGCGAATCCTCCTACTTTAGCCGACTTCTACTGAAGCTAAGTTATTCCTTATTACCGATCAACTCTATATGCTATGCTATATGATTACCCACCTCTCGGAAGTTGTGTGCCAACTTGAAGAATGTCCAGACAGCAACCAAGCCTCGCGTACTACTCAATCATATCCGAGCCGAACACTTGCTCAGCATTACACTTACGAGAGGTCGAGAGATCTGCTTTGAACTAATCCTCAACCACTCCTACTTGGACGAGTCCATGCTTACTTGGCACCCCTACTCGGACACTCGATCAGCTCGTACTCTTTTGTTTACATCCTCCAACAGTATTACCAATGTATTACTACCATGTATTCGGGACCACTTATAGAATCTACTACTATAATCATTACTTTTTCCATAAATATGCTTTTTCACCCTTTGTATACTTTGTACATTATTTTTTTAAGACAATTACCTTTTGGTCTTTTTTCCTTTTTAGGCAGATTACCTTAAATTTTTAGGTATAAATACTACTTGTACATGTAACTACAGACATCATATTATCATTTAATACACTAAATATTTTTCCTCTTCTAAATATTGATTGTTTACTCCCATTTCACTCTTATCATAACTTTTAAGCAAAGCTAGGTAGTAAGTAATCTCATTAAACCAACTCGTGCATCATATCGAACTGTATCATGAGTTCTCGAAAGTTCTATCAATGCGTCATATTCTTTAGAGCTACTCATGGGTTTTACTTACTTTTATTCATTTTTGTTCATTTATGCGTTTCGCATCACTCTTTTTAAGCTTTAGGTAAGCTTAAACCCACTCCTGCGACCAACTTGTTTGTTCTTAACTACGGTACGCATCATCTTGGTATCAGAGCGGGGGTTTCTCCTGGTAAGTTGTATGGAGACTTAGTGGAAATAATTGTTTAGTGTTACTTTATTTTACCCTGTTTCAAACGTCCAGGAAACAGACCAAGTTCAGTGTTAGCGGGTTGTTCGTTGGTGTTGTTATTGTGTTATGACATAACTGACCAATAGTGTAGAGAGTGTGTTGTGTTGTCAGAGTTAGAGAAATAGTGTTAATCGTAATTCAAACTTGAAGACTGAAATTGAGTTGCTAAGGAAAATGATAGACCCAAATATTAATGCAGGTGTTGAGGATGACAATAATGATGTTGTCTACCATGGCCGATAATCTCTAAGTACTCCATGAAGCATAGATAATAGACTTGATGAGGTGACTAACTTCCTTATGGATTTAACTCAAGTTGTTTATGCGTTGGCTTATAGACTTACTAAAACTGTGCATAACACTTCGCAAGCTACTCAACCTGCTAAAGGTCATAATCTAGCTTGAGAAGTTCAAGGTGGAGTAAGAGGTAGACAAGTGAGGAGCAGGACTGATTTGAGAGACCTAAGAGAAGAGGATGAAGAATAGTATTATGAACAAGAATAATAAGCATGAGCACCCTAAGCATCTGATCATGTGAAGATTCGAATTCTAAGCTTCAATAGGTCTAGTAGCATGGATGATTACTTGAATTGAGAGGAGAAGGTGGATCGTGTTTTTAATTATTACCAATATGAGGATTACAAGAAAGTAAGAACTGCTGCTATTGAGTTCTTTGAATATGCCCCCATGTAGTGGGAGAATTTCTAGGCTATGAGGAGACGAGAAGGATACAAAGAGATTAATACTTGGCCTGAAATACCGGATACTTATCTACAAGACATATTTACTGGGCTTTAGGAGCTAAGACAAATAGACCAAACTGTTGACGAGTATATCTAAGAATTCCAAATGCTTATGATTTGCTGTGAAGTAAAGGAACCACTAATATGAACAGTCTTTAGGTTCCTTACTGAGTTGAGGAGTAACATTCAGGAGATTGTGGAACTCCAATAATTTACTACAATGGATGAGGTCATACGAATAGCTCAACGAGTAGAAAGGTAGAGAAGAAGCTGAGTACTAATAAGACTACCGACTACCTAACCTGTTCAGGGAAGCTACTAAGGCTAGTCGAGTACCGAGGCGAACAGGCGAGTAGACATCAAGACTAGCTAGAAAGGCCAAACAAAAGGTAACATGCCGTCCCAAACGTACGAGAAAGGTTAAGGATTTGGTAAGAAGACGAGCCATATCAAGTGTTTCATGTGCCAAGGGTTTGGACATATGGTTACCCAATGTCTGAGTCATTAAGGGAGACACTTTCATGCTGCAAGTGGAAAGTACCAATGAGGAACCAAAGGAAGAGTGCATTATTGAGAAAGAAACTTTTAAGAAGAATGAACTGATTGAGGAGAATGTGTTTATCGAGGACTTAGATCAATTGATTCTAGTTGTGTAATACGTAATGAGCTTGGAACCCTTACGCTAGGAAAAGTAGAGGGAGAACTTATTTCATATCACCCGTAAAGTGAATGACCAACTATGCGCACTAATTGTGGATAATGGTAGTTGCACCAATATGGCATCAGCCGATCTAGTCATAAAGTTAAAGTTGCCAACTATCTTGTATCTAAAGCCATACAAGTTACATTAGCTGAATGAGAAGAGAGCACTATATATTACTCGGCAAGTACTATTGTCGATTACAATTGGAAATTACTCCAACGAGATCCTTTTCAACATGCTGCCCATGTGTGCGTTACATGTGTTACTAGGCCAACCATGGCTTTATGATAGAAGAGTTATATATGATGAATATAGAAACACCTATGTGTTTAAGAAGCATAGAAGGAAGATCATGCTGATCCCAATGTTACCAAGTTAAGTTAATAAACTGCAATAAAAACTTGCTCAATGATCGAAGAAGACTTTAATAATGAGTAGAGCCGAGCTCTAAGAGGCTATTTAAGCCAACGCACCGACCTTCATGTTGGTTAAACTGCTCTTAGAGTTGAGGGAATGGGATGAACTACTCTTGGAAGTTAGAGAGTTGCTAAATGAATATGTTGATCTATTTCTTAAATAGTTACTCAAGGGGTTACCCCCTATCCGAGATATAGAGCATTATATTGACTTAATATCCAGCGATGTCCTACCGAATAAGCTAGCCTTTCAGATGAATCCCAAACAGGCTTCTAAGCTCCAATGATAAGTCAATGAGCTATAAGAAAGAGGATATGTTAGAGAGAGTCTCAACCCTTATGCTATTTCGGTGCTCTTAGTGCTAAAAAAGGATAATACCTAGCAGATATGTATTGGCAACCAAGCCATGAACAAGATCGCAATCAAATATAGGTATCTTATCCTTAGGTTAGAAGATATGCTGGAAGAATTGAGTGGAGCTAAGATCTTCAGCAAGATTGATCTGAAGTTTAGCTTCCATCAAATTTACATGAGATCGGGAGATGAGTGGAAGACTGCGTTCAAAACTCGGCATGGACTCTGTGAGTAGATGGTTATGCCATTCGACTTATCAAATGCCCCAAATACTTTCATGCGACTGATGAACCATGTCTTAAGAAATCTAACAGGAAAGTGTGTCGTAGTGTATTTCGACGACATCTTAGTATACAGTACTAACTTGCCGAGTCACTATAAACAACTCTGTACCGTGTTGAATGTCCTTCATACTGAGAGATTATTCGATAATCATAAGAAAAATTGCTTTTGCTAGAAGGAAGTGATATTCTTAGGCTATGTAGTAAGTGGAGAAAGTTTACGTGTGGACGACAAGAAGATCCAAGCAATCATCGAATGGTCAACTCCTACTAGTTGTACCAAGGTAAGAAGTTTCCATGGACTGACTTCCTTTTATAAAAGATTCATAATGAATTTTAGTACCCTCGTTGCACTCCTTATTGAGTTGATGAAGAAGAACATAAACTTTAGATAAGGAGAAAAAGGAGGAGAGAAGCTTTGCTGAGGTGAAGGAAAGATTGACTTTTGTACTAGTGCTATCTTTGCCTGACTTTAAGAAAATATTCAAGTTGAAATATGATACATTGGTCATTGGAATAAGTGCTATCCTAATGCAGGAAAGCCGACCAATTGCCTACCACATTGAAAAGCTCAGGGGAACCCAACTAAACTACTTTGTGTATGATAAAGAACTCTTGGCACTCATTCGTGCACTTCAAGTATGGTAGCATTATCTACTGCCGAGAAAATTTATCATCTATACTAATCATGAGTCTTTAAGGTATCTCTAAAGTCAGATAAAGCTATCGAAGTGGAAGGTAAAGTAAGTCAAATTTCTTAAAGGATTCAATTTTGTAATAAAATATAAGTAAGGAAAGAGCAACATAGTTACATATGCTCTTTTGAGGAGACATATGCTCCAGACAGAACTACAGACCAGATTGTTTAGGTTTATGATTATCAAAGGATAGTACTCCAAAGATCCACACTTTAAACCCATACTTAAGCACTATGCCGATGGAAGGGCAATGGATGAATATCACATGGAAGATGGATACTAGTTCTAAGGAAGGAAATTATGCGTACAAACCTGTTACTGAAGGAGTTAATGATCGGGGAAGCCTATAGTGAAGGACTCTCTGGACATTTTGGGGGAAAAAAGGACGTATGAGTTATTGAGTGGACATTTCTTCTAATTGAGAATGAAGCAAGATATACACTAAGTTATTAAAGGTTGTGCCATGTGTAAGAGGACTAAATGCCGAGATGAGCAAAGGAAAGCAATACTGTTGCCTGTCCCAATGAGATTGTGGACTAAGTTGAACATGGACTTTATTCTCAGATTACCACGAATTGCTCGAAGCAAAGATTCTATGATGGTTTCCGTTGATAGATTTAGTAAGCTGGTAAACTTTGTACCTTACTCCAAGACTTATGATGCTTTGGTTATTGCTTCTCTTTTTTTGCAGGAAATTATTGGTTGCATGGTGTGCCAAGAAATGTAATATCAAACAAAGACCCGAAGTTTTTGAGCAATTCTTGGAGAACTCTGTGGTGATAGATGAGTACTAAATTACTATTCAGCACTTCTTGTCACCTCCAAATGGATGGCCAAACAGAGGTAGTCAATCGTATTTTAGGATCGTTGCTCCGAGCTATAGTGGGTAAGAACTTAACTGATTAGAATATCTATTTATCTGTGGTTGAATTCGCTTACAACCGAACAATACATGAAACCACCAATCCTCTTTGAAGTTGTTTATGGTTTTAATCCTGAGTTACCTTTCGATCACACCTCTATGCCTGTATCCAAGCAAGAAGACCCTGACACGAGAACTCGAGCACAGTCCCTTCAACACATCTATGACAAAATTACTCAGCAAATCGACCAAGCTGCTTAAAGGATGAGAGATAAGGCTAAGGGAAAGACGACGAGATAGTTTCAACCTGGAGACTTGGTGTTGTTACACCTAAGTAAGGAAAGATTTTCGATTAAGAGAAGGAATAAACTATCCCGAAAGGCTGATGGACCTTTTAGAATCCTCTAGAAAATCAATGACTACGCCTATAGGTTAGAGCTACCTAAAGATTATGGGGTTTCAAACACCTTCAACATTGCCGACCTCAATTCATATCACCCTGACGAAGAGCTGAGTGAAGACCAGTCGAATTTGATCCTAAATCCAAATCAACCCGAAGGGAATTATAGGAATTGAGCTACTAGGCCTTTAACTCACAGCCGAGCTCGATTACTAGAGAGAAGTGAATCCCCTTGCCCTAACCGACTTCTATCAAAGCCGAGTTATTCCTTGCTGCCAATTAACTCTATATGCTGTGTTGTATGACTACCCACCTCTTGGAAGTTATGTACCGACTTGAAGAATGTCCAGATAACAACCAAGCCTCGCGCGCTTACTTAATCATGTTTGAGCTAAGCACTTGCTTGGCATCACACTTGTCGAGAGGTCAAGAGATCTACCCTAAACTAATCCTCAACTACTTCTGCTCGAACGAGTCCATGCCTGTTTGGCATCTTTACTTGGATACTCGATCAGCTCGTACTCTTTTGTTTACATCCTCTAACAATGCCACCAATGTATTGCTACCACGTGTCCAAGACCACTCATATAATCTACTACTATAATCATTGCTTTTTCCATGAATTTTTTTTTTTACTGCTTGTATATTTTGTACATTATTTCTTTAGGATAATACTATTTTAGTTTTTTCCTTTTTAAGTAAGTTTCCCTAAATTCTCAATTATAAATATACCTTGTACATAGAGCCATAGACATTAGATTATTATTTACTATATTGGATATTTTTCTTTTTGTAAATACTGATTGTTTACTCTCATTTCACTTTTATTCTAACCCTTAAGTAAGACTAGGTGACAAGTGACCTCATTAGACCAACTCGTACATCATATCAAGTTGTGTTATGAGTACTTGAAAGTTCCATCGATACGTCATATCCTTTGGAGCTATTCATGGGTTTTGCTTACCTTTCATTCATTTTTGTTCGTTTACATGTTTCCCATCACTCTTTTCAAGCTTTCAATAAGCTTAGACCTATCCTTACGACTGGCCTTATCTGTTCTTGGCTGTAGTACATATCATTACCAATATCTCTCTCCTATTTCATACAATGCCTCTCAAGTTAACATGTCACAGTAAGATGAGACAACAACAATGATGGTAGTGCCAATGTCAAATGCAAGCTCTTTATTTGATAAATTTTTTATTCCTTTCATCTTGTAGTGCTATTAGAAAATTTTCGTGCTATAGAGAGGAAGTTTTGGATAGGATTGTCTTTTTAAGACACACTTGGCGAGAGCTCTAGTGAGTATGCTTGGGAAGCCATGTTGCTATCTTATAGGTTATAGGATTTTTGTTCGTTGAAGAGTTGATCCTTATTGTTATTGAAGGAGTTAACCATCTTGATTTGAAGGTGCAACGAAGTTGGTCATTGTTAAGGTAAAGAAGTTATTATATTCTCATGTAATTAAGAAATGGAGAGATGAACTAAATACAAATTATGAGCTTTGCAAATGAAATTAGCAAAACCATACATAGGTCATTGTAGTTGTAAAGGGTTAAAAATTGTTGTATTATTTAATTGCCTTAACTCCTTAGGTTAAATTGTAGGGTCTGAGCAATTCGGTTTATATTTGAGATGATTTAAAAAGAATTAACTTAGTGGACTTGAAATAAGAATCGTTGGATCAGTCCATCCGCCTCTAACCCTTTTCAAGCAGGTTCATGCACACATGAGGAAGGCTATTAGCCTTAAATCTATTAGTTAATTCATTTAAGATAACCATGAAGTGAGCCAGCTCCATTTCATTCGTTGATCTTACCCAATAAATATCATTAAGCTTAAGACCCTACAAAAACCCAATCTTTCCTCCTTTTTTACAACTCTTAGGGAGAGAGAACTGATAAATAGCATGCGATGCAAGAACTCAACTCTTTAAGATCAAACAAGTAATTCAAATAAAGAATTGAATTCATTTGCTCAAATTATAAGGTAAAAGCCTGAGGTTTTTTAAGACTATCTTATTTATCACTTGTGCATTGAAACACAAAGATTATCTATTCCTCATTTCCGTCTCGTGTTTACCTAATCATCCCTTCAAGTGTTACTCTTGCTTCGCTTCTCTAAACTTATGTGTAGTGTCGTTCATACAGCACGTAAAGCACTAGTTCATAATATGTTAAGAGATAGTGATGGAGACAAATGAGGTAGAAAAAAAAAACTAAATTAAACTAAACTAATCTAAAAGAAACCAAATTATGAATATAGTTTTTATAAAATTCTATTTGGAAAAACTAAAAAAAAAGAAACTCAAATGAATTGGGTTAAATAAAGGAAAAAAGAACTGGATAAATTATTTAAAAAATAAATTACTTATAATAAAAGAACTTTTTTTCTCTAAAAACACTAAATATTTGGGATTTATCTATCAATTCCTGTTAGTATGGGGATAAACCTACTCTTTGTGTTGAATTATAATAGATGATATTTTTATAATAAAAATCATTTACCATTTGGAAATTTGAAAGTGCGAAACTTTTTATAGTTTATCTTTTGTTTTTTTTTTTTAAATCTAGATTTATTATTTTGGTAAACTAGTTCATTTTCTGACCAAAAAACCAAAAGAAAACGATACATTTTAATCCAAAATACCGAGTAGGTTTTATAACAATCTAATATGATCACTTGGGTCAACTGGTTCTTTTTGAGTTTTATTAATAAGAATCAAAGGAGAGAATTAAATCAATTTTATAGTCAGATTAGGTCAAATCGAGTCACACTAAAGTCAACCCGAATCTTATAACATTACAATAAGTAGTTTTTTGAACCATGTAATGATATGTGTGGATCCATGATTATTAAAAAAAAAGTAAGTGATTTAGTAGTCAACGAACTTACTTCTAATTCAATTCGGTATTGAAATCTACATTAGAAAAATTAATGTGCTTAATTGCAAAACGACTTAAAATTCAATTATTAAATGTGATATTATCCTTTTTTTTTTTTTTTCAAAGTAGTATTATGAAACAGCCAAATAGCCAATGAAATGTTTATTTATCATATGACCCATTGCTAAGGTGATACCTATTTGAATATAATATAGTCTTAAATTAGCGTAACTTAATATTTTCTATCTCATATTCGAAAATAGTTTTGTAAAAGTTTATCTAATGATATAGACTCTATTCCAGCTTGTGCCCACTGCGACAAGCTATTTCATTTATGGCCTCAGGAGTTTCAAAACAAAATACCTTATTCCCTTATGTGGACCACGGCTTGTAAAGAAATTCATTACAGACTTCTTAATTACCATGGACCATACGTTATGGGGCTCCCATAAAGTACGAAGCCTAAAAATCAATTACACGAGCTTTTGTGGTTTGGAAAGAGAGAAAGAACTAGGGAGGAAAGAAAGTAGGAAAAATGAATTAAAGAGGAAAGAAGATGAAGGGAAAAAAATTTATATTCTTTTATTTGTATAAAGAAGGAAGGAACGTGAGAGAAAAAGTTAGTAATATGATTTTTTTTTTATTATAGCAAAATAATAAAAATATCTCTAAAACTTTAAATATGTTTTTATTTTAAGGGTATAATTGTCATTTTCTATTAATTCTTTCCGCATGGGGAGAGGTTTTTTTGGACCCCAAGGGAAAGTTTTTACTCCCAAATCATTTCCGTTTCCCTTCCCTTCTTTCCCTCTACAATGGAATCCTTCTTGAAAGCCTCACTTTCTTTCCCTCTCCTATTCTTTCCATCAATCCAAACATAGTGTAAGTAGCATTTTAAAAAGAGGAGGGGAAGAAAAAACCAATTTCATACTATCTTATTAGGCCATTTTTACCATTGTATTCTTTCTCTATAAATGTGGGGTTTTAAAATAAATACTTATCTTCACTAAGGACAAATACTTAATAGTAAGGCATTTATTATGGTATTCATTACTTATTTAATAACATTGAACTTGACAATTGTCAAGTATATTATATTTTAATGATATAAATATTGATCTTTTAACGTAATAAACTAAATTCAAATCCTTTCCTCCAACTTATCCTCCTCCCCTCTTCTACTAACTATAGACGTGTAATTTTAAAGATATCAAGAAGGTTCTTAGGGGTAAAGACAACTTTACCAAATTGACAAATTAGAAAATTCCTAAAATAACATTCTTACCTCTTAAATTAAAGCACCCTATATCAAATATGGTATAGAGGGATTATATATTTCACGTATGAGTGAAAAAAAGAAAAAGGAAGAAGTGCACCAAAAATGAAGCAAAAGACGTTGTTATCCACGATAGACTTGAACTTCACGTACAAGGACAAGGAGATTTGGAGAACAAAAACTTATCTATATTATATCAAAAGTATAGGGGAATTTTGAGTGTGAATATATGAAATCATCAAATTGTCTCCCTTCCTAAAAGAAGACAAGTGAATAATTGAGCAGTTATGCATAAAAATTTATGCTTCCAAAGTTATTAAGCAATACTAAGGTTTAAATATTAAAAAAGGAAATTTCTAAATAAGAAACTAAATATTTAACCGTTTATTATATAATTAATATAAGTGTATATTATCAATGCAGGATTATTATTTTTTGGAAAAGCATATTAGTTAAGTTAAAACCAATTATATGCTTCACTTAATTGTTTAAGTAAATTAATGAAAGGAAAAGTAGAGTAAAAAAATAAAAATAAAAATAAAAGTGATGCCATGGGTTTGTTTTTTTGTGGTTATAGCTAATTAAAATTAATTCATTTTAAGCACAACTGCACTTAAAATTAAATTATAATTAAATTAAATCTGAACTATACCATAGTCAAGTCACTTACCTGTTCATATTTTTAACGGGCTCGTGAAATGGGGAGTAGACACGACAGGACCTGCGGTGCAGACAAAGACCAACGGCATAAAGTATAGAAAAGGGTATAAAATGCTTAAAAACACAAATTAAAGATCAAAATAAATGTATATAATTCTGTAATTTTGTACTAGTGAGAAACTCAATTTGATCCATATTTCAAACTCGTTTTAGATTAATTTTTTTGAGAATTCTAACATAATTTGATAGGTCACGTGAATTGGACTAAGTAATGGGTGTTCCTTCTTAATTTGGAAATCAAATCGAGTAAAAAAAATTAAATCAAGTTGGGCGAGCACGTGTATTAAACAACATAATTACAGTCCTTCAAATTCCTTGTTACGTAAGTCCTACATTGCTGAATTTTTAATCTTATTTTTACTTTATATTAAATATCGTTGCAGTCAGGTGGGGTCCAGCAGATGTCTGTTTAGAAATTCTAGGCACTTATCATTAAGTGTGTTTCTGCTTATAACCGAAAATTGCTCTTTTTGGGAAAAATTAATCAGCTCCTCACTAACGGTTGTTAAACGTCTGTTAAGGACAGGTACTAAATTAAATAGCTTTTTAACTCTTAAGCATTTAAATGTGAGTTTTGAACTGAACCGTTCTAAACCAAAAGTTCAGACGCTTCACTTCTCTACGTTTTATCCCCAAGCCAGACACTTGTAGTACAAGTGGTAACCCCAATTGCAAATATGGTTCACAACTGGTTGGGAATGGTTTGGGTAGGCTTAATAATAAGAGGCCAAACAGTGACTTATGAGAAATAGGGGCCGGTCTGTCTGCAGTAATAGTTACGACCCAATTTATATTCAATTACAGATTTCTTTGTATTTCTATAATTTACGTAGGCCATAATAGTGATAAAATAGGAAAATAACAAAAATATATATTAGTATAGCTAATGGGGCAAGACTACATGTTAGAATATTCCAAATTAGTTACAACCTTAGGGGAGGCAAGGATCTCCTGTACATATTATACATTCATCATCTTCAATATGAAAAAACATGAAAAATATTACCCCCAAATTATGAGTCCTATATGAATGTCCTGTGAATTTCTTTTTGTGTGTATTGAGTAATTGCGTATGAGTGAGTGAGTGTAATTGCCTTGCACCATATATATTATATGAGAAGTTAAATATACAAAATAAATAAACATATAAATTAATGGATTTAATGAGAATAAAGATTATATTGTCTATATTATATATCATATGATATATATATATTATTATTCCATATTATATATTAATTTTTGAGTATTAATTATATATTACATATGATATATGATATTAATATAATCACTGCTCTAAAACGTACATAAATCACTTGCAAGCTACTCAAATGTAGCTTTCCTTAAGTTAAACTCAACTTAAACTCAAGCTTATAATTTGTGCATACGGCAAAAGCCCAACTCAACTTCAACTCAACAACTTTTAAACAAATTGAAAAGCTCGTTTTGACTTAACTCAGCTAATTTGCAGTCCTATGCATTAATATTGAATGCTTGCTCAAGTACAAAGTTGAGGTAATAGTTTATAAAGTTATATCTGTACGTTGTTATTAAAGCAAATGAGATGTTTCTTATGTTGAGGATATCAAAATGTTTTGTTTTTACTACTATTACGAAACTCTAATGTCAAGTTTGGTATGAGGAAATCTTGGAATTTGATTGATTGGAAAGTGATGAAATGAACTTAAAATCGAATAATGAATCCATTCCTATATTTTGAAATATAATAAAATAAAATATGAATATATTAATATTTGTCAAAAATACCATTAATTATTGGATGTTACTATTAGGTTGAAGGTTAAATAGGAAATCTTTAATAAGAGAGGAATAAAATCGTGATTTTACTTTTTTAAAGATAGATTGAATTCCTCATTAAAACCAGAAATGCCAATTTTATAAGATCACAATTCTCACCTTCTAAATGTATTTTCAAATGTAAGGAATAAAAATAGAAGTCAAAATCATAATTCCATTTCAGTCTATTTCCATGTACCAAATATAACATAAAAGAAAAACTTTGAATTGGTTTATAAATACAAATCAATTTTTGCACTAAAGCAGCTTTACATCTCGCTCAACCTTAGGTGATTGGATGAGAAAAAAATCCTTGATTATAAAAGAAAAATTCATCAGGCTTATTTAACATATCAATTATAGCATTCAAGTTTTCTATATGTATGCCATAATTTGTTAATTGGAAAATGATAAGAAGATTCACATTTTTTTTTAATGTATTTTAGAAATTGTAGATTCTCCAAGAAAAAAGATTATAGGATGGATTTATCAATTCATAGGTTAGGTTTAGGATATGATGTATTATTGATATATAAAATAACATTGATAATAGCTTGTATCTTTGATAAATAAGATTTGATCCTCAAGTGCTTGAGAAAAATAAAGCATTCCTAGTTTCTAAAAGTATTTGTGTCATCCTTGTTTTTGCATATAAAAAGTTGAATAAATATGAGGGGAAATTGCAAATAATCCTCTAAACTTTGACTTATGTATAGATTAATCCCTAAATTTTCAAAGTGTGGTTTTTAACTCCCTACACTTTAATAAATTGATAATATAAAGAGTATTTCTTTTTATAGTTTAAAAAAATTATATTATAGTCAAAGTTTAAGAGATATTAAAATACGTTTTAATAAGTTTAAAGAATATTTACTCTAAATCTAGTAATTGCTGACATAACACAATAATACAAAACACAACACAACAAACACCAGACACAATACAACACACCATGGATAACACGGTTATATTGTAATTTAATTACTTGTGATCTCTATTCAATTTCACATGTTTTTAGTACTAACATGAATTCAACATGATTAGAAATATGAGACACAATCCGCTAATATAAATTACTAACCCTAACTTGTACATCAAAATTAAAGTTTAAGGGAATTATTTTCAATATATGGAATTTGTTTGCCAATTTATTAAAGTTTAGTGGATCGAAAATTATACTTTAAAAGTTCAAGAGATTAATTTGCACTTAAATTAATATTTAGGAAGGTTATTTGTATTTTTCTCTAAATATTATTCTGAACCTAATCCCTTAATTATTAGTTCCTATATTTAAACACTCTTGTCATCATTAATACATTTTTGAACTTTAATAGAATCATCAAGCATCGATGTTCTTGACTCTAGGATCGATTGGTAAATTTAGAAAAATTTAAAGAATCTATTTCTTATTGTTTCCTGATGTGAAATGCTTATTTGGGCATAATAATTAAGGAAAGAGTTTTAAATTTTAATTTAGTAAGTTAATGTTGAAGTAAATAAGACACTTTGTATATTGGAGAATATCAAAATCCTTATCTTTTACTATTATCACGGAACCCTGGGGAAAACAACCAAAAAGGAAAACTCTAAATTGGTTTTTAACTGCAATTCAAGTTTAACGCTCCGGTTATTCAACATCTCACTTAGCCTTGGATTGACGAAATGTGAAAAAATTCCTTGAGTAGAAATGAAAAATTTCTAGGGCTTGATTGCATACATGAACTATAACATTCTTGGTTTTTATGTGTATGACACAATATATTAATTGAAAAATGAAAAGAGATTCACAAATTTTATAATATATTAAGGGTTGGCGGGTGACCCTATCGTACAGAGCACCCATTTGGACACTACTCTAATTGGAAGGTTTTAAGTAGATAAGGAGAATTATATAGTAGGTTTCAAGTAATAGTTTTTCAAAATTTAGTCCCACAAGGTAAGGTATGGATATAAAGATAAGATATCCTAAAACCTTAGAATATGTTCTTTAAACTATACATTGTACAATTTTAGAGTACCATATACTTATCTCATAATAATAATTGAATAATACTAATGAATAAAAAATTAATACTATTTCATTTTTTAACTTTAAAGAAAATAACAATAAAAACCCAACCTACAATAGAACCGCTGGACTATATGCTCTTGTATCTACTATCTTATCCTTCTTTCTTCTTCTTCTTCTTCTTCTTTTAGGTAAAACCTTCTTTTTCTTTTTCTTTATTTCCTTTACTATCTTATATTTTCAACTACTTTCTTCCTCTTTTACTAGCCCTAATGTAGTAAGGTATTAAAAATATCTTAATTCTTAACTTATTATTCAATATATTTTATTGGAGTTATTCAGCACATAGTTTTGTTAATTTATGTATGACAATTTTATAATCTGATAAGAATTTTATTTTAATGATTTGAAAAGAAAAGATAAAAAAAATAATTAGTATGATCCAACCAAGGGTTAAATGTTTCAAATTGTAGGAATATTCTATATTCTACTCATTAAAGTTTTATATTATTACAATTAAATACATTGTAAATATAAGAGTTTTTCAAATTATTACTATTTGATCAATTAGTGTAGTTACATGTTCAATATTAATTATGTATCTGTATAATATTTCAAAAGATGATAAAAAAAAAAAAAATACAAGTTCTATAAGGTATTCTATACCTTGTAGAATTTATAAGATATAGCATATAAAGTGTTATAAGATATCGTACGATAAGTTTCACATACGAAAATTTTTAAATTTATACCTATATGATAGGATAAAGGTAAATGTTATACTATACTTATCATGTACTCACTCACCTCTATAATGTATTCCTAAATTTTAGATTTTCTAAGAAAAAAAATTAAAGGGAGGTTTTAATTTATTTTCAAATTATTTGCCTTACACTCTACTTTGTAAGTGTCCCCGGTTACACTACCTCAATTTTTAAGGATTATTTAAGTGTACTTAAGAATTAAAAGAAAAAAGAGTAAGTATACTTCGAATTTTCCATAATATTGGTCTACTTGATAATTCTTGATATTTTAAATTTTACTATAATGCTTTTGTCGATTTTTACGCATCTATTGATATTGCACATATGATAGTATTTATTTAAATTATACCGACCTCTAGGGATCAATATAGGTGACACAAACAAAATCTTGAGCCAAATAACTTATTTTCAACCCAACCAATTATTGTGTACCTCCATATTTTACTAACTTGTTGGTAACATATAAAATGAAAAGATGGGGCTATTTTCTTTGTACCTTCATTCATCTCTAGGTCATTTGGCCATCCGTACATGTGTACTTTCTTCATTCTTTTCATTGTTGCCTCATTTTTTTCATGTAAACTTTCCAATTGTAATTATGCGCTTTGATTCGGATTCCAAGTCAACAACAATTAAAAGAATGATGAGATAAATACCGGATTTTTTTTAGCTAAAAACAAATTATTTAGCCTAAGATTTTATCTATGCCATCTAGATCATTCCTTAGAGATTGATAGGATTTAAATCAATACTAAGAGATTGCATTCACGGTAGGTGTGCAAAAATTGGCTAAAGGCGGTATAATAAAATTTTGGATGTCAAGAATTAACAAATACACCAACATTATGGAAAATTTGAAACATACTTACTCTTTTGTTTTTTTTTTTTTTTTTTAATTTCTCAAGTGTACTGAAATAATTCTTGAAAAGTGGAGGAGTTCAGTTAATGGCCTCTCACAAAGTGGCAAGTTAGGAGAGTAATCTGTAAATAAATTAAAATCACCCCTTAACCCTTTTTTTTTTTTCTAGAGAATCTATAATTTAAGAATACACTATAAATTCTGTGAATCTTTTTTTATTTTTCAATTAACATGTTATGGCATATACATAGAAAACCAAGAATGTTGTAATCGATGTGTGCAGTTAAACTTTGTGAATTTTTCTTTTCTTATCAAGGAATTTTTTTCTCATTTAGCCATCCAAGGTTGAGCGAGATGTTGAATATCTTGAGTGTTGAAGCTTGACCTGCATCTTGTTCATTATTTTCCCCAAAGTCTCCTGACAGTAGTAAAAGACAAGGATTTCGATATTCTCAAATATCCAGAGTGTCTTATTTACTTCCAACAGTAACATACTAAATTAACTTTTACAACTCTTGCCTTATTATTGTGTCCGAGTAAGCATTTCACATCAGTAAAACAATAATTCTCTAAATTTTTCTAAATTTACAAATCGACCTTAAAATTAGGAATATACCGTTGGATGATTCTATTAAAGCTCAAATATATATTAATGATGACGAGAATGTCAAGTACAGGAACTGATAGTTGATGGACTAGGTTCAGAGTAATATTTATTCAACATTTTATATGCAAAAATAGGAACGAGTATCACTTACTCAATACTTTTGGTAATATCAAATACTTTGTTTTTCTCAAACACTTGAAGACCAGATCTTAGTTATCAAAGATACGAGCTATTACTAATGTTTTCATATATTATAAATAATACATCATATGCTGAACCTAATCTATGAATTGATAAATCTATCTTATAATTTTTCCCTTAGAGAATCTATAATTTCTAGAATAAATTATAAAACCCGTGAATCTTCTTATCATTTTCCGATTGACAAATTATAGCATACACATAGAGATCTTAAATGCTATTGTCGATATGTTCAATAAGTCCTATGAACTTTTCTTGTTCTAATCAAGGAATTTTTTTCTCATTTAATCCGAGCAAGATGTAGCTTGAGTGCAAAAATTGACTTGTGTTTAAACACCAATTCATAGTTTTTCTTTTATTTTTCTTTTACAGTTTCTTGATATTAATGAAGATAGAACTTTTTGATAACCTCAACATATACAAAGTATCTTATTTACTTCATCAACGACATGCAAATTTAATTTTATTAACTCTTGCTGACTATTATCTCCGAGCAAGCATTCAACACAAATGAAACTAGGGCTTTAATCGAGCTTAGCTAAGCCAAGACAGGCTTTTCAATGCTTAGTCTTTACTTATTTAAACTTTATTAAAGTTATGTTGAGTTGCGCTTTTACTGTATTTGAAAATTATAGGATCGAGTTTAAAACGATTCTAGCTTGAAGCAAGATGAATTCAAGTAGCATGCAAGCCACTCCGCAAACTTGTAGCAGGAGTTATATTTATATTATACAATATATATTCTATATAATATATAATTAAAAATGAAAAAAGTAATATTTATATAATATGTGATATGAAACAATTATATATATTATATAGTATATGAATTATCTTCTTAAACCTTCATATTCCTTAACATTATCATTCATTATCCCCAAACATTATGTGATATTATGCATCATTTTGTCATTTATGTATTGAATCCTCACACAAAAATAAAAAAGAAAAAGAAAAAACCTAAGTATAAATTGGAAAAAAAAGAATAGAACTAATCATATCAATTGGTAAAATTCTTATATTAATACTCATGTGATCTTGCTATGTGCAAGTAAAACTATATAAGAGATATGCATAAGTGTACTAATTAAGAATAAATATGATTACGTTTTTTTTATTTTATACAAATCCATGTAATTGAATAAGTTTCCATCAGGTTTACACATTGATTTATATTAAAAATTGATTCGACCAAATATTACTCAAATTAGAACTGGTTCTTTGCTTCAAAATATACATACATATAGTACATGACTTCTCATATATATATATATATGTGTGTGTGTGTGTAAATCAAAAAATGCCAAATGGCGAAATAGATAGTTTCAAGAGTTCTCTACAAAGTGTATTTGCTAAATTTTTAAGAAATATGGATAAAAAATTAAGAAAAATTTTCCTCTTTAAAAATATAAATTATGACATCATTTTCTTTTTCTATTTTTATCATTAATTGATTAAATTTTATAATAAATTCTACACCTATAAATACAAGTTTCTTATATAAATCACCATCAATTATGCTTTTGCTAAGGATATTCTATTCCTTTTGTATCTTACGTATATTATTAGCCTAAACAAAGAATTTTGTGTAACAGGAGTGCAAATGTAAAACTCGAATGTAAAGCACTTTAAAAGATACTAACGGATGGTGCATCCGCTATGCGTATGCAAAAAAAAAAAAATTAAATTAAAATCCTTTAAAATTTAGTTTTCATTTTTTTCCCATTAGATTATAAAATTTTTAATTTCAATAATCAATTTTAAAAAATTTTTGGAATTTATTGATTATATAAAGCGGTTTCATTTAAGTTAGTTATTTTTTACTACATTGCTTATAATAAATAATGTATTTTTTGGAAAAAACATGTGATTATATTATTATCTGATTGCACATTGAAGAAATGAAAAAAAAAATATTTGTATATTACATATAATATATTTTAGGAAAAAGGTAAATATATGATAATGTTATTATCGATATTAAGAACATTTACTTTCGTAGATTCTTTAAACGAAAATATTAATCTACATTGCTTATAACATATGCATTTTAGGGAAAAAGAAAAATATATAATTATGTTATTATCACATTATATATCCAAAAAATGAAAAAATTAATACTCATAAAATAAATTGATGTATATCAAACCAAAGAATACATGATTTTAGAAAAATCATTTTAGTAATTCCCTTTTTCTTTAATAAGGCTTTTAACCTAAATAAGCTATAGGCGAATATTCGCTGCTAAAATCATATAATACATATAATTATATATGATGCATTTAGAGAGAAGATAAATATACGATTATGTTATTATCAATATCGAGAACATTCACTTTCACAAATTTCTTAACTAAAATTTTAATCTACAATACTTATAACATATAATACATTTTAGGGAAAAAAATAAACATAACGAAGTTTTTTTATTAGTTTTTTTAATCTTTTTGGTACTTTATCAAGTAAGATATAAAACAAACAATAAAGCATGAAATCCATAAGATATATAAAAATAAAGAAAGGTTGCCTATTATCTATATCGAGGTATGTAAGTTATGGGAGAGAAAGTAGGAGAAAGATATGGGTTGTAATTAATAGGAGAAAGTGGAAAAGTGAGAATGAGAGAAAAAATTACATACAAAAGTAGAGAGAGAGAGAGAGAGAGAGAGAGGGGTAAGTAGATAAATTTATCTATTATTTATAATTTTAATAATTTATTTTATTGTTATTTTTTGTTAAATAATAGTAAATAGAGGGTAATTAAATAATTTTAAGGATAACGGTTATTTAAACCTTCAAGAACTTTAATAATATTAACGGATGATGCACCCATATTGTGTGCAATATAATTAAATACATTATAATATTGATAAAAAATAATAATATATGAGGAAGAGAGAGAAATAAGGAGTAGTGGGAATGTTGGAAGGGAGAGAGAGAGAGAGAGTATTGAGAATGTTGGAAGAGGGAGAGGGAGACATGAGGAGAATTATATTTTTTTAAAATTCTTAAATTATCTTATATTTATAATTAAATGTATTAAAAAATTATTTATCAATAATAAAAACTTTATTTAAAAACTTAAATAAGTAAAAATAATTAAGATGTTTCGACTATTACTTAAGGCTTCAAATGCTTTAATAATATAAATAAATATAGAATACATGACCTATGTGTCGTATACTTAGCAATAATATCACTAAAGCAAGTGTATATCTTCATCCAAAATAATAAATAATGAAAGAAAATTTTAAACAATTTATTTCGTATGTTGCTTTAAAATTTATTTGCAAATCACATAGTTAAGAGATTAAAAATATAGTATAATTTATAATTGTACCATCATCTAGTGCAAAATACATATTAAATGATTAAACATTCAATACAATAACTTGGTTATCGATCTAAGCTTTTGATATAAATAGACTTGACAATACTTGTTCATATGAAATGAAAAAAATATTTGACAAACAATCTATTTTTATTTATATCATCCCAAAAAAAATAAAAATAAAATTTATATAAGATACATGAAAAAATAAGATATAATACAAACAATAAGATACATATAAAGTTATGTGAAAAAAAGAAGAAATATATTTAATAAACATGAACGATTACAAAATTAGGTGATAATGAAACAATTGATATCTAATGTAACATCATCCCAAAATATGAATTACTAATTTTACTAAAATTTAAATGCTATATATTTTAATGTAAAATGTAATTGACCATTTCTACAACAATTGCAAAAGATAAAAAGGAAATAATTTATTAGCTACTTTTTCTTTTTTTTTTTTATTGTTTCAATACATCTTTACCAAGACCATTAAAACAAAAGGTAAGAAGTAAATTTGAAAACAAAAATTACCCATAAAATTTAACTCCTTATCAAGGAAGGAGTTTATGTCTTACAAAAGAACATGGATTCCAATATAATGAAGAGTTTCCCTTTCTCTTTCCTTTTGATATAAAATCTCCTCACTTTGTCTAATCCCGAGCTACACTCTATAGTTGAACCGAAATCTTCTATTTTTCTCCCCACTTTTCTTCTTCTCACTTCTCTTTAAGATCTTCTTTCATGAGTTAGAGGACAAGATATGACCTTATTTTAAAGAAGAAGGTAGGTATGAAAAAACATAATCGTATTATTATCAATGGTTGGTTGAAATTACCACTTGGAGTTAGATTTTGAAACACGCCAATTAAGTTAGTTATTTTTTTTAAGTTGTAAAATTCTTTTAACTCGTATCATTAGAAACCATTTCCTAATAGAAAATTTACTAATTTAGTGAACTTCAAGCAATTTTAATTTCATTTTTTCTGAAGTGTACTCTTTGAGAAAGAAGTTTAAATTATGGTTTTGATTCTTTTTTTTTTTTTCTAAAACTTTTATTTTACGTAAATACTAAATAAATTATATTTTATTTTATTTATAAGGATTAAATATTTTATAAGTATTATATATATAACGATAATTTTTTATATATATAATTTATTTTCCTAAATACTATATATTCTTATTTTAATTAACTTCTTAATTTTCTATTTCACAAATAAATCCACCTTATATTCTAGAACATAATCTAGAAATTATCTTAAATCCCTACCCTACAACCCTATTCCATTTTCTTCCCCACCGTAATCCTATTTCCTTTTTCTCTCTCGTCTACTTCAATTCACCGCAGCCCCTCTCAACTCAGCTCTCGCTTGTCTCCGAATTTATATCGGCCCTCTACCTCTTATTTATCTCCATCGTAGTACCTTCCATCCCCAACTCAACTTTCGTCTCTGCTTCTTACTTCAGTTCCTAAATTCTCTATTGGATGACGGTGTTCTAGGAAACTTCCTTCTCCATCATTGGTGAGCATGTTAAAGTCGCCACCGACAAATATGCATTCTCCGCTCACCTTCCTTTAATGCAAGCTCCACGATGTCACCGTAAAAAGAAACAGAGCTTTGAGTCTTCGCTTTCATTTCTGATTCCTTGCTCTATCTTATCCTTTCTCTCCGACCTCCGAACTCAAGTGCGGTGGCAAACTCGTGTTCGGCAAACTTTGGCCTTGCACCATTTCCTTCAGATTCAAATGGGGCGCCCATCGTTTTACTAGTCGACTCTTTTTATTCCTTTTAGCCAGGTATCTCTGTCTCTTCGCTTTAAGTTTTGTAATTTGAAATTGATGAAGACATTGTTGGGAGCTTACTTCTAGAAGGCCAGTGGGGAAGTGCCTTAACGTTTTCCTTCTTTTGGTGATGCAGTGGAGCTTCGTTTTATCTTTTTTCTTTCCTCAAGTTTATGCTTGGGAGTTCATTTGCGAGGCCTTCTGGTCTTCTCCGGCAACGGTGGACTTTAGGACTTGTTGACTGCGTATGTCCCTTGACTTTGCTTCCTCCTCTCGAGTTTCATATGGAAAATTGAGATCACTACTTGGCATAGTAATATACTAACATAATAGTTTACCATATTATATGGTTATAGTAACGTAAGTATAATATAGTGCTATTTGCTGAACAATATTAAATAAATTAATAGTTAATATTAAATTACTCCTGTTGGTGCTGAAAGTTCTACACTTAAATGAATGGTATAATATTATGATATTTTTAATAATCGAGATTGATAAAATAGTTGTAGTAACAAATAGTAATTCATAAATAAGTTTACAATTAACTTTTGGTAAAACTTAGTATCTGAAAGTTAATGTTTATACTAACTCTCAATTTCATATAGACTTGTGTTAGGTATCGAGTTTCTTTCTTGTTGAGTGGTTAGAGCTATTTGGTATAGGACTTAAAGTTATGGAATTTCAGTTAACAGTTAAAAAGAGTTCCCCAAGTATGTGGTATTGGTTGTTGCTTGTGGTTGATGGGAATAAGTAATCAAATCGGACTAAATCTATGTTCAGCCTAATTACTTTGCTTTGCTGATTTTACTTGATCCGCTTGCTCTAGGAGTCCACAGTGGTAGATCCCTAAAGGAATAACTGCTGATTATATGTAGGGATTCCTTAGTACACTTTCACATGAAATGACATAGCTAGAATATTAGATTTCTAGACTCTAAACTCTAAACACTGAGCATAAAAGATTTAAAGGAAAACTTATATTATATCCACTTACGTATATGGATAAAAATCAAGGTGTGGTGAGATCATGAGTACCCCTATGTTATATGCTGGCCTAAATTGAAGATAATCAAACTATTGTTTGCTTATATTTTGTTATAATTGCATTATATGCATGTGTATGCTCTGGACTTGGCATCCGTATGTGCTTGTACACTCCTATTAGGCTTAGGCTCATGCTTTTATTTTTAACAGCTGCAAGTCAATTTCATAAATTCGCGACAAGTATGGAAATAGCTATCCTTAGATCGGGAATGAGAGGCAACTAGCTCAGTATGTTGTAAAAAAAATTAAGATCTAGTTATTCAGTTTGTTTATGGTTAAAGTGACTCGCTTATAAGTCACTCAAATTGTTATATGTAGAGTTTTGTTGTTTTGTACTTGATAAGCTGTTACTGAAAGTGATTTTGGAGAATGTAGCTAGTTTTAAAGTATTAACGTGTTCCTGATTGGTAGGGATATGTGGCAGGTTATGGCGCTCTTCGGTTCTAAGGTGTTACAGCTCATCCAATAGATGAACAACTTGTAGTTTATTATCTTAGATGTAAATGTTTCATTCTTCCATTACCCACTTATGTTATTCTTGAATTTGATGTTTTTCTCACTACACCTTGGAATTTATTAGGTATACAACTTTCTTTCTTAAATTTTCATATTAGCATCTTTGTGATATATTTTGTTATAAGATTTATAGTTTGATGTTTCATTTGTAATAATCCATATAAGGTAATTTAAAAATTTTATTGGACAAGAACTTGGTCATAAAAATACTATTATGAAAATGTGAGAGTAAGCGCAATAAATTTAGAGGTTTTATGTTCATATTTTTAATAAGAGGAATCTATGTATACAAAGGAATTTGTACATGCATTGACCAAAAATCAACCATATCTATTAATTTATTTTATGTTTGGTTTACACAAAATATTATATATTGAAAGTTTAAGTTGCTTCTATTGATGTATGGTTAAGTAGTCTTTATAGATAATTTGGAGGTTCTTTTGTATTCCCATCAGTCATTATCCAACTATTTAAATATTTGCAAGCATTACTTGTGCTTTAATAGGTGATTTAAGAGAAAAAAAAGGTACCTTTTTAGCAATAAAAAACGGGATGAGAATTCTGAAGTTGTTGCTAGTTGTAGTTATTGAAGCAAAGAGGAAAAGATAGGAAGATTACCATTAATGATATCAATCCCATTATCGGAATAAGGAAAACTCCAGTTTTTTAAGGAGGAACTCATTCTAATTCCACTAAAACTCAATAGATCATGCGTAAGTTTCACCTTAAAGAACCGCAATTGAGCTCCTCTAATTCATATAGGTAAGCTCAATCTCAACAATGCACCATAATTTGTTATACTAATCTACTTATTTCATTCAATGAAATTCAACTTTGTATAAGGATATATGATAGAATGGTATTAAAGAATATGTTATCTTGAAGTTTGATATAATATGAAGTTTCTTCTTTTTTTTTTTGTAATTTTTTATTTTGTTTTAGTTGTCTAGTATTAGATGTGAAGATTGGAAACTATATAAAGTATTTCGAAGAAAATTGAAACCTAAAAAGCATGGGAATATTAATTCATAAACTAGCACCGTTGTGATTGAATTCAAAAGTGAAGATGTTGCCATGTTTGATCCTCCTCTACCTCCCTCTCATGTTCAAGCTTCATTGATGAAGACGAAATAAGTGCCTAACACATAATAAATTGCTTTTGTCTCATATGTAACATTAGAAGGATATGACACTTTTAACCTTCTAAGATTCTTAGCACCTAATATGAATGCTACACATAGGCACTTTGTTACATTTTGAAGGAAATGCTTTACCACTTTTTGTGAGCATGAGATGATTTATATCCCTTTGCAAGGAAAATGATGATTTTTCTATACTATGTACATTAGATATATCAAATTTATATTGCTTCCATTAAGATATTTTTGTAAATCAAGTTGGAAAGCTAGTGATAATTTGAGTTACTAAGTTTCTCATGAAATTTCAACGTCATATATATTTTGTTATTAATAGTTTAAATAATCAAAACTATTTACTTAGAGTAAATTCAACAAGAAATTTAAACAAAATGGTGAAGAAATGAAGTGTTGTTCCTTTAAGCGGGAAAGATTTTTTTTCTTTAATTTTTCCTCTCCAATTATGTTTGAAACTATTCACTATTTCACAAATCAAGCTTGTTTTATGCACAAAATATTATGGAGTACTACATACTACAACATCGTTTAGAACATGACCTCAGTTTAAGGTAGAGTTTGGTTATACAATTTTTGCAGAACTAAATTGAACAAGACAAAAAATTTTGTCTCATGTTTAGTTTATAATTTTATTTAGTAATTGGACAAAAAGTTAAGTCGATAAACTAAACAAAAGGCCCAAATTTTGTTTCATCTACACTATGGTACAAAAATAAAAATTTATTGAATAAAAACAAAAATATTTTACATTCTTAAAAATATCCCCCCCATATTATAATATTCATTTAATTAATATCGTTTTGATAAAATATTACAAAAAATTATTTATTTTATAATATAAATAATAAAATTTTTAATATAAATTTTGTGTCAAATACTCTACAAACCATATATTGCATAATAAATTTATGTTGTCCAGTCTTTTTTGTACCTATTCTATCAAATTCTTTTTGTTCAATTCAATATTTACAACTAAATGCTACCTAAGGAAACAGACTAAATAATTATGTTCCTACTTTGGTTTATGAGAACATTTGGATTATACATGTTGACATTCTTAATAAAATCTAAACTATCAATTATTTTAAATTAAGATAGCTTTATTTCTCAATATATTCTTCCTTTCTTTTCTTCTAAGATTTTGCTATTATAGTAGTACCATAATTTAAAATGTTGCATAAAGTTTTTGCCTTATTCTTATTACTACTTTAAAAGCACTTGATACTAAGAAAATTAAAATATTACATTTGCTAAAAAGTGGTAGTCAAACGTTGTTAATTAATTATGAGTTCTAAGTAATATATTATTAGAAAAAAAGGAAAAGATGGTTTTAAATGGAAGAAGAAATGTAAATAGGAAAATCCAATAAACAAAGAGTAAAGTATGTTATGTATTGCATAATCATGCACCCTATGAAAAAGGGTTATTTTCCTTGTATTCGTGATTGGTGATGGCACCAATAAAAAGAAGTTAAATGCTTTGTGGTATAAATAGGAGTGTAAGTGAGATAAGCTTACTCATGAGCTACTTAAGTTCGGTTCAATATTTACTCGAATTCAACTCGGCCATAATCGAATCAAGCTTAAGCTTTGTGATGCTCAGCTCGATAAGTTCAGGAAGTTAATCGAGTTCGAGTCAAGTTTAAATATTAATAAAATTTGAATCAAGTTTAATTATTATTATTATTTTAATGAAATTTATAACGTCTTTAAAGATTATTGAGCCTAAATAAGTTTAATTGAGTCGAGTTTGTCCTTATTGAGTTTCATTTCGAGTCGAATTTGAGTTTTATAAATTAAAACTCAATTGAGTTCGAGTTTTGAATTGAGTTCGAGTTTTGAGTTTTTGCATTCAAATCAAGTTTGAGCTTAATATTGTATCATCTTAACTCGACTCGTTTACAACCTTGTGCTTGAAGCATCTACACAGGCAGCTAGATTTTTGCATCTATTAACTGTGCTTATTATTTTTTTTACGTTTCATTTGTTTTAGGAAAAGTGCTCTTCTAAAAACATACTTGATTTAAAAAAGTTTAGTAAAATGTGTTTTCTCTTCTAATAAGCCAGAATATCTACATTATTTAAGCAAGAAGACCCTTAAATAATTGCCATCTTCTAAAATTACTAATTAGTCCTTAATCTAATGTTATATAACAGTAAAACAAACTTTTATACTAATTATCAATTAATTTAATAAGGATATATTTGTCAATGTCATAAAAATTAATTATATGGAATATTTTAGTAAATTTCTAATAACCACTTTAAGCACACCAAACCACTGCATTACCCACTTCCCATAATATTTACTAGAATTACTCCATGATTAACTCCTACGTCATCCTATATCTTCTTATATTACCTACTTTCCTTAACACTTCTCTATATATCTTCTTATATTACCCACTTTCCGTAACACTTCTCTACATCATCGGTTATACATGGATGATAACCAAAAGTATAAATATGAAAACATTAGCATATTAGAGTTTTTTAATAAAACATTTATTTTGTTATATAAAAAAAATTAGCAAATGTATATTTGCGATGCATGTGCAATAAAATACAATAATATAATCAAATTGAAAATTAAAACCATTAGTGATATATATTTTTTAAATTCTAAGAAAATATACTCCTAAGTCCACATATTTTTCTTTCTTAAATTATGTTAATTTTTTAATTTGATTGATATCTTATAAGACGAGTCTCACTTTATTGCGTAGACATAGTTTGTCTCTGATTTTGGTAGCAACTTACCCGATAAGTTCTTAACTTGATTCAATTTGCAGATGATGAAGAGTTTACTATTTTCTTTGGTCATAACATAAATATTAAATATGACAACGTGAATTCAAATAATAACATTCAATAAAGGTATACACATATTTTTAAATTGAAAGTGGTATAAATTTTAAGGGCATTATTTTCATGTTGTTGTGTTGATTATCAAAGCAATCGTAAAGTTACAAAGACTTCTAATATTAAACCATTAAAAGATATAAACTGTTGGAGTGTATCAATCAAATTGTTACTCTATCATGCTTAAAAAATGTGGTTTGATAACCATAAAATAAAATAAAAAAACCAAGAGTACGAAAACGACCATCACAACCACCCTTGGTACAGTCCAAAGGAGATGTTGTGAAACTACTTTAACGTCTTCTAAGATAATTTCATGTTTAAGCACCACAGCTTACAATACAGCAAAATAAAGTATTTCAAAATTTAAGAAGGAAAATGTTTGACATTTCAAATTATAGATAAAACAAAACAAAGCAATCATTTTGTCAATTATACCATGTATCACAACTTTTCATGGAATTAAAAAAACTATAATACCACTAACATATAAAAATTCAAAGTAAGTTAAAAAATTATGATTTTGGAAAATGGATATAATAAAACAAAGTAAAAATTATCATGTTGGTAGTACATAAAAGGTGAGCAGGTAACTCCATTGTATAAAATACCCACTCGAAATCTACCCTACTTGGTAGGTTGTGAATGGGTAATGAGGGTTACATGGTAGGTTTCAGGTAATAGATTTCGAGTAATAATTTTCTGAAACTTACTCTTATAAAATAGGGTATAGGTATGAATACAGAGTATCATGTTTCATCTTGGAACTTTGTACTCTAAAATATATAGGATACAATCTCTATAGTACCTTATGCCTACCTTGTACTAATAATTAAATTATATTAATGAATAAAAAAATAATACTCATGAAGAGAATAACAACAAAATGCAGTTCATAATAAAATCACTATGTATTGCTTGTATCTACTATCTACTATTTACTAGTCCCTCTCTCTTATTTTTCTTTTTCTTCTTCTTCTTATTATCTTTCTAGTAAAAACTTCTCTCTTCTTTTAATATCTTTTCTTTTCTTTCTTTCTTTCTTTTTTCACCTTATTATTCCTCTTTTACTAACTCTAGTATAATAAGATTATAAAAATATCTTGATTCTTAACTTATTATTCGATTTATTATATTAGAGTTACTCATGGTTTTTGTATTCTACATATAATAATATTACGGTTTGATAAAAATTTTATTTTGATGATTTGAAAATAAAAGATAAAAGAAACTTATGCATAACCCAACTAAAGGTTTGAACATTGCCAACTGTAGAAATATTATCTATGTTCCCCACCAAAATTTTATATTGTCTCAATTTAAAATGTGTTGCAACCTATAGAAAATATTACTAGTAAGTTTAGCGATAGTATAATTATTATTTGACATTGATTATGTATTTGACAAGAGATTTTGAAGGAAGATGAAGAAAAAAAAAATCTAGGTTTCACGAGTTACCTTATACCTTATAGAATCTGTAAGTCGAGGTATAGGATGATTCCAATATGCTGCAAGGTAGGTTTTAGGTACAAAAACATAGAAGCCTATATCTTTAGAGTAGTATACGAATAAAGCCTCATACCCTACTCATCATATATCCGCTTACCTCTAATATTACCATATATTGCAACTTTCACTAAAGTAAAAGTATAGTATACTACAATGGCGTGCAACTAAAATAATGTAAACTATACAACAATGATATATAGTTGAAGTTACCCTTTTTGTTCATATAGGAAGAAGGAGTAAAGCAAATATGACAACATGGTCGAACTGAAAATTGGTGGATGTGAAAAAAGAAGAAAAAGTGAAACTAATAACTTTTTTAATACCATATATCGCAACTTTCAAGGAGTTAAAAATAATATATACTACAATAGTATATAACTAAAATAACTTAAACTATGATAATGGCATACAACCAAGATACAACCAAAGCAACCTTTTTTGTTCGTAGCAGGCAAAAGGAAGCAAGCAAACATAATAACGTAACTGGATTGAAAATTGGTAGATAAAGTGAAAGGAGAACAAAAAGTGAAATTAGTATCGATACCCAACAATAAAAATAAAGTTTATGAAATTATGAGTTAACAACAAAGAAAGACTGTGTACCTTATTTGGTTTGTAAAAGATTCTAGTTAAAGTAATCAACAGAAAAGAGAAGGATAGGAGGTGAGTTAAAGCAAGAAAATGGAAGGAGAATTGCTAGAAAGTGGAAAGGAGAAGAGATATCAAAATGGTGGTTACAAAAGCCTTTTGGCTTTATATATAGATAATACTTACTTAAAATGTGTAGAATATAAACAATGCAAAATGATGAAATCTCCTTGCCAGAGCAATGATTTGGTCTCCTTGATGGTTGCATAGAACCAAGCATACTATTTTGAATAATCTCTACGTGACAAATATACATGTAAATGAATATTACACCGTTGTTACATGTGACAAGCTAAAAGTGGTGAAGATTAGTTTATGTAGGCTAAAATTTCAAATGCACAAATAATGGAATAGATAACTATTAGATGAACATTGCTTCATGTAAGTTGAAATTTTGAAAGTGTAAATAATGGAATCAGTAACTATTAGGTGAAGATTGCTTTTATGTAAGTTAGAAATTTGAATCCATGAATGATGGTATGTGAAGGCCTGTGGAAAAAGAAAAGTCACTTTATGAGATAATGGATAAAGAACATGGGTTAGTTTCCTTATAACACCCGCCTTCTAGAGGCCTACTTAAAAGTTTTTCTTAACTTATAATGCTTGGAGACAATTACCACCCCTGAGTTAAGGATAAAGTATAACCTATAATCCACCTATCATTCAACAACATGAAATACCCTTTTCCAAATCTCTTTCCATTCAATATAACAAACCACTACAGAAATCTTTACAACAGTGAACCATATTTAGAGTTTCATAACTATATAATCTTATACATGATTTCATTATAAAGTCTACATAACATATTTACAATCTCTATGCTGTAATCTATATGTAACATATTGATACTTCTTAAAATGCCACTTTCCATAACTTAAGTCAAATCCTATAATTGCTTAAACCTTCTCAAGTGAAACTACTCCACCAAGAGCTCTAAAGTCTCCTTACTTCTATGGTGTGAGACACTGTCTAATTTCTTTTCTAACTTAAGGATAAGACAATTTATCTCCTAACTTACTATAAGTTGAGTGAGAGTAGATAAATAGATAGCAATGTATGTAATATCATAGCACAATCACTAAGCAACTCATCAATTCAATCACAAAACTCATCAATTTAACCAAGTAATGCAGATGTAACAAACATGTATCATGATAATGTACGTAATACGCATCAACATTGATATCTTAGCTTAGCCTTAGCCTAAGCCCGTCTGATTAGTCAACACTTCCAAACATTTGGATACTACGTCCAGTAACTTAGAAAAGAACTTAACCAAGCGGATGCTATGCAATTTCTATATGCTCGAAAAAGCAATTTCTATTAACCAAGTTGTTTGCTTTACAAAACCAAGCTTTCAAAAACTAAATGTTTGCTTAACAAAACCAAGGTTTTTAAAGAAAACTAAACAATACCAAGCAATTACTAAGCAAATACCAAGCAAGCTTACTCATCTATTTATTAACTAAGCTTTTACTTCACTTCATTTACATTTCCATCTTTAAAGCTTCATTATCGGGTTTATTTAAGTGAACACATTAGAAGGTAAGGTTAGTAGTTCGTACCTAACTTCTTATCCAAGTTAATATAAATCTTAATCAATTATCATAATGAAGTGATAGCACAACTAAAATCATCCTTATCAATGGTTAAGGATGATTCATCCAACTTGTACTAAGAGGTCATGAATCATTTCATAACTCATCAATCAATACACACAACTCAACCAAGACAATCATAGTCAAGTAAGTTAGAAAGTCACATGAGTAGATATAAATCTACTCAAAACATACAAATATCCACTTATCTAGAATTTGCCGATAACTCAAAGCTTATTCTTCGATGCAAATTCCTTTTTTACCTAGTGCACCTAGAAAGCATATATGCAATAGTTACTCATAAGTTGGGTACAAATTAACTTAAGAAGTTACTTACAGCTATGATTCCAAGCACTTTCTGACTTATCTTCTTATTTACGCTCTGACTTCACTTTTGATTCACTTTCTAAGGTAACTTTGACATAAAACTCTAGTATAGATCATTTTTACCTAACTTCTGAGATAGATTTAATTTAATGTTTCAATAAGTGACTTTCTAGCGATCAATGGTAAAAGGGGTTGTATTAATGGAGCTGAGCAGTATGTCTACCATTGATCGGTGGTAGTGGTTCACTTTTAAGTTGCACTTGTACTCATGAACTTGCATACACTCAGATTTACTCTAGTTTTTACAAAATTCATAATACCTTCTCACCCCTCCTTTGCTTTCCAAAAGTTTTCACTGAATCTCTACTGTCAAAAATAGATTATAGGAGGAGTTCTGGGTTCATCTCATGAGGAGAAAGAGGTTGGTGGTTGCATGCACAATTACATGTATAACATTCTAAATTTTTACCTTCATTTTGTTAATGTCACAAGTGTCCACAAATTAAAATTTACTTACCATCCTTGTTTCCTGATTCGCCACACTAGCAACTTCCTAAAGCAGTTGCTTCCAAGTATTTTTAGCTTTTTTTAAAATTATTTTTACTTGATTAAGCTAGCATTTTATGTGTACATGTATATATATTTTAATTAATTAGAGGTACAAAAACATGTGTTACAACCAAATATGTTTAATATGTGTACATAATTCTTAGACATTGTTTAATGCCTTTTTACTTACTTTCTTGTCCATATAATTTTATCTCTAATGACTTGTTAAATATCGGAACTCGAATCACATGTTTTTCTAATAAATAATGAGAAATGGAATATCTATAACAATCCTTTTAGTTACACCTCTATATCATTATTTTATTTTTATAACCTAAGCTCACGGAATCACGTTTGTTAATTTTCCTAGCTATCCCTTCTAATGCCATGTCTCAATAACAACTAACAATCATTTCAAATCTAAGTTAACAGGTCAAAGACTAAGGTCTCAAATTTATGCAAGTTGTACGTAGCAATTTGATTTTATACATGGGCTTCTAACATGGGTGTTTGGAATTTAGGAAAGTGATTTAAAAATTCATTTAGTGTTTTTTTTTTATTAAATGATAATAGGTTTGGGATTTAAATAGTAATGTCGAATGTGACGACTACATAAGCTCATTAGGGCTTAAATAATATAAATAAATACATATATAATTCTCCTTTGTTAATCTAATTATTTATAATGTTTTGCAAAATTAGGATAATTGTCTTATAAACAAAATTAACAAAAAAATGGAAGAGTAGTTTCTAAATTTAAGTTGAAGTTCCTACTATTATATCCTTGAGCATGAAAATATAATTTTCCATGTGGGATACTTAACAGAGAAGAAGTTTATGAAGTGTAACTTGCAGTTTTTCGTTAGAGAAACAGTTAACCTTTACTCAAATTTTTTCACTTGATGCAACTTTTAATTTAAAAAAAAAATGTTCAATTCTTAACTTATTCTATGATTACTTTTGAATCATATAAAAATCTTTAGAAAAATGCTTTTAAAATGTGCTTGAAATCCATGTCAAAATGGACTCTTCTAATATAACAAAATATAACATACGCTTGAACCACCGACTTTGATATAGATTTAAATCACGTTTTAGAAAGTTTTTTTGTAAAAATTTTTGTATGATTTGAAAGAAATCATAAAGTAGAATAAGATTGAGCAATTTTTTTTAAATTGAAAGTTGAATCTTATGAGAAAAATCGTATAAAAGTTGACACTTTCTCTTATAAAAAACTGCAAGTTGCATTTCAAGACCTTCATCCCTCTTTCATAAGTCCCGCATAGAATATTTGTACGAAAAGAATTTTGTATATATATGGGTTATCTTAAGTAGTGTTTGAAGATTTATGTTCACGTGCATATCAACAAGTATCATGTGGTATTTCGTAGTGGTGTCAATAAATGCTATGTGTCAATATGCCACATGTTAATTCCTAATTCCTAATTGTGCTACGTGATTATTACATCAGAGTTATGTTGGATAGTATAAATAACCACAAAAAGTGTAATTAGATAGTAAATTGAATAATTTGGTAAAGTTTAATTACCAAATACAAAAAATCCTAACAAGTTAGAAAATTCTATTTTCTTTATTTAAAGTCTTGTCAATAATTATGTTTATTCTTATGTTGAAAATGTTAGTTTATATTTTATGTTCAAACAAACTTTGTCTTAGGTACTAAAAACATAATTATTTACCGGTGCCATTTAGATGAATTAGTGATTGCAAATACTAATAAAATTTTAACACATGAAAACATGAATGGTAATATCTTAAAAATGATATATATTATCATTAGTATTTATACATTATTCATCAAAACATGTGATATATTGATATGATTAAATGTTTTCTCCATATCGGCTCAAGGTAGGCCAAAAGTTGAAGAACACTGCACCTTCCAAGCTTAAATTACGAGCATACAAGCCATTATAACTTAGTCAATCATTAGTACGTTTAAGAATGTTTTTTAATCTCCTATATAATATAATTATGCTGTAATAGCATGCCAAAACTAACTTTGCATGCGCATGTAAACGTGAGGAGTACAGCGCCCCCGCGGAACACCACTAATTAGCATAATCAATTTCCGTATCTATTCAAATCTATTTTTGTCTCCGTGTTTGCTCCAAGTAATCATGCATAATAGATAAAATTTGTTCCTCCTAAAATGGTTTGATATTCCATGTTTCATCATATTTTATATCACCAGACATATCAAAAATTAATGTAAAATCGTGTTTGCTATCAAAGTTTATAACGGAAGGATTTACTTGCAAAAATGCAAATAGATAATATATGTTTTAATTAATACAAATCAATAATGAACTATCTATCTTGTTGATTTGCTATTATAACTGTGCTAAATCTGTCCTAGATACATTCTCTATTTACACTTATAGGTAAATATACAATTCTGTATACACTACGTATTATATTATAACTTAGTGTGATCGATATAAATATGTTCTTTATTTTTGGTTTTGATCATTTAACACGTATATCTTGTATTTTCCATTATGATTGTCTCTTTTTTCAAATAATAGTAAGTGAAGGGTGAAAGTACAGAAAGAGACATCGTTTCGACTCGGTGAAAGCGACGGAGGCAGCAATGGCCATCGATGGCAGCAGCAGTGGTTGTGGTGGTCAGTAATGAAAGCAACGATGGTCGTGGCGGCGATTGGTGGCAACGATAGGGATAGTGGTGGTGGTGGTTTTGAAATTGGGAGAGGTTAGTTTTGGGGGGAATGTGAAATTTTATAATGATTTTGGATTTCATGATTGAATTTTAAGTAATAAGGATTCATGCGATTTAGGAACGAAAAAAAAATGTGAACACCATAATAAAATGTAAAACCCAAGTCAAATAAATAAATTAAATTAATGGAACTAAATTAGATAAGTGATTTTTTATTTTCAGTTATCGGTATGGCATGTAAATAGGTTTTAAGTACCAATGGTAAACTTGTCCAGGGAAATAGTTCAAACTTATATCTTTCCTCCTATGTTATCTTCTTCCTCCACTATTCCATACAATTTCTTTTATATACCATATCAAAAAGCTTAAGGGAGAACCTTCAAGAACACTTGTAGGTTCAAATTCAAAGACAAAGCAAAAAGTAAGTTTTTATAAAGGGATAATCGAAATCGAGTAAGTCACCACTTGTTTTTTAAAGACATTCGTTTTTCTTTTATCTAAGCAAAGGAAAATAAAGAAAATCATGCATTTCTAGAAGAGTAGCACGAAAATCGTTAGTTGGAGTGTTACTACACCAAGAAATAAAGAGTAAGTCAAGTTCTTTACATAAATTTTTACAAGTTCTTTTTCTTTTCTGTTTTCGATGGCTGTGCTATCGTTGTTAGTAGCAACCATGGATTCAAGATCATGTGAATGTGTGTGTGTATCTAACATGGGTAGTGTGTGCGATGGGGTAGTGTATGTGTATACAGTTGCGTAGTTGTGCGACATGTGGCATGGAATGGTGTGTGTGTCAAATGGTGCATAGCATGGAACATGAGCATATGTGAATTTGTGTGCGCAATGGATGTGTGTTTATGTGTAGATTATGCATCGTATAGTGTGTGTGTGTGTGTATCAGGTTATGTGCACGTATATTTTGTGTATGTGTGCTTAGGTGAATGGAGTGTAACAAGTGGTATATGTGTATGTGTATGCAGATGTGAAACGAGGGAGAAGGTTGACACGTGTATGTGTGTATATGTGTATTGTATGGGGGAAGGGATATGAGATAGGAGAGAAAGAGAAAGAGAGAGAGAAAGAAGAAATAAATAATATATAATCATATATATTATGAATGTTATGTATATAATATTTAATGTTTGTGTGTATGTAAAAGGGATGGTGTGTATATATTTTGAGATGTTGAAAAGTACATGAAAAGATATGAAAGATATATATAGTATGGTTTAAAAACTCAGAGTATGATGTAGAGGGTTGAGTTAAAGGAAAAGAAGTTTTGAGTCATAGAATTTAATAAATTCTAAACTTAGGATTTGTATTTTGAACATGTATTATGAGACACATGATGTCGGATCTTATTAAGATAAGAGCTCTAAGTACGGGATACATGTTTGTTGAATATGTGTGTTAGGTTAGTATATATAAACCAGACTAAATTGAAACTGGGACTTAATTGTTTTGCTTATTGTACTTGGCTTTAACTACCCACTAATCGACTCATATGGTGTTACACTGAACAGACCTAAGTAGATCTAGAATGGTTTTGGCACTCGAGTGTTGGGAAGTACCCAACACTAATACCTATGTAGTATTTATATATTAAGTATTAGAGGTCGTGAGTAACCTCAAGTCTTAAAATGCTGAGACTTTGCTGTTTGTAGGCTTAAATGGAAAAATTAAAACTGTTGCTTGCTGCATTAATAGTGGTACTCGTGTGTATATGCTTGACTGGTTACTTATGTTTCATATGCATGTGTATAGTATCCTGTACTGGGTTTTGGCTCACCCTACAGGGATTGTTGTTTTTTCAATTGCTAGTTCAAGGTATGAAGTTTATAGTAGTTAACAAGGGCAACGTAGTTTAGCTTTTAGGAATGAGCTGTCGAAGACCATATGTTATTATTTCATGTTATACATATTTAGATATTGTTAATTGTCTGAGTTGCTTGTAACTCCTATAGTTGATGTTACTAGGCTGTCACTCGTTGAAGTTGTGAGACTCTAGGTTGTTTATCTTAAAGTTATATCATATTTAGGTTTATTCACTTGTGATAGTTGGGTTCATTTACTATTGCGTTATGTGGAAATTGAGTGATTAACATTTCACTCTTATTTAGATTTAAGGTTATTAAATTGTGAGTCGACGGATTTTATATAATTATTTTGTAAATCTTATATAGGTTGTAGGTTTCTAGATGCCCAACATGTTAATAAAAGTTAAGGATACAGTAGGCTGTAGCGTTCTAGGTTTTGGGGTATTACATAAAAAATATGGGAGAATGAAATTCTAATTCCCTCCAAGTGATTGGAGCATAGGTATTATATAGGTGTTTTAACATTTACAACATTTATTTTTGGTTTTGCATCATTTATAACATATATCTTCTATTTGAATTTGAGGGTTAACCTATATCTTTTCTATTGTAATTATCTCTCTCTCTTTTTAAGTGGTAGCATGTGATCACTTTTTCCACCAACAAAGGATTTCACTTCACACTGAAAATAACTCTATGTGACCGGCACAAAAAGGAATAATGGTTCTAATTTCCTTGACATCATCATTGTAAAGTAGGACTATTTCTATCATTTTCTCTTCTCCTAATCATAATGACCAAGGCGTATCAACTGGCCGGATATAGAAAAGCATAATTTATGACGACCAAGTACTAAATTTCAGCCGGCAAAGACAGTTTCCTAATCCATGATTTTGACACCCACCAAAACTATGTTATTTTCTATTTGTAATGAAAATGTCAACGGACCAATTCTGTCTCTTCTTCTCCTCTTATTACCTACCATAACAATATATATAAAGGGTTTACCAGAGAGAGAGCTTAACTAAGAAGGTGTTAAGAATTAGGTGTTATAGTACAATGGAGAAAGAGAAGCAATTGAGACACAAAGGTCGGTGTAAGTTGCTCAAGTTCTTGCCGAAGTCGGCCGCCATCGTCACCTTCCAGAGTCCGCCAATCAGCCCTGGAGCCGGAAAGGTAGCTCCTGGAAAAGCAGTTTCAAGCCGCGCAGGATCGATTGTCCCTAAGGAGGCTCGAAGAAGGCACAAGAATGGTAGCTTCGATGCTCGCGAACCGGCCTCGCCGATGGTGTCATGTGTAGGACAAGTGAAGAGCAAGAAAAGCAATAGGGCTAAAACCAAGCAAATGTTGCATTTGAATAAGGAGTTTAGGGAAATAGAGTTGGTTGACCATCCTAAGGAAGTGAAGAAAAACCATTCTTCCAATATACTGAAGTTTTTCAAGGGCAATAAACTTGGGAAGAAGTCTAACTGTATTGATGCTAGGGTTCCGGGTCCTCCTATTAATAAAGTGCCTCAATTAGGCCATATGAAGCAATTTGCAAGTGGTCGGGCAGGCGTCCTAACGAACTTCGATTGTAAGGCTCACGGGGTGGCGGTGGTGCCGGATTGCGCCGGCGATTACTTTTCGGATGAGGAGAAGGAAGGGAAGAAGGTGGTGGTACCTCATTCTGCGCCGATTGTGGTGGTTGAAGAAGAAATCGAAATAAAGCCTAAGAAAGAAATTAACTTGTGGAAGAGGAGAACAATGTCTCGTCCACCTCCACTTCGATTGTGATATTTAATTTAAAAAATGATGTATTACTTGTACTCTTGGTGTCTCTATGCATAATTTACATCATTGGTCAACGGTCTATGTTATGTATACAAATGAAGAAATTTCATGTGCGACTGAATGTACTCCTATTTTGCACAAAATGTTCATGTATCATCAACTTTTTGATTGAATTGTCTGCAAATTATCAAACGTCTACTTATGTGCAAGAGTTTAGCAAATTTCTACTTGTGTATTTCACTATTTCTACCTTTTTCGAAGATATTTTAGTAAAACTACGCTACACATAGACTCATAGGCTATTTGAGTATGGTTTGTTTTTTTTATTTATTTATTTATTTTTAGTTTTCCAGTTGATCAAGTTCAAGTTCCAATTACTTGAATAATCGAGCTTGAACTTTATGATACTAAATTCAACTAGTTTATGAGTTTAATCGAATCAGAAATGAATTTTAAAATATTAGCATGTTCATATCAACTTTGAAATTAATATCATTTTAATAGAAAAATATATCTTTTCTCATAAAAAAAATCTGGACTAAATAACCTTAATCGAATGGAACTCGTCGTAAAAGTCATTAGTCGGATTTAATTCAAATCAAGCTCAAACCATAAAAATTCGGACTGAAAATCTTTTCAACTATTCTCACTTTTAGGCCCCTATATAATAGAGTCGTGGAAGTACTTTTTATATATATGCATTTTCCAATGCTTTCTTTATAATATATTATGACTATAAATAAGACCAGATCCATACCAATATTTTTACAGTTAGAAACCAAGTGCATTGTACTACAAGCGCTGATATAAAGTTTCAAATTGACCCTACTAAATTGAAAGTTGGCAAGTGAACATTGTGAATTCGAATCCCATTCTCTTATTATTCTTTTATTATATTTTACTTTGAATCTTTCCATTTTCTCCCTTACATAAAATAATCAAATTTTCTCTTTTTTTAATCCCATACTATATAAAATATTTAAGATACGATGTTTTTTCCTTCTATCTCTAATTCTTTCGGTCTTTCCCTACTAAATAATCCGTCCAAGCACTCATTAATTATTTTTGAAGAATTACTAACTTAACAGATAAACGCATATCATTATTTAAAATATATGAGGCCAAAAGGAGAAACTATGTAAAATGAAGGCGTGGTAAATGAAATATGAGAATAGGAAGATTGATTTGAAAGGATATCCCAATGTACAAAGACACATATCTAGAGATTCAACAAGCTTTTTCTCAATTAGTTGAACAATCTATTGTTAGTCATCTCTCCTTGCTTGAGAACATTTCAAGTTGAATTTCCGTATTGCTTCGTATTGACAAGGCTCTTTAGATATGGACCCTCAAACCCATCTAGATTTGATATGTCTTGTTGTTTGGGGCTCGCTCTTATAGGCTTAAGCCTTTTAACTTGGATTGATCAAGCTCAAAAAACTTTGCAACAGCTATAATGCACAAAATAAGGATAAAATACCAAGTCAACGGCCATGTCCAGAATAAGTGGGACATGTCGAACGTCACAATCCTACTCTCTCATACTTACAGGAAAAAATCTCTCTCTACTAACTGTCCTCTGACTGTCAATACCGCTCCATTATAAATACTGGTTCACTACCTAGCGGTAAATTTCTCTAGACTCTATACACCAAACTTACCTATTATTCAAAGTACCTTTTATTCTACAAATATTCACTGCTGACTTAACTATCAAAGTAACTATGCCGAATAACACCCCGGCATTTCCTTACAGTGTTTTGTTTTGCAAGCTTATCACGTATAGAGCCCAATAATTACCGGTAAATCCTCAAAGATGACATTTGGTGCCGTCTATAGGAAGTCGAATTCTTACACTTAAAACCTCAAACATACTAAACACATTTCCTATGATCAATTCCCTTAACATCATGTCTCATCACAACGAGCAAAAGAACCACCAGTTAGTAAACAAGCAACCCATGAGCAACTAACCCCTCCTAAAGGCCCCGCTAGAGGAGCACATGAAGTGTTTGGTCAAGGAGTATGTTGTGCAAAACAGGTTACTCCACACTCGCCTTAAAGAACCAAAGAGGTACAATGCACAAACCTACCCCCTTGAAGCTTTGGATGCTCGCACTAGGCAGAAGAACCCCCTCTAGCAATAGTAGAATGGTAGGGATTGGTAACCTGATCCACCCTTGTAGTAATAGCCAACAAGGTTTGCAACCACCCGCAATTGACCTTTGGCTAGGAACGAGCAAGAAGCCGACTCGTAAGGAGTACAAGCTCACTTAACAGTACACTGAGCTCATCGGGTAAACGATGCCGACCTTAACGAGCTCCACGCCATGGTAAGGAGGCTCTCTAAGCAGTAGGGGAGCAAATCCACTGGTGATACTAGGCTGGTCACCAGCAATAAGACCCCCTTCATTAAGGGTATCCAGGACAGAAGTTTGCCCCAGGATGAAGTGTTGCCCCCTAACGGCAAACTTCCGTCCATATATTAATACAATGGCATAAGTGAACCTAACAATCACCTTCTCCACTTTCACTCCCTCATAAACCTCCATGGTCATGAGGATGCTATAATGTACAAGGCCTTCCCAAGCACCTTGAGGAAGGCAGCTCGAACGTGGTTTAACTACCTCCCTGACAATTCCATCAACTCATTTGATGAGCTGGTGCAGAGATTCAATCTCTACTTTAAGGCTAGTAAGCTTTTGTCTAAGGACACATCATCATTGTACCTCATAAGGTAAGGTAAAGGTGAGTCCCTACATGACTACATAGCTTGGTTCAACAATGTCGTGGTCGAGATCCCTTAGTTAGACAAGAGAGTTGTTGTCTATGTCACTTAGTTCGGCATCCAACCTGTGGGAGACTTCTAGCCGACTTTTGGAACAAAGCCCAAAAGACAACATTTACGCTAAGCGCGATGCTGATCGAAAGAGGTCGGGTGGAAAGTAGGAAAAAGAAAAATTGCCCTTAAAGGATCACTTCGGCAGTAGGTTACCAAGCAAATCAAAGGGGGAGAGCTTTGGGAAGAAGAAGTGCCAAACAGAGTACGAATCGCTACCCCTTCCTTTTCACACGTTGCACACGTCCCTGAATAGACCTATTGCTCAGATCTATTCCAAAGTAAAGCACCTAAATTTGCTCCAGAGGCCACAGAAAATGTAAGGAAACCCCAGTCATTAAATTTCTAACAAGTACTATCGGTTCCACGACAACCACGGCTACACTACCAACAAGTGTTTCTAATTGAAGAATACCATCGAGTATGTTATTCAGCACAACTTCTTCAATCAGTATGTAGCCTATCAAAGGAACGATGACTGTTCTGACAATGAGAGAGATAAGGCACCTCAGAAACAATAGACCTAGAACGCCGTCATCGAGAAGAATAATGACTACACCCCCAATGGTGTTATTAACATAATTATGGGGGAGCCGCATCCTAAGAGTTGGCTGAGCACTAGTAATTCGGTTAACGCCCCCTTAGAGGTGTTGGCCATAAGGGAGAAGAGACAGAAGCTAGACACTTCCATCTCCTTTTCCAATAAAGACTTTGAAGGGGTTAATACACCCCATCAAGCTGCCTTAGTGATAAAGGCAAGAATCTCAAATTCCAAGGTCTTAAAGATTACGGTGAACACCGGCAATTCCATTGACATACTCTTCCTCCATACTTACGAGAAGATGAGAAAGAAGCTGCCAATAAAAATGAAGCTGTACCACCATAATTTGATCGGTTTCAACGAAAGTACGGTTCGGGCCAAAGGGATCATCACGCTAGATATGGAACTTGGCAATGATGATCACATGGCACAATAACCAATAGAGTTCGTCATGATCGACTACCCTTCTCCGTACAACAAGCTCTTGGGAAGACTGAGCCTGAATGCGTTTGGGGTAATCATATCCTCCCTTCGTCTGAAGGTTAAATTTCTGACCCCAATCGAGGTGGGAGTATGCAAGTGTGATCAAAAGTTCTTACGAGAACTGTACGTCAGGGTTGCCAAAGAAGATGGCATCTTCGCCTTAGAAACAGGCCCGCAAGAGAAGCCGACCGAAAGGAACAAGTTGGGGGGAAAAAATAGAAGAAGTCCAAATTGGACCCTCACTCAAACAGACCACGAGAGTTAGGGTTAAGACCTCACTCAAAGTGAAGGACAAAATTGTTGCTCTCCTGAGGGCCAATTCGTATAAGTTTGCTTAGTCAGCATCAGACATGCCTAAAATCTCACCCAACCTGGCAACCCATAGCTTCAACATCAACACTACAACACAGCCTATCAAATAGAAAAAGAAGTAAAGAAGTTACAGTAAGGGAGGAAAAATAAATGACCTGGCCAGTAAACTTGGTGTTAGTAAGAAAGAAGAATGGGAAGCGGTGAATGTGCATCGATTACACCGACCTTAATAAAGTCTGCCTTAAAGATTGTTTCCTTCTCCTAAGAATCAATCAACCCATCGATTCCACTTCAAGACACACGCTGCTGAGTTTCATGGATGCCTTCTCGGGATACAACTAACTCAAAATAAACCCAAAAGACGAAGTCCATACCTCCTTTTTCATCGATTACAGCACATATTGCTACACTGTGATGTTGTTTAGTCTGAAAAACGCTAAGGCCACGTTCTAACGAATGGTGATGAAATTATTTAAGCCCCAAATCAGCCACAATATAGAGGTATGTGTCAACAACATAATTATCAAGAGCTAGAAGCCAGATAATCATGTTAAGGATCTTTAGGAAGCCTTTGACCAAAAGCGCATATACGATATGAAGCTGAATCCTTAGAAGTGTGTCTTTAGGGTTGGATCTAGCAAGTTCTTTGATTCTAGTAATATAAAGAGGTATCAAGGCCAATCCTAAGAAGATTACTACCATTAGGGGAATGAAGCTTCCAAGCTCTGTCTAAGATGCACAAAAGCTCACTAGCATGGTAGCCGCATTAAGTAGGTTCATCTTGAAGAGCATAAACCAATACGCTGAGTTCTTCAAAATACCAAAAAATCCAAAGGTTTTTTAATGGACTTCAGATTACACCACTACCTTTCAGTAGCTTTAAGACTTCCTCATGTACCTACTGGTCCTCTCCAAGCCTGTCCATATGGAGGACCTGTTTTTGTACTTAACCGTGAGCGACTGAGCGCTCTTCTCTATATTGGTCAGAGTAGAGGAAAGGGAACACAAGTCTGTATACTACATCAGCCATATACTCCAAAGGCTTGAAGTCAAGCACACCCGGGTAAAAAAGCCATACTTCTAAGCATACTAAATAATCATACTCATAGATACCATTGTGCACCATGTTGCAAAAGCCTGATGCATCCAGACAAATGATGAAGTATACGATGGAATTAAGTATGTATAGAATCCAATATCAACCACGAATGGCCTATAAAGCATAAGTGCTGGACAACTTTGTGGTAGAATATACAGGAAGGATGTGATTACCCCAAATGCATTTAAGCTTGGTCTTCCCTAAGAGTACATTATAAGGGAAGGAGCAATCAATCACAACGAACTCTATGAGTCATTGTACCACATGGTTGCCATCGCCAAGTTTTATATCCAACGTAATGATACCCTTAGCTCGAACCATACTTCCGTTAAAGCCAATCAGGTTATGGCGATACAGCTTTATTTTTACTGGCAGCTTTTTCCTTATCCTCTCGTATGTATGGAGTAAGAGTATGTTGGTAGAGCTATCAGTGTTCACCATAATCTTTAGGACCTAAAATTTTGAGATCCTTGCCCTTATCACCAGGGCATCTTGATGAGGTATATCAGCCCCTTCAAGGTCTTCATTGAAGAAGGAGATGGAAGTATCTAACTTCTGTCTCTTCTCCCTTATGACCAATACCTCTAATGAGGCGTTAACTAAGCTACTAATGCTTAGCCGACTCTTTGGGTGCGGCCCCTCCATGATCACGTTAATGATACCATTGGGGGCACGTATCGTTATAGCGGTCGTTATTCTACTTCGTGTTGGCATCCTTGGTCCATCACCTCCGAAGTGCCCTATCTCCATCATCATTCAAATAGTCGTCATTCCTTCGATGAGCCACATATTTGTTGAAGAAGCTGCGCTAAATGGCATATTCTAAGACATTCTTCAACTGGAAGCACTCATTGGTGGTGTGGCTGTAGTCTTCGTGGAACCGATAGTATTTGTCAGAGTTCCAACAATTAGGGTTCCTCAGCATTTTCTATAGCCTCTGGAGTAAGTTTCGGTGCTTCACTTCGGAATAGACCTAGGCAATGGGTTTATTCAAAGGTGTGTATTAAGTGTATATGGGAGGGGGGAGCGAGTCGCGCTTGGCTCAATTCAGTTGGGTGCTTCTTCTTCTCGGAGCTCTCCCCCTTAGGTTTGTTTGACGTCCTTCCACCGAGGCAATCCTTCACGGACAACTTTTCTTTATCTTGCTTTCTTCCCAACCTCTCTCGATCAACATTGAAGAACACTAGGCTAAACTCAAGAGGGGGGGTAAATTGAGTTTTAAGGACAAATTGCAATTCTTTTTTTATATAAACGACTAAATGCAATAATAAGAGTAATCAAGGCAACAGTAGAACAGTAATAAATGCTGAAATTTAAAGAGATAAGGATAAAGAAGATCAAGCCTGGATTTAACGTGAAGTTCAGACTACCCCCTAGTCTCCATGGACACACAATGCCTCTAACCGAGGACTTCACTTCACTTTATTGATTTCACAACCCAATTGCTCCAAGAGCTACACAAGCTTACAAAATCTCTTTTACAGATAACTAACTCAATTGTATCACTTCCTTCACTCAAAATTACAAATGTGAGGACTTTCAAGCACTACAACTATGTCTCTTTTTGTTTGATAGTAAATAAGTGTATAAGAGACCAAAGAGAAGTAGAATAAACTCAAGAATGTATGAGAATGTCCTTAAATTGCAATAGAATATTAGATCTTGAAAACTTTTGGTCGAGTTGTTGAGCTTTTATAACAACTCATTAAATTTTTTCCGTTACTACGCATTAAATACTCCAATGACTACTTGAAATCAACTTACCGATATGTCAGTACTTTGAACTATCGGTAAGCTGATAAAAAATACTCTACTAGCAAGCCAACTCCTCCAGGCCTGCAAGCTTTTCTTTGTGTTTTTTAAGGATTTATACTGTCAGCTTAATTCTCTCTTGAGCCGTCAACCCAGTAAGCTAAATATCACCTGAAAATTCTTTTCATACACAACAAACAAATACTCTTTGCATTCTAACTTCAAGATCATTTGATCACTACTCAAAAGATTAAATTTCTTATAGAGATAATTGATATATTTAATCATTAAGCAAGCTAATTGATCTTATTCAATTATCTCAATATAATCAAATAATACTTAGTTTAATTATCCACTTGTTTTGTTCTCTTCAAAATCAAATAATAAACCCTAAGTTCAACAAACATCATGCCTAGCGCGAATGTTATCTTCCTGGTTGATGTACTTTTGTGCTTTGTTCCAAAAGTCAACTAAGGTCTTTAGCTTACTCTTCGCAAGCGATCAGAAGAAATCCCCTAAAGGTCGGATGACGAGTTGTGAAGCGTGGACGGTGACTCTCTCATCCAACTAAGGGATCTCGACCATGGTGTTATTGAATCGGGCTATGTAGTTACGCAGGGACTCGCCTTCACCTTGGCTTACGAGGTACAAGGACGATGTATCTTTAGATGGAGGTTTGCTAGCCTTGAAGAGGAGACTAAATCTCCATGCTAGCTTATCAAAGGAGCTAATAGAGTTGTTAGGGAGGTGGTTAAACTATGTTGGAGTTGCCTTCCTCAGGGTACCTGGGAAGGCCTTGCACATTATAACATCCCCATGACTGTGGAGGTTCATGAGGGTACAAAAGTGAAGAAGATGGTTATCGGTGTCACCTGTGCCATCATACTGGTCCATGGACAGAAGCTTGCTGTCAGGGGACAGTACTTCATCCTAGACAGCCCTGGTAAAGAGGGTTTTGTTGCTGGCGACTAGCCTGGCATAGCTCGCAACCTTACTCCCCTACTGCTCGGGAAGTTGTCTTACCATGCCACAAAGCTCATTTAGGTCTGCATCATCTACCAAGTAAGCTCTGTGCGTAGCTACATGAGCCTGCACTCCCTATGAGTCGGCTTCTTACTCATTTCTAACTAGAGTTCAATCGCGGGTAGCCACAAACCTTGTTGGCTACTGATGCACTGGTGAATCAGGTTGCTAGTCCTTGTCATTCTGCTGCTACCTAATGCAGGCATCCAAAGCTTCAAGGGGGTAGGTTTGCATATTGTAGCGCTCTGCTTCTTTTAGGCAAGCGCGGAGTAGCCTGTTTTGCACAACATACTCTTCGACCAAACACTCCATGCACTTCAAGTGCTCTTTCGAGATAACCCTTAGGAGGGGCTAATTGCCTCTAAGTTGGCTGTTCACTAACTGCCGATTCCCTTACTCGTTACAGTAGGACATGATGTTATTGGATTTGTTTGTGAGGTACGTGTTTAATGTGTTTGAGGCTTCAGGTGTAAGAATTTTGCTTTCCTACAAACAGTATCAAATGTTGTCTCAAAATTTTTACCGGTAATTGTTTAGGTTCTGCATGTATAAGGCCTGCAAAACAATACATAGTAAGAGGACGCCGGGAGGTTGCCCAGCGTGACCACTCTAATACTTAATTTAATAATGGGCTCTTGAGAGTATAGAATTCTTAAGAGTAATATGCAGATTTAGTATGCAAAGTGTAGAGAGCTTTACCATTGGATAGTGACGTGATATTTATAATGGAGTAGGGTTGGTACTTAGAGATAGAGGGAAAAATCTTCTTCAACAAGTATAGGAGAGTTGGGTCGTGGGTTCAATGTGTCCCATTTGTTTTAAACGTGGCTATTTCACCTTATTTTACCCTTGTCTTGCATATTTAGCTGTTACGGGGCTTACTGGGCTTGATCATTATAAGCTTAGGATTTAGGCTTACAGGGGCAAGCCCTAAGCCACAAGACGTATCAGGTCCGATCAAACCTAAGGGACCCATGTCCAAAGAGCCTTATCAATAGTATAGAAATTATGAAGTATGATCTCAATATAAAAACTAGTGGTTATTATATATTTAATACTTGATTTATAGTAATTGTTTAATTAAGATGCTTTATAGCATAATTGTAATTAACCAAATGTAATAGTACAAGTATAATTATTTCTACATCAATTACAAATGCTTCCTTATTAAAATTATGATACTATATAATATAATGAAGCGATATATTTATCATGACATAATAATTCTAACTATCCAATATTTAGTAATATATAATGTATAATATATTAGATTAACATGAAAATTAATAATTATTATATTGATTTAATAATTGCAAGTAATAAAATATAATCATGTAAGTGAAACCATATTATTATAACTACAACTATATAAAAGCATATTATGATACTTTTTAGCTATATACCCCTTATTCCTTAAAATCTTTCAATCAAGTATCAACTATATAAAATAATAACAATTCTATATATTTGGTCAAGAAATAAAGTAATAAATTCTCCATCTTTATTCAGCTTTATTCCTTTCTTGTGTAGTAACTACTCCATTACAGCACTACTCAGTGAAGGTGACATAGACAAGACAACTTCAAACCTTCACCAAAGAATGAAAGCACCAACATTTTGTTTTCTTATTTTTTTTTTTAGCCTAATTAAATAAAAGAAATCCTTTGATTCTCCATTGAATAGGCGTAACATTGGGTGCATCCTTCTAATGCTAGAGGAATACGTATTAAGAACTTAAGAGAATAAGTTAAAGGTTGCCAGACCACTCATTTATGTATATCATCCTTTCAATAACCTTATGCTCGTTAGACTTTGTGACGCACACACAAGGCAAGTGAACCCAAATATAGGCCCATCTATCTTACTCGATAAAAAGATAGTAGAACGACTATATATAGATCAATGGTCCAAGGAACATCTGACTTATTATCTCATCTACAGTTTCTCAAGAATAAAAATATTTAAAATTACTTAATGCACGATTTCTTATAGGTGGAAGAATTAGTTGTAGAAGCTTGTAGTTTTCCAAATTTCCTACTTTTTACATTGCTACGAGCCAAATAAGATGGTTTGGCTGAATGGTATAGAAATAGATGGAATTTAAAAAGAAGATCGATTTTGTAAAACTTACATATGATTCCTTTCCATATCTCTAGAAAAATTTACAAGAATACCTAATATTTTGTTTCCGAATTCAACGGAAGCATTCATTGTCTTTATATATAGGAAATCACATCCAACATTTTTCAATAATTTATAAGTCAAATCTGGTACAAGCATTTCTAAAATTCTTTCCCCAATATATAATTATATTATTAGAGCGGTTGCAACCTCTTTTGGTGTATTTATTTTTTTATTTATACAAATTACTTTATTTACTTTCAAATAAGTTCATACAATTGGGTGCCATAAATATAATGTAACGTATTCAGGGATATACTTGGTAAATTACCATTCCATTCCTCTCATCCATATATCATCTTAACTTATTCCGGAAGCAATTATAAATAACCAACTCCACCACCATATATTTATCATAAATCCTTGGTTTTTGTTTATCTTTATAATTCTTTTTTTTTTTTTTTTGTTGACATCCATATATCTGTAATGATTACATTTCTTTTCTCCCTTTTTTTTTTAACGAATATTGGAGATTAACTATGTACCATTCTTTTCATTTTTAAATCATCAATTTTATGTAGTTTAATTTAATAATTGAATTAATTTTATATAATTTTTTTATATGGCTGAATTTAATTCGTACACATGTATCGTGAATACACGTTCATTAATATATATATAAATATATATATAGACAGATCATGATGTTCAGAGAACCATCACGAACGGTTATAACTATTGGTGATTAATATATGTCTGTCGTTATGATCAGGAGAAGGATGGGAACTGCCGGCTGATGGTTCAAGGACAGATAGTAGGATATTGACCTGGCAAGTATATCGACCCCTAAATTCAAGTATCACCAGCCCTCAAATGGGAAGCGGTAAATTCATCTGGAAAGATTATGATCAAACCGCCCATGTAAAGCGTGTGATCTCGTCTTCTGATAAGAAGTACGATATGCCCCTCGTAAATAAAGTTAATGTTGACGTAGCTTGGATTCGTTGTTATGTAGCTCAATGGAACTCTTATAAAGGGAGTAACGATGGATATAGCTTCCTGCATGGAGGTCCAGCAGGCAGAGATAATTACGAATGTATTGATTAATCGGCAGTCCTCATCCAAAGCTCTAATAGAAATCTCCGCTCACTTTTAGGACAATCATAGGATGTATGTACATGTAATTGAAACAAATAAGGAAAAAAAATAATTAAAGAAAAAAATGACCTTCATAGGAACTATGTTAGGAAGCAATAAGATCATGATAAAAATGTCATAAATAATTTAAGGAAAAGTACAAAAAAATCTCTAATATTTATTTATATATATGAATCAGTTTTTAATCTTTTATTTAATCTATTTTAATTCTTAATATTTTAATAAATTTACAATACAGTTCATTCGTTAGTTTTTGCGTTATATATCGACATATTGAGGACTGAACTTTTTTACTTATGTGGATCAATTATGTATTGATACTTGTTTATAGTAACAAAAAATTTAACAAAGTTTAATAGAATAATTTATTTAATACAACTTGAAAAGATTAATAATTAAAATGAACTAAATAAAAAATTAAGGACTAACTGGTAAAACCTAAAATGTTAAAAACTTTTTTGTAATTTTCCCATAATTTAATAATGCTCACAAGGTTCCCTTCTTTTTTTTTTTTTTTCCTTTTACAACGGAATGAATATCCTTTTGTGTCTGGAAGCTCCTTGATGGGGCGGCATGAAATATTCAACGAAGATATGAAGTTTGCAGAAAATAACATATCGTGGAATTACGAAATATCATGAGTAATTTTTAAATTTTTAGTAAAAATACAAAATTTGAGTAAAATTATGAAAAATAAATTGTTTTACAAAAAAAATAAAGAGTTTACAAAATTCTCTCAAAGTAACAGTAACTAATTGTGTAAATTTCGAAAGTTTAAGAGAAATAATTTTTTTTTTTTCTTTGAGTTTTACAAAATCCGATGAAATTAGTAACTTTGTGTAATGTTACAAAATTATGAATAGAAACAAATTTAGCTAACTGAAATTCCGAACTTTAATAGTATTCATGAGACAAATCAGATTTTATGTGCACCTGTTTTGTCTGAGGAAGTTAAAAATTCGATATTCCAACATGGTGTGCTCAAGGTTCCAGATGGCTCCCCGAGAATTTTCTATCCCGCGTACTAGAGTATCCTTAACCCCTCAGTCACCCATGCAATTCAGGTACCCTTTGAAACCGGTACAGTCCCTTCTGGTCTAAATCATGCGAATCTTGTCTTGATTCCAAAGGTCCAAAATCCTGCACAAGTCACCCAATTTTGGCCAATTAATTTATGTAATAAACTATATAAAATTGAATCAAAAATTCTAGTTAATAGATTGAAACCATTTCTCAATAATCTTATTTCTGAAAACCATAGTGCATTCATATCAGGACATTTGATACAAGATAATGTTGTTGTTGCGCATGAAATGTTTCATTATTTGAGAAATAAACCTCATGGTAATAATGATGGTGGATGTCCTACCAAGAGGGGTACCGAAGGCAATAAGTCAAGGGCTTATAAGAGGAATTTCAATTAAATCTACTTGTCCTATTCTAATTTGTTTATTGTTTTCAAATGACTCTTTGTTTTTGCTAGAGGTTGACCCAACAAGTGTAAGAGTTCTTAATAGTATTTTGTTGGAGTACTGTTATGCAACAAGGTAGGAAATTAATTTTAGCAAATCTGCAGTGTTTTTTAGTAGAAACACCACAGTTGAAGATAAGTAAAGGATGTGTAGAATTGTACAAATTCCAACAATAAAGGAGCACGGGAAATACCATGGATTGCCAATGATTTAGGGAAAGTTGAAGTGTTAGGCCATGCAATTTGTTAAAGAGAAGATAATTTGGAAGCTTCAGGATTGGAAACAACGGTTGTTAATAGAAGCAAGTTAAGAAATATTAATTAAAGTTGTTGCTTCAGCTATCCCTACTTATTTTATGAGATATTTAAATTTCCAGCAACGTAGTGTTGGTAGGTTGATACTCTCTTAGCGAAATTTTAGTGAGGTTAAAAGGAAAAGGAGAATAAGATTTATTGGTTTCTTGCAATAATCTATCTAAAATTTAAACACCTCAATTAGTTTAGTAATTTAATTAAATCATAAAATCCCTTATGTTTGTATCATTAGAAATAAAAAATTAAGATCTCGGCCTAATTATTTTTTGAAACCTTTATTTTACATACCTAATAAATATTTTCAATATCATTTTACATATAAAATATTACATTTTTTTTATTAATATATTTCACTAAGATCTTTTTTTATAAAATTTATTATCTTATACTATACTATATATATTTATATATTCTCTTATTATATTTTCTATATATTTATAACTACCCCATTATCTTAAAAACTTCTAAAATCTATCCTTAAACTCTACCCAAAATCCCTTTTTTTTTTTTTTTGTCTCTCCGCCGGAATTACTTCACTCCCTCTCTCACCTCATTAATTGTATTCTCTCCCGTCTCGCCTTCTATCTCCCTCGTCTCTAACCCTTTCCCTCATTAATTTCCACTCTGGCCGCATAAACACTGACGCCGACCCCACCCCTAATTCTATTTTTTTTTTTTCAGCCGCATTCACCCTCCAATACCCTTCCATTTCTCTCTCTCGTAACTCAACTCACTCCCCTCTTCTTCATTAAGTCGATCGGACCCCACCACACCCTCTCGATCTTGCTTTTCCCCTGCGAATTCTAGAAGTCCTTTTATCCATGTTTCTTTTCTTCTTCAATTTCCCTTTCCCAGGTTTGTCTCATTGATTCCTCTTTGTCAATTGCGTTTTATACGCTGGAAACTCACCCGTCCTTATCGAATCGGCGGCACAAGCTTCAATCCTCAATATCATTTTTTTTTTTTTCTAATTCGAATTTTAGCAGCTCATCCGAAGTTTAAGTTGATTTTACACTTTCGGTTGAGTTTCATTAAGTGAGTCCCAAATCAATTTGGTAAATAATGTTAATTAATTATTTTTTTAGTATATCATTTTACGAATTGTAATTTTGTATTGTTGTTTATTTTAGATTCTTATTCGTGCTATTCGTTAACTCTCTTCTCGATTTAAATTTGCGATTCATTTTCGATTTCATATTCAGTATATCTTACTATTATTCTATTTATTATTTTCCATTGTTAGTATAAATTAAGTTTTGTTAGTATTCAATTATAGCTTTTAAATTATTTGTTTATTATGCTATATAATGTTAATTATGTAAGAGTTATTGTTAAAAATATTTTATCATATTTCAAATCATTAGTTATAGGTAAATATATTGAGGCCAATTTTTATTTCTATCATATTCGACTTGAGTCGCTATCTTCTGTTTATTTATAGATTTTGTTAATAATCATATTTTATATAATAATCTTAAATATCAATTTGATGTGCCATAATATTATATTATTGTTAATATATCTTATTTTTTGCATCAACAATATTCTGATCCAAGTATTTCCTTCACTTTAGTATTATAAATACATAGTATATTATATTACACTTTGTACGTCCGTTTTATGTATCAACTATTATTATGTATTTTCTTACGAGTTATTACGAATCATACCATTTCTCAATTAAGTACGTAATACTTATTTACTATATCGATTCGATAATCTATGTTATTCGATACTCTAATCAGGTGTTCATTCTATACTTTCATATATACATATAAATATGTTATATATATATATTATGTATTTTACGAGTTTCTATAAAAGTGATCTTATATATATATATATATCACCTTTTTTGGCTAATTGTATTATGTTATTATTATTTGATTTAACTATTTTTTTTAGACCTTGATTCAATAAATTATAGGTTCATCGATAACTCTTAAGTAGAACTTAATTATAGTGTGCATGAAGGTTAACTTATACTTGTTTTCTTTTAAATTCGTATTGATTATCGAGTTCAAGTTCCTTCTTTATTAAGTGGTTAGAACTAATCAGTATGAGACTTAAAGTTATGGATTCGAGTTAACTATTAAGTTGTTAGATTTGGGTTTCACGGTTGGTTCAGACTTTGTTTTTTGTTCAAATACAGCTTTCTAGGTATATGGTGTTTAGTTATTGCTTGTGTTTGATAGGAATTAATAATCAAATCAAATTAAATTTAAATTTGGCCTAATTAATTTGGTTTGTTAATTTTACTTGACCCGTTTACTTTAGGTGCTCGCAATAGTAGTTCCTTAGAAGAGCAACTGTTAATCATATGTAGGAATTACTTAGTGGACTTTCATATGGGATAACGCAGCTAGAATATTATATTTATAGTCTCTAAACTTTAGACATAAAAGACTTAAAAGAAAACATATATTTATATCCACTTATATATATGGATGAGGATCACAATGTAGTAGGGTCATGAGAACCCTTGTGTTGTTTGCTGGCCTAAGTTAAAAATAATTAAACTGTTGTTACTTATATTTATTATAGTTGTATTATATGCATGTATTTTGGGCTTGGCATCTGTATATAATTGTACACCAGTACTTGACTTTGGCTCACTCTTCATAAATTTGTGACAAGTACGGAATTAGCTATCATCGAGTTAGGAAAGAGAGGTGGTTAACTCTATATGTTGTAGAAGACTAAGATTTAGTAATTTAGTTAGTTTGGGGCTAAAGTGACTCAGTTGTAAGTCACTCAAATTGTTGTATTTAGAAAATTATTGTTTTGTATATGATGAGGGATTATTATAAGTGATTATAGAGATTGTAGCTATTTTTAAAGCCTTAACGTGCTCTTGACAGGTATGAATACATGGCAAGTTATAGTACCATCCAGTTTTAGGATGTTACAAAGGCTAAGCAAGCAGAGGGTTTGAGCTTTAAGAACCTACAAGATTTTAACTTGAGTTTGCTTACAAAGTTAGCCTTTTGTTTACAGAAAAATCCTATAGCTCTATAGGCTTATCTATTGAAGGGTATTTATTTCCCAAATGAGGAATTATGGTTCGCATGCAATGGAGGACGCGCTTCTTGTGGTTGGAGAAGCATCTTAGAGGGTAGAAATGTATTGTTTAAGGGTGCTATTTAGAAAATTAGGAATGGTGTTTAGGTGTTTGTAGGAGAGATAAATGGATACTACGGTTAAATAACTATAAGTTGGCAAGGGGAGACTGTATTAACCCTAGTATGAGGGTTTCTGGGTTAGTAGATGAGCAACAACAATGGAATCTCAGTCGAATTAGACATCTTTCAAATGAAGATGAGAGTGGAGTAATGAGATCTATTCCTTTATTCTTGTTGGGTGGTGATGACAATCTAAAAAAGTTAGTTTCTACTCAGAGACCATCATCTTCGTTTGCAATGCAAAGCAAAGAATGGAAGCTAGTATAGGGAGCGACACTAACTAATACATTACCTAAAGTTAAGCACTTTTTTTGGCATGCACTTTCAGGAACAATACCCTCCATGGAAAATTTGTACAAACGTCGAATTGTGCCTAACCTTTACTATCTTTTCTGCGAAGAAGTAGAGTTTATAGAACATGTCACTTTATGATGTGATTAGGTTAAGTATGTATGGCGTGATGCAATCCATTTGAGGGTAAATAAGGAAAGGATATCGTCTTTTTGAGAGTAGCGGCACTTGATCATAGATGGGCTAAAGATGCACGTGTACAGTAGTTAAAGTTAATGGAACAAGCAATGGAAGTGGCAAATTTGGCATGTCAATAAGAAAATGCATCTAAGAACCCCTGACCTATTGAAACCAAACCCAAAGCCTTAGCTAGCTCATTTAAGCATTTTTTTCATTATAGTTATGCACACAAACAAAACTTAAGCAAACCTTTATAAGCCTACAGATTTCAACCTTCAAACCTAAGCCCAATTCTTTTTAAAACGATCCTGGCCTTTTTATATAACCTAAATTATACATGCTAAATGTTTTTTTTTTAACATAATTTTTAAATTTAATAAATCCTGAGTTTAATTTAATTAGTCTAGTTAAAATATTTTTCAAATTAGTTAAAAATTTACTTTATACCTTACTGGACTATTTAAAAAAAAAAATTTAATGAAGCTTAATTATTTAAAGACTCTGAATTTACTAAATTGCATGTATATTTCCAACTATAGCCCATCTAACCTTAAACGACCAACTAACTTAACTTGGACAATTTTAATACTTTTTATTTTTCAAGTTTTTTAATTGTTTTTGTGTTTTTCTTTTTTTTTTATTTTTTATTTTTGTAAACCTAGCCTAAAAGTTAAAAAAAAAAAGACTAAAATTAAAATAAAGGATGATAAAAATTGGGTGTCTATAATTGTATGGGATTTAATTTGCTTCTTTTCATTCCAAACCTTTCAAGAGTAAATTATTATTTCCTTAGGGAGGAATCTATATTTATTTGGCCTGGGGTGAAGATTAACTTTATGTTTTGACTTGTTTTATGGTTAGGTTTGATTTTCTCAATGGACCAAGTGTTTTGGCTTGGTTCAGTTACTTTGATAAGCTAGGGTTTATGTTTAGGTCAGTTGTCCTAATGGCCTAATTGTTAGCGTTTAAGTTGGTTACCTAAATGAGCTAAGTGTTCATGTTTTGGGTTAACTGCTTTAACGGGTTGAGAGGCTTATACTTGGATTGGTTACCTTAACGGGGCAAGGTTGGCGTTTAGGCTTGATTGCCTTATGGGCCAATGGGGCTTGTGTTTGGGTTGGTTGCCTTAATAGGCCAAGGGGCTTGTGTTTGGGTTAGCTACCTTAACAAGCCTATGGTTTTTGGGTTGGCTAACTTAATAGGTCGAGGGTTTTTAGGTTGGCTACCATAACGAGCCAAAGGTTTATGTTTAGGTTGGTTACTTTAACGGGTTGAGGGTTCATATTTATATTGAGTCCCATAAGAATTTATAACAGTTAGCAACTTTTCTTTTCTTTTTCTTTCTTTCTTTTTTTTTCGTGAGAAAGAAAAATAAAGCTTTATTTTACAAAAACCAAGAAATCTAATTACAAATAACGATTGTGATTTTACGGTTCTATTTATAAGTCTATGGAATTTATTTTCATTTCCTTGAGTGAAAGAAAACAATAGTTAGATGAATGTTATTGAATGACTATTTACAAAAAGGGAATACTAAAAATTGAAGAATGATGCGCTAAAGGGAACTTTTATTATCTTGAAAAATTGGAATACAGAAAAACAAAGATAGAGAGCCTAATAATTATTCTCGATTTTTATTTAATGAAACTTGACATTTATTCTATACCCCTTAGCTATAATATGAAAAATCCTAAATTAAGTCTTGCAGACAAGCTCTAAGGTCTTTCAGCATTTCATGGGTTTCTCCAAGGACTTGTCTAAGAAGAGATTTTAAGGCTTGATTGTGAGCTTCAAAACACTCAAGCTTTTTTTTCAAATAGGCAATTTCAACTTCTAACAACTGCTTATGAATCCTAGTGAGGTCCTGTAGCTTATCAGTTCTTTGATTATTCACTTGGTTACCTACCATTATCTTTAGGTCTAAACATTTTATGGACAAGAATCATTTATCAATGAAACAATAGAATGTATGTGGAAACATGCATATGCTAGTTGTCGAGCCTAAATTTCTGGTTTTCCATTATTTTCATTCTATTTCCCATTTTCTGATTAATACTAAATCCTAACCCATTTAATATTAATCATCGACTAGATAAATTGGGAAATTCCGGTTTTTTAATTAAAAACTTTTAAAGTCACCATCCAACTGAAGTCGAGAAAAAAAAAAATAGTGATCAATTTGGTAGATTGGCTACGATTTGGCTACCGGTCTTTGATTTTAATTTGATGCAAACCAAAGAGTTTTGAATTCGGGGGCTAACCTATTAAACTCTAACAAGTATCGCTATCTATTTTTCGAAATTAGGTTTATTTTTTAAATTATCCTTTTTTAAATATTTTTAAGAAAAAAAAAAGAAAAAAAAACAAAACTTAAGTTTTTACAGATTTTAACATCGTCCCGAAGGTGCTTATATACCTGCTAGTTGGAATCAGACAACTGTATTTCTTTTCCGAAAACTTTGATGTGTTAATTGATTTTAATTTTAAAAATCAACCGGATTTATGTTTTAATTGATTCAGTTTATTCAAAAAAAAAAATTAAAGGGATCCTAACTCTTGAGTATCATTAGAAACTCTCTAAAACGTCATGATTTTTTTTTAGGTTTTTTTATTAATTTTTATTTCTAAAAATAATTTTCTATGCGAAGATTTGTAAAACATAAGGCTAAAAAACACCTAAGCTAATATATACATACATATATATATATATCTACATTATCACTATTAAATGACTACTTATATAAATAAATAACACATAATATACTTAATATATATATATAAACTAATACCAAAAGAATCTATTAAGTTAATATACGTAACTACTTATAACTAACCAAGGATCTAATATAATATAATAATAATAATAAATAAATAAATTGAAGAAGGCTGAACCTGAGTTTGTTGTTCAACAGTATGGTGAAGGACAATTCGTGTATATGTTGGTGTTGTCCATGGCAGGAGCTAGTTGATGGGAGCTAGTCAATGGGGGCTAGTCATGTGTGCATAGCTGTATGAAGTGTATGATCTTCGGTTGTTGATAGCGGCTCAACACGAATGACGGCGTTACTGATCAAAGAACCATGGCTGCTATATGATGATGGCGCATTTAGTAGATTATGTGTGCAACAATGTGACAGTACGGCTGTATACACAATCGTAGAGTGTTGGCGCTAATCGAGCGTGTAATAGTGAGTTAGGGGGTTGTCAGCTTGTGGTTTGTGATTGTGGGTCGGTACAGGGGATCGACTGTTGTCGTGCGTAAGCCTATTACGTATGCTACTTAAATGTGTAGTATAGTCGGAGAAGAGAGACTCTGTCATGATCGTGGTTGGTCGCTGTGGAGTCGTCGTGTTGATGACTTGTATAGGCTAAGTTAGTGTGTAAGTGTGTTATGATGTTGTGAATGCCACTATCTGTGGAACGTGATGTTGCTATTCGTGTTGTGTGAGTTGTGGATAATATAGGCGTGGACTACTATTGATCGTTGCTGCTATAGCGTAAAGTTTTGATTCTGTAAACCTCGTAAATTTAGCTAATTATAAGTAAAATTTAACTTTAGTACTATAAATAACTCTATGAGTCATTAAGGCTGAGCAAGATGAAAATTTTATTAAATTATAAAATTGAATATATTATAAGTAATAAAAACCTTAAAATTTGATCGAAACTTAAATCGTGTATAAAAACCCTAAATCATAACTATACGTAAATACTCGAAATCGAACCCGAACTTGGCAAAAACCCTAAAACTATAACTTTAAGCTTATAAAATGGATAAATATAACTTAATAGTAGTAAAATCTTAATCAATTGTAATTATCAACTAATACGCTTAATCGCTTATAAATTTTAGTAAATGCATTAAAATAACTTGTAAATATTATAAACGTAACGGGTAACAATTAAATTAATAATTTTTTATAAAATATCAAAATTATTTTATAAACATTAATTATATAATTTTTGTATTTGCAAAAATTACATATTTTTATTTTTATTTTCTTTTTCCTCCTTTATTTCTTTCTTTTTCTTGTCCTTTTCTTTTTCATATTTTTCCCTACTCTCCACATTGGGGTTCCAAATTGTTTACGTTGCCCATTTGTATTTTACAAATTGTCCAAGTGTTGAATTAAGAAAAGAGAAACAAAAACAATGATTACATTGCCCCATCTCATTAAATACTATCAAATCTCCTCCTTTGCTTTGTTTTCTTTTCCTGTTATGATAGAAAATTTTTTTTAAAGCTCCTGGATAGTGAAGTGCACAGACACACTCTTCTAAAAGTATAAACAAAGTTTTTCAAATTTTCTTTCAAAACCCCAACCGTAAACTACAAAGGCTTTATTCCATATTTGCTTTGTTACCAATTACATTAAGAAGAGGAAGAGGAAGAAGTTAGGAACTTCACCCAAAAATATTACACAAGTATGTTATTTAATATGTATATTATATGTATTTTGTAATAGTTATTTATTTATATTTTTGTACATACATGTATTCGGGTATGTATATTCATATATGTGTATAATTATTAAAGTATGTTTATATGTGTAGTGTACATGTTATAGTAATTTTTACAAATAATTTGTATAAAAACTTATGTATATGTATATGTACGTATACATATATAACATATATACATGTACTATGTGTTGTCTTTACTTATATACATATGTATATACTATGTATTTTCTTTATTTATATACTTATATTCATACATATGTATGCATGGGTATATATATATATATATATTCATATCTAGTATTTTATTATATGTATATGTAAGTATACGCATATAATATATATATATACTATGTATTTTCTTTACCTATATACATATGTATATACCATGTATTCCCTTTATTTATATACATATATCTCTATGTATACGTCAATATGTATGCATATATATACCTTGTATTTTGATTATATGATATATGTATATATGCATGTATAATAGATATATATATACTTGGTATGTTTATTACATATACTATATGTATATTTAAGCTTATTATATATACGTAATATACTATGTAAACGAAAGTATATGTATATTTATGTATACAAAAATACTAATTTAGGGGGTATATTAGGCGTACGTATATATATATATATATATATATGTATACTAAGTATTTTAATATATACAAATATATCTATGGACGTGATGAACAAGTATGTATATTTATGTATAATATTACTTATATTAAGTACTTTAGTATATATGTGTACCTATTATAACTGTATATGTATTTATATGTACAAAATACAATTACGTGTATATATATATACAAAACCCATACGTATAATATATGTACTATTTAAAGTTATATTACTATAATACATAAGTATATTATACATATAAAAATACATATATGAATAGTATAGTATATGTAGAAATACAAGTGTATTTGAATAGTACATACATAATATACTATAATATTAATTGAATAAATAAAGTAATTTAATAAATATGAATATATATGTGTATGTACTGTAACTTTAGAGAAACTATAATAAATAATTAATTTAGAAAGTTTAGTAAATTATAGTAATATATATATATATATATATGATGTAAAATACAAAATAATAAGAAAATGTGGAAAAAGTACAAAAAAGTGACACGTGGCATTCACACATGTTGATACATCATCAATTAGTTAAATTAATTAAATTTCGTAATTAAAAATAATAATAAAATAATTAATTAATTAGAAAAGTAATAAAGTAGAAAAATTTGAATTAATAAGTTTTAAACCTCAAAATTAGCAAAAATAAGTAATTATAGTAAAATAGACTTTAAAATAAGAAAATTACAAAATATAAGATTTAAATATTTATTAAACCATAATTAATCCAAAAAAAGCTTAAAATAGTATTTTATAATTATTTAAGTCAAAATAATTAATTTCGTAATATTTTTATATTATAATAGAAAATCCATATTATAATATCCAAAACGAATCCCGCTACGAGAAAGTACATTGGAAAACGATAAAAATGGACTATAAGTTCATAAAAATCATAATTAAATTAAAAAAATTATACTCGATTAACGAAAAACTCTAATCGAGTATTTCATAAGAATAGATAACTAATTTAAGTAATTAGTACCAAATATATGAATAGTTTAGTTATTCCATTGAAATACTCATTATTTTTCATATTTCTTAAATGTCAGGTGATCCCAATACAAATATTAACTTACCAAGAAGACTATTACGACCGTTGATAGATTCAATGACCAAGTGAGTACTCCTAATGGTTTTATACTTGTTTTGTATTTGTAGTTAGTGTACATAAATTAAATATTAATAACTTAATGCATAGGGGTTCGGGTTATACATGTGTCTGATATTGATTGATTACTATTAAAATACTGTTAAATGTAACAATTGAAGATTTGGTTATATGATTGATTGTTGCATAATTTGAAAGATTTGTTGGTAATGTCTGATTACCTCATAAATTGACTTAATTATATTCAACTCAACTTAAATTATATGGATTATGCATAAACACAAACATTGCATATAATGTTTCAGCCATCACCTTACGTAGTTGGTAATGAAAGGCCTTGGAAGAATGAATTCCCACATGATTTGATTAATACAGTACAAGAGCATTAGTACAATAAGACCCTACCCTTGGCTAGTAGGTTTTACTAGCGTTGGAGACGTTAACTGTAGGTAGCTGGGGGTCACGTTTAGAGATTACCATTGTAAGGTATGAGTGTGGATTGTGGGGGCCACCTCACTACTACACTTAGAAATTTGTATACTACTGACTGTTGGAAATAGAAACCTATTTTGTGAAATAAGGAATTTCTATATATATTTATATATGATTAAAAACTCAAGTACTAGAGTCCGGTTGTGATTAATGTCGATATATCTTTAATCCTTACTTCGGAGAGCATTAAATCCAACGTTGCATATAGCACCGATCAACTATACAAATATTATTCAGCATACTGCTTATTTATGCATTCATATGTTTGATAATAAATTATTTAATAACCTGCTTGCTAGTATAGTATAAAAGATAACTCACTAAACTCTTATAGCTTACTCTTTAATAGTTTTTCTTTGGCGAGTTGATAGATAATTGAGCATGGGTTAAAGGCCGAGCATTGAATATAAGTATTGAGATGTTTTAGAAGCTAAAATTAGAGAGATTATTTAGTTCATTTGAAACTTCAAATGTAAACACCACTTGTATATTTAGATTTCATAACTTCAATAAGTTTAAAATTTAAGTCTTTACCGCTCAATTTTATTATTTGGTAAGGAATACCGATTCTCTATGGTTCTGGTGAACTGTGGAATATCGAATATCCATAGTCACTTATATGTTATAGTAAGTTAATTAAATTAAAAATCGAAAACTTTAGTGACTAATTGTTTAGAGTCTTGCAATCTCTGACTTATAAGACAGTTTTCGTATTACGGGTACATACATAATATGAAAATTTTAGACAATCCTACTAGACCCCCCTTAGGGTCTTGATAGTTTATGTGCGATTGGGTTATGTAAGAATAGATGGAAACAGTGGTGTCCTATAGTTAGACAGATTCTGTGCAGTTGGGTTATGTAAGAATGGATGGAAACAATGGCGTTCTGTTGTTAAACAACAGCATTCAGTTGCTGTTGTAGAGTTGTGTTATGTAGTGGACATTCGTTGTTGGCTTAGCCGATAAAGTTGGGGCTTGCTAATTAAGGGTGATGGTGATAATGTTTAGGTGAAGACTTCAATCTCTTTTCAATATGCAATTGTTTTTTATTTATGCTGCATGATCCATATTTATAAAGTTCAAAAAATAAATCTTTTGAATCTTTTATATTAATTTATATCCAATTTGATAAAAATCAAATTAGATTTGAATCTTTAATGTCAATTCAAATCCAATTAAATAAAAATCAAATTAAATTTGAATCTCTTTATATCAATTCAAATCTGACTTAATAAAAATCAAATTAGATTTGAAAGAGCATTAGATTTAAAAGATTTGATAAAATTTAAAGTTAAATTTGAATTCCGTAAGCTCAACCAATTTTCGTAGAATAAAAGAAAGAAAAAATAAAAAAGCGCATATATACCTAATGAGATTTGAACCCATGATTTCAAGTTAATCCGTAACTTCAAGTTAACCTATTGCCATTACTCACATACTTATCTATTAAGCCATTGGCCTGTATCTTGATACTTAGTTAATTTTAACATGACTCTCTAAGATAAAGCTATTTGATCCGAGCTAAAACTAAATCAATTAACTATAAACCGTCTTTCTTTCTAAAAAATTTATTTTCTTGAAAAATCTTTATGATTTTTTCTTTTTTCATTTTTTTTTTTGTATTTTCATCATTTTTCAAATTTTTTATTTTTTATTTTTTTAAATTTTTGAATTAGAAACCTATTAAAAAAAATAGAACTACGAGGGGCAAAAATTGGGTATCTACACTAGTTACATTAAGTTAATACATCATTCCTTATGTTGCAATTCTATCGGTGAAAATAATGATTGCATTTGTAAAACACGTCAAAATTAGTAAGATTGCAGCTTTTAGGAGTAATGTATTAACTCGAGGTTTAAGGGATGTATATGCAATTAGAATGGGTTCTAAAGGTCCTTAAACTCTATGACCTTACATATTTTTAAGAAAACGGTTCATTAATCACACCAAAACTTAAGTAAGGTAACCTAAGTAGCCCCGAGCGGTGACTATCCCATAACACTCGAAACCTACATGGTAGCTACCCCTTACCCCCGTCCTAAGATCTTAAGATGGCTTAAGTCTAACCATATCTACCCCGCATCCTTGATGCATTCATTCTCCCCTAAGACACTAAGTATGATGCATGCCAAAATTGAACATAGCAATATAAAACAAAATATACTTACATTAAATGAATCATAACAATAAATTAATAAATAAATAATATGGGTATTTTTAATAGAAAATTTAATTTCGGAATGTTTTGAAGTAGCTAGCCCTCTTGATGTCCTCAATAGAGTCATTAAGCTATCAAGCCTAGATTTTTCCTCATTTTTTTTGTTTATTTTCCTTAATCCGATTTATATTGAACCTTATACTCATTCGATATAAACCCTCAACTAAGAATTAAGAAAAACTTGATTTTTAATTTTGAAAAGTTTGAAATCGATACCCAATCGAGGTCAGGAAAAAAATGAGTTAAGTTAAATCAATTGGGTGAATCAATTTTAACCTAGCCACTAGTTTATTGGAAAAACCAATTTTTAAAACAGGTTTTGAAAACAAGAAGTTTTGGATTTAGGGTTATCTCGTTAAACCTTTAATCATGTACTACTTTTAACTTTCCAAAATTAAATTTATCTTTTAAAATACTAATTTTAGAACGAAAGAATAATTCTAAATTTATAAACATATAAATTTCTATTTACAAAAAGAAAAAAATTATAGAATTTATTCATAAAAGGGAAAATAAAAGGTTTTCTTATTTTAAATTGTCTCATAGGTGCTTACGTAACTTTTAGTAAGGATTAAACTTTCGATAGTTTATTTTTGAAAACTTTAATTTGTGGATTTCTTTTAAGTTTTGAAAAAGGTTAATTTCACATTTCTTATCCATTTGGTTTTGTTTGAGAAAAGTTTTTCAAAAGGTCTTAATTTTTTATCATTTTGTTTTCTAAAAAATTCTAAAGAAGCCATAGTTTTAAAAAAAGGTTCATTTATTTTATTTTTTTGGAAATAAAATTTTTCTAAGTGCTAAAACAAATTTTATTAGCTTTTTATTTTTCTTTTTACTTTGACCAAAACATAAAAAATAAAAATAGCAAAAATTTTCTTCCTTTCTCTCTTTTTTTTTTTTAATTACAAAACATTAATGGCAAGGGATGAAAAAAAAAAGAAAAAAATACAACAAAGCAAAATAAAACAAATAAATAAAAACAAAAAGAACCAAACCAAAGGAATCAACACACTAATTAGGATGTAGGTCAGAAGGTGGGTCTTAGGTCGGTTTGGATCTAAGTTTTGGGTCGCCAACCGAGTTACACAAGAAGGAGAATGGCTCAGCTACAAGTAAGTGGTCATGGTCGATTTTTGAGCAAGTAATGGTGTTTTTATGAGTATTATATTAAAAAAGGGGGGTGTAGAAATGGTGACACAACAATTGGTTGCCGTTTGTGATGGTTGGAGTAGATATGGCGGTGATAAGGCTGCACATACATCGAGTTAGGGTTGTTGCACACGTATAGGTGGTCGAGGTAAGGATTATAGGACTTAATGAAGGTTTTGGAGTAGTTTTCTTTGTGTGTAGGTGGTTAAGATGGGTTTTTTTGAGAGAAAGAGTGGTGGTGGATAAGGTTTTATGGTGGTGATTTTGCGAAATGTCTTAGGGTTTATGGCGAGGAGTAAGAAAAGTTGGTTTGGGGTTTTTAGGTATGTTGAACTTGGATGTAGCATTAATTTAGCACGAAGGTGAGTGGTGCATGGGTTTTCAAATTGGGCCATCGTGGGTTAGGGTTTAGGTCTAAGCAATAGTTAAAGGTACTAGAACTAAGGGTCACAGCAGTGAGCAAGGTTGGTCGAGTTGGGAAGCTCAAGTCATGGAGAGTTCATCTATAGTAGTGGTTTTGTTTGATAACTATAAGCATGAACTTCAAGCTAGAGAGATAGAATACGTAAGAAGCTCAGATAGAGAGTGATCTCGAGGGAGCGTGTTTAAGTGTGAACTAACGATGATTGATGCTTGGAATGAAAGTGGAGATCTTATTTATACTATTTCTAGCTCGGTTTTGTTAGACAAACTCATTAAATGCCTAAATCGACTATGAATGCAAATCCCTAATTTTAAGTTTTTTCTTGATTTCCATAGCCGATTTAAGCATCAAAATGAATGAATCCAGTCACGTTTTCACATTTAATTCAAAGAAGGCCATGTAGAGTGTAGACACTCGATTTTTCCTCATAGTAGTTATAATTTTTGTTTTTAGGATCGTAATTTAGAAAATAATAAAAAAATTGAAAATAATAAAAAAGACAAAAAAATAGAAAATTGTTAGAAAAAAAAGAAAAAAAATTAAAGGCGAAAAAATTTGAAAATATTAATTTGATGAAATCTTGACTAAATAGTTGTAAAAAAAAAAAACCAAATCTGATACAATGACGTTAAATCTAATAAAATCAAGATTTGTAAGATTCGAATCTATTTTGGATCTTTATCAATTTAGATTCGATTCGATTCGATTCTATTCAAAAGATTTGTTTTCGAGTTTTATAAATAGGGGTTGCATAATGCGAACCAAAAAGAACAATTACACATTTGTTAAAAAAACACACTCAAACCCACTCCTTAGACCAATTCTATAGTTGTGCTCGCGATAGGACTAGGGACTCAATCTGTTTCCTTTCATCAGCTTTGTGCGCTTTATTTTACAAGTACATAATAATGGTTTTTAATTATTGTCTATAACTTATCTTATTTATTTATTTTTATCTTACTTAGTATATGTGCAATTATTTTTAAAACTTATACTACTTTTTTTTAACTTTTATCATGTCTTTAATTGCTAGTAATTAGTTATAGCATTAGTGTTTAGTGAACATATATTAAGTTAAATTTTCGTTTTTTCTTTTTTTTTTTAGATTTCATATTTTCAAAATGACATTTTTATAAAATCTTATATTTTACAAAATCTCGTTCTTTGCATATTGTATTAATTTAGAAAAATTGCATTAGGCATGTTAGGGTTTTCTAGATAAAAAAATCATTTTAATGTTCATAAAATAAAATAAAAAAATCTTTAATTGACTTCTTTTTTACGGCAAGACATCTTTTTCATTTCTATGGTTTAAATATCTTTTCTATAATTAAGTATCTTTTCTATGATTAGGAATTTTTTTCTTTTTTTTTTAATGTTTTAAGCATCTTTTCTATATAAAAGATTCATCATATAGAGCATTGTATATTTTATAAAATCTTTAGAGTTTTTCTTGAAAATAAAAAAAAAAATTATCACTTAGTTGTTTTTAAATAAAAATCTTAATTTGGGACTTTTCAAAAATTAGGTTTTTAGGTTTTTTTTTTATAATTAGGAATAAAAATTAGGCTTTTAAGGATTTTTTTTAATAAAAACGAAATGGTTAATAAAAACGCAAATTCAACCAATTATTGTTTTTATAAAAAGAACCAACACATTAAAGTTTTCGGAAAGAACTACGATCGTCTGATCTCGGCTAGCGAATACGTAAGCACTTTTGAGGCAACAATAAAATATGTAGAAACTTAGGTTCTTTTTTCTTTTGATTTTATTTATTTATTTTTTATTTAAAATATTATAATTAGAAGAATAATCCTAATTTCAGTAAATAGATGGTGGTACCCATTAGGGTTTAATAGGTTAGCCCCCGAATTCGGAATCCTCTAGTTCTTCATTTAAAATTGAGATAAAAAACCGGTAGTCAAATCATAATCAATCCACCCAATTGGTTGCGGTTTCTTTTTCTTTTTCCAACTTCGATCGAGTGGCGACTCCAAAAATTATTTTCAATAAAAAATCGAAATTTCTCAATTTCTCCAGTTGATGATTAATATTAAATGGGTTAAGGTTTAGTATTAATCGAAAAATGGGAAATCAATTTTAAAAAGAAAATCGAAAAATCAGGCTCGATAGTTTGGCGACTCCACTGAAGAGCGTTGGAGGGCTAGCCACTAGAAGTTACCGAAAATAAGATTTTTTTTTTTCAAAAAAAAATAAAAAGATGAAATAATAAAAATAAAAAAAAGAACTTAGGTATTTTATTTTATGTATTTGTTTATTTTATTATCTTTTTTTTTACTAACATTTTTTTTGTTAAAGTTTATTTACTGGGGGTAACTTTGAGGGTTTACTTTATTTTTATTCTATTTTTCTAGATTATAAATGCATGGTAAATATGCTCAGAACCAGGCCGTCTTAGGACCTTAGGAGGGAAGTCATTGTGTAAGTTTCAGATGTTGTGAGGTAACCACCTTCCGGAGCTGATCAGGCTACCCCACTCAAGTTCAAATGCGATTACAGAACCGTTGCTTTGAAAAAAGCGCGATGGTTGCAGAACTTAAGGACCTTTAGAACCCACCTGTTGCATCACATGAAAACATTTTTAAAAAATAGAAATCACAAGAACCTATGATGTGGCGAACCTAAATGGTTAAGGGTAGTTGTGAAGTTGCAGTTGTAATATTTCTTCGTAAATAATTTGTAATAATTCTATGTAAAGTTTGGAATAGGTGATGATTATAATTTTGATTTTTTTTACATAATTATGGCTAGATCGAGTCAAGGGGCTTCCAAACAGATTCATGTCTACTCACCTCATTGGCTTTAAAAGATACTTTAGACATGGTTTTAACTTTTTAGCCCAAATAAGTAAGAATTTATTAAGAACAAGATTAGTCTCATCTTGCCCCTATAGAAGAGCCCTATGAATATTACCTAGTTACAGACCTTAATATATCTATTAGGGCTCGAATCTATCACTTTTTGTTTGGCCCAATATCAGTTGAGCCCAACCTTCGCAGAGTAAATAAATAAAAATAATAAAAACAAAAAAAAAAAGAAACAAAACAAAACGAATCAAACTTATAAAATAATTTTGAATAGTTACCGTTTTGCCTAGTATTTTATCAGCCAGAAATATTTATTCTTTTGGATAAATTAACTCCTTAGCCTTTATCATTCGGAATAAATATGATTTAGATTTTTATTTAGTCTTTTTCCTTTAGAATTCCTCATTTGTAAATAGACCCTCAGTAATGTTGTTCTAGGTTTGCATATAGAATTTTAGTAAAGCAACCCTCCATTTATAATTCCATCATCTTTGTAAGACAAAAGCCCTAACTTTTCCTCTCTCTCTTTTAAAAAAAAAAACAAAGAAAGAAAGAGAAAAGATAGAAAAAAGAAGGAAAGGAAAGAAAAGAAAAAGAATGAAATTTGCTAACGGTTACAAATCCTTATAGGGTTCGGGACAAATACAATTACTTGACCCATTAAGGCAGATAATCTAAACAGACCCGCTTGGCCCAAGAAAATAACCAACTAAACCCGATCCCTAGCCCATCAAGATAGTTGAACAAACTCAAGGCTTGAGCCATCAAGTCCAACCATAAACCGAGTCAAAACACAAAGCCATAAAACACTATCCTAAACTTGATCCCCGGTACAAACAAAAAGGGCAATTCATTAGTCCCTTCCACTTCAAAAGTTGTCAGTTCTACCCCATTCGAACTCTAAAGAACTTAACCCAAAATCAAATATGGAAGCTTAAGGACGTTAAGACCTATAAGTTTGGGGGATGGGGTATTTAGTCTTTGAAATTTCATAACCAGGGTATGTTCTAAGGAATTAGGGAGTAAGGTCCGTCATCACCTTAAGGTCAATCCATCCTTATGTAAGGAATTGGTAACTCACTTTTAAAAAGTTTTTAATGAAAAGAGGCGAGCTATATCCGATACACTAACCCTTAAACACTTTGAGAGTTAAGAGACATCATAGTGAGGATATTTTAGACTTATTCCTTGAAGGATGTCCATTTTGAATTTGATACGCAAATCAGAATGAAGTTAGGCATTCATTTTTAAATCCTAAACACAATTATCCTTTGATAACCCCGTTGGACTAATCTGAAGTCACTTCAAATGTAAACCCTATTAAGAACCACCCTATAGTGAGGCAATTTGGAGGGTAGGGTCATTAATTAGGAGAGAAGGATAAAACTGATTTGTGCTTACCCCAGTAATAACAATTCAAGGATAATTTTTGTTTTTTGATAAATTATTCCCTTTAAAGAAGAGCTAACATTTTTTCCAAATACCCTAAAGGCCACACATACCTTACCCAAGCTAATGCACTTTGAACCTATGAATTTAGGGCCTTGATTCATCTCAAGACAGAAACTTCACAAAAGAGATAGTTATTTTTGGGGAGAGAAAAGAAAGAAATTAAATTAAATTAAAAAGAAAAAAGGAAAAAGAAAAGAAAAAGAAAAAGGAAAATGAAGAAATACCCAAATATCGGGCTTGAGAAAATCCCCAATCAAAGAAGGCCCAAGTTGCTCTAAAAACAAAAGGCCTTGAATCGCATTCGTAACCAAAAACACAAAACCTCATATTCATTCAGAATCATGTTTTCAATCACAAACTAAAAACTCCATATTTAGTTCAAAATCACACTCTAAATCATGAACATACACCCTTTCTATCCACTCAATTCTCAAACACAAGACCTTCTCACCCACAATACCTCCCTACTTAAAGCTCTTCCAATTTTGAAGAATAATTTATCTAAGATAAAAATTATTTTTGAAACTGGGGCAAGCACACATCTAGTTCATTCCTAAGGGTTCTTGACTTGTATCCCTTGGGTTGGACGAAAGTACTTATTTCAAAATAGGCCCTCTCAATTAACTTCTTTTGAAACCATTTAACTGAAAGCCTAATTTACAATACTGAACCCAAGACCTATCTCTTTTCTTTTATTACAAGACTAAGTGTTTAACCAATTGGGCTATTGGCATGTGCTCTAAAAAGCTATACAAGTAAATTGTATTTAAGCTAGAAAGCAATCTAATTATCTTATAAAATAAAAACTACCCAAATAGAAAATAAATTAATCTAAACCTAATGACCCCAACACAACTCCAAATTTTTATTAAAAAAAAAATTTCTAAAATTATTTTATTTTCCTAAAAGTCTATTTTTCCTAAAAAATTCTATTTTTCTATTTTCTTCTTTTTTTCCTTTTTTATTTTTATGGAATTTTTATTTTTTGTATTTTTTTTTTCTAAAATTTCCATTTTTTGTGCTTTTCTAAATTTTCAAATTTTTTGTATTTTTCTCTATTTTTTTTTTGTATTTTCGAATTAAGACCCTTTTTTCCTGACTCTAAAAAAATAACTCTAAAATTATTGAAGGTAAAAACGAGGTTTTTACACCTATAGAAGTATGAAAAACATATACTCGGATTCAAATATTCCAAGTAATGTTTACATGATTTAGTAACCTAATGTTGCTTACGTAGTACATATTTTTATATTAAAAGATTCAAATATAAGAACCAAAACTTTAGAAATATAACTAAGCTCTAATTTTATATCCTTAATACCTAGAATCCAACGGTTGGTAGCTTTAAGGTAGTTATAATGCTGCTTCTTAGTTAGCATACACAATAACATTTATAGGGATATGAGCACCAACCACTCAGTAAGTTGGGATGGGGACATAAGTCTATACCTCAAGTATAGATAGATTTATCAATCAATTATTTAAATGCAATACAACAAACAAATGTCATTGCATGACGTTATCTGGTCCATCGTAAGATTAGAGAAATTACACCCGCTCTAATCTAAGTTAATGAGTTTAACACACATTTAACAACTTATAACCAAACCCAAACTCATGCAATGGAGACACTGCTCTTCTTAAGACTACCTTCAAACCACTTACTTTACTCTTACCGCAACCTCCTCTCTTGTCAATTAGTTTAACTAAGGATGAAGAAGTGATAGGAATCAACTCCTCGGACCAGTTATACGCAGCCAAGCTAGAGGACTGTAAGGACTCATAAGGAGAATACTAGCTCAATACCCCATTCAAGATGAGGATTCTCATTCTGATCTCCATCTTTTACACTATTGTTGACCTGAATGCCTAGTACTCATAAGTACTAATACAGTTTTCAAGCTACTAAGTAGTCATGCTAACCTTCCAAGCATGCATGCTAAACAGTTGAGCAGCCATACCTATTATTAGGCTCATACCATGATCCAGGCAACTCTCAAGCCAACCAACATCAGACCTCTATCGGCGTTGCACTACTAAGATACCCAACTTGGAGAGGATTAGAATGCCCTTCAGTACCTGGGCTTTAAGCTAAATTAGACTAAGTCAGCTTTGATTGTTGACTTTCTTTTGACCTTGTCCAAACAGGATCCTACAAATGCTAAGCGATGTTAGAATTCATTTCATCTTAGCCAACCACAATATAAGCCTCCAATCACCTCTTAACATGTGTTTTCTACTTTTTGGTGCAGTGTATTAGTTTCCATCTTTACCCCTTTTAAGAATGTTTCTGAAATCTTTTGTACATTATCCATTTTTATCTACTCCTTATTAAGTGTAACTTCAATTGAGGTCATATAAATACCTTACTTCCTTGTACATAGACAACACATTATTATATTATCGATTATTCCAAGTTTTCTTTCCTAAGAAACCTTAGTGTTTTCATTTATCCTTTAACTCTTATCTATTTCCTTTAGCAAAGAGTAGTAGTGAATGACCCTAGTTCAACATTCGTAAGTCATATTAAGTGCTTGGATTAAGCTTAGTAGGATCAATTGGTGTATCATTTCTGATCGATAGCTATGTAGATTTGCTAACCCCATTTATTTTCTTTTCGTTCTTGTCCATTGTAGTGCTTCTCCATGTATACGACCCTCGAGATGCATCAGCTTTGCTAGTATCAGCGCACAGTTTCGAGAGAGAGTGTATGAAGTTACAGTGAAGTTTTGTTCATGTTTGCTATTAGTAGCTATTATGTTCCCTCTGTAGCTACTGTAGTATGTAAAGTTATGAGTTGTGAAGTGGAGGTTCATGTATTAGTAAGTGTCGTTCCTGTTGTTACTCTGTTTTTCACTGCGAAAACAAAGCAAGTTCATTTCTATTGTATTCGAGTGAGTGTTGGGTGTTGAAGTTGTTAGAGTATGTTAGTAAGGTTCTGAGTAGTAAGTGGAAGTGTTTGTTATGTATTGTGTTGTCAACTTATCGGAGAAGCTGTTATTGGAAACTTGAGTAGTAGTGCTCATGCTGGCTGAGGTCAAAACGGTAGTAATACCTTTGGGTCAGTCGATGAGAAGCTTAACAAACTCACCAATCCTGTTAAGAGTTTGATTACTACAATGCAATCCAACAAGCAGCAACCATAGGATGTACCTCTTCGCAACCCACTTGAGAATGTTCCTAAGAGACGATATGGCTAAGGTAGTTAAGCTAATCGCCTTATTCGACCCCATCGAGCTAGAGGAATAGTAGACCAAGCTACTAGACGAAGGTTGTAGTTAGAGGAGATAAGGGAGGATGTTGATGAGGAAGATGTAGCGGCCGACAAAGAGGAAGAAGAAGAGGTTGAATATTACTAAGCACAAGAGCGAGGATGTCGAGTTTCTTGAAGGCTTGACAATAACAGGGTCTAAATCCCACTCTTCAGTAGAAGTGGAGATGTAGATGAATATTTAGAGTAGGAAGAAAAGATATTTGACTATTATGGGTATACAAATGCAGTTAAGGTTTGACTTGCTACACTTAAATTTTTTGGATATGCTATCATATGATAGAAGAATCTGAGTTCAGATAAAGCGAGAGATAAAAGATGAGGTGTAAGGAACTAGGAAGAGATGAAGAGATTATTGAGGGGAAGATTTATACCCGAGACTTACCTGCAAGACATGTTTATAGAGTTATAGAAACTTCACCAAGGAAGCCGATATATTGACAACTATGTGAGAGAATTTTAGATTCTAATGATGCGAGCAAATATAGATGAACTAGATGCTCATACAGTGTCGAGGTGGACCTAAATATGAAATTCGCAACATTGTGGAAGTACAAAGGTTTTATACATTGAAAGATGCCATTAAAGTAGCGCAAAAGGTTAAAAAGTAGAGGATAAATTCCTTGAGTAAACCTGGGATAAGTTTTTCTCGAGCTCCTACTCCGTGCTAACTTGCTTATGACAAGCTAAGGAGACCATCTCAAGCGAAGGAAAAACATAACCAACCTAAACATAGCCGAGGAGGCCAGAAGAGCTAAGCTAACGATAGGTCGACCTCAAGGACAAACAGGAAGGAACAAACCTCTGGATGGAAGATAAGTGAGGTGAAATGCTTCAAATGCTTGGGTTTTGGATACATAGTTATTGAGTGTCTAAACCAACATGCTATGGTACTCCAAAGAGATATAATGGATAGCACAAACGAGAGTGAGCCAAAGGAAGAGTGGAATGTTGGAAGAATTGAAGATGGGAAGGAAGAGGAGACTAGTGTCTATGTCGACCAAGGGGAGGTGATGACACTAATACTAAGACGAGTACTAAGCTCCTTGCTGAGCTTTGAAGAAGACTAAAGAGGAAATTTATCCCACACTAAGTATATCATTAAGAGATAGTTGTACACTATCATTGTAGATGGAGGGAGTTGTTCTAACATTGTTGCACAGTCCTTAGTGCAAAGGTTAGGACTGCCAACCTCTAAGCACCCTCCACCTCATAAGCTACATCGACCTAATGATGAGTGTAAGACTCACAATCAGCTACTCAAAGTTTGGCTCGTAGAATTTAGGGTGATCGATTAAAGGATTCGATTGAACCTAGATTATCAAATAAAGTTAGAAATATTAGTAAAAGTGATTCTGTAAGTTTAAATTTAAGAAAATAAGTAATAAAATAAAATAATATAAAATTCCAAATTTTAAATATATAACTCATTATTTATCGAAAATGCGTAAAATGTATTCTGATAACTAACAAATCGCTAGAGATAAATTATATGTATACTAAAAATCATAGAATAACCTAAATAATATTTAGGAATATTTATTTGTACTATATATGAATTTACATGTAGGTAGAAATACACGTAATTATTTAAAATACGCGAAATGTGCTAAAATAATGATAAATAATTAAAGAAAATTCATAATTAATTAAGAAAAAATCAAGAAAATTAGGGAAAATGAGGAAAAATCTAGAATTGAGGCGTGACAATCTAGAATTGAAGAAATAAAAGCAACCAATCAAATTATAATAAATAGAAAGTAAGAAAAAGAAGAGAATTGTCAAATCAATTTAATGCATAATAATTCCCCAAGACCTCTATAAATACCCCAAATTTTTTAGAAGCTCATTTTGGATGTCAAGAAGTTTATAAAATTAGAGAGAGGCGAAATTGAGAGTAAATTAGGATTTTAGAAAAAATCATAAAAAAACTATGCAGTCGGGGCTTCTAAGGAGAACCTAGACTTGACAAGCAACTGGGAGTGGACAACCACCACCACCACACAGTGGTGGTAGCACTCAGGTGGGCCGACATACCCATGGCTACTCAAACCGGTGAGTTCGATTTCCAACTCGATTTTGTGTAATTTTATAAAAATAGTAAATATTCTTAGAAAATTATGAATTTTGTTATTCTGAAATATTTTAGTATGTAGTTTTTAGAAAAAATATTATTTTGATGAAAATATGTCCCATGATGAATGGTCCTTAAGAAATTATGCAAAACCAAGCATGTTTCAATTTAAAAATAAATGACTTTAAGAGTGTAGTTTTGAGCCCAAAATTTTTGTATAAATTATTTAGGTGATATAGAATAGTGCTATGAAGCTCTTTTTCAAAAATTTTAAATAATTTTTAAGCCTTAAAATAAGGCATAAAATGGGTAATTTAGCGTTAATTAAGTAATTAAATGGGTAATTACTGATTTAATGTACAATTATATATTGATGTTGAAATCTAATGAAGTATGATACTTATAGCATTTAAGGTGTTAGATGTAATTGTTAGGATAATTATGTAGTAAATAAGTAATAGGAAAAAATAGTACATTTTAAGTTAATTTGATAATTTAGGGTAATTAGGTTCAAATCTGATTTGGAATGAATTTAGACATTATGAAATGTTAATTGATATTGAGAGATAATAATTAGAGTGATAGAAATATTATATGTGTAATATGTACATAATAGGTGATAATACATAATACGCAATTATTGAAATATAATAAATAGAAGATATTAGAATAAAGATTGATATTATACTAATAATGGAAATATATAATAAATCTTATTAGAAAACTTAAATTTAGATAATTATATGGAAAATGTAAAAATTTTTCACATCAAAAGTAAATTTGGTACACTAATAAGGATTTAAATGTACTGAGTGGAATAAAATACTGACTGGGGGTAATTATGGTATTTAGTATACCTAAAAATAATGTAATTAATTTCACATTATAGGTTGAAACGAGTTTCTAGAGTAATTTAATATCGAGTAATTTATATTAAGTGAACTGGGTTTAATATGAATTAAATTAAAGAAAACCAAAATAGGGCTTGACAGTTAGAAGCATACATAGAAAAGACCAAAAGGGTAATTTACAATTAGAATATACAAATAATACTAAAAAGGGTAAAAGAGATAAAAAATATTCTATAAGGAAAAGTAAAGAATCATCTTATACTAGAGTGTTGGACGACGCGTATCGAGAAGCGATTAAAATCTGGTTGTGTGGTTGGTTAAGTTGAAATGATGGTTGAGGTCGCTTGACAGTTGTGGGATCCCATTAAGACAAGTCTAAAAAGAGGTCATCAGTTAGAACTAACTTGGTTAGATTCAGGTCAAAGCTCGAGCTCTGAAGAACACTTTAATCCTTTCCAGGTCAGGTGTCTTGGCAGCTTAGCTCAAACAGAAGTCTAATGTAGGTTAGCTTAAAAGCTGTTTAGATCATGGTGCGAACTTGGCAATTCATACAACTGCTTAGTAGGCTGGTCTATATGCTCGACAGGTTAGCGTATCTGCTTGGCAGGTTAGAAGTGAAGCTAGAACGTATGAAGGCTCAGTACTCAAGTTAGCACTAGTAAAAAAAATGGAGGTCAGGATAGGAATCTTTGTTCTAGAGGAGACTTCGAGCTAATATCCTTCGTGTAAGTCCTTAGAGCCCTCTAACTCGGTTGCACATGGTTGGTCCGAGGAGTTGATTCTTATCACTAAGAGAGCTCCAAATTGTTGAGAAGGTCGATGATTCTATGTTTTTATTGATCAAAAGATTGTTAGAGATGAGAAATCTAGAAGATGTCCTTGATGAATTTTCTAACTCGTTCCCTAAAGAGTTGCCTAAGTGATTACCTCCGGTTTGAGGCATAGATCATTGTATTAATCTACAACCTAGTGTAGCCCTACCAAACCAACCTGTCTAGAGAATGAATCTTAAGTAGGCTACCTAGTTGAAAAGGCAAGTGGATGAGTTAATAGAGCGAGATTATGTGAGGAAAAATATGAGTCCTTGTGTTTTACATTACAGGTGCAAAAGTCGAGGCTGTCAATGCACATATACCATGAACCATCATTCTTTAGGATGAGTAAAGTGTTCTTTAAAGCCCGAGCTCCGACCTAAACCTAACCACATCAGCTCTAACTAATGATCTCTTTTAGGACTTGTCCTAATAAGATCCCATAACTGTTAAGCGACCTCAACCATCATTTCTGCTTAATCAACTACACAACTAGATTCCAATCGCTTCTTGACACGTTTCACCTGGTACTTTAGTCTAGGATGATTCTTTACTTTTATGTATAAAATATTTTTTATTTCTTTTACCCTTTTTAGTATCGTTCATGTATTTCAATTGTAAATTACCTTTTTTATCTTTTCCATGTATACTTATAACCCTAGTGGAGCTATAAACCCCATTATTTTTGTATACAAACATAAATCACATTATTAGATTATTATAAGTTCCCTTTTGTGAGTAACCCTAGTGTTCTCATTCTTTAGCTTTTATCTATTCCCTTTAGTAAGAAGTAGTGGTGAGTAACCTTATAGTTCGAACTAATGAGTCACATCTAACGAATTACAGGCCAAACAAAATCAATTAGTACGTCATGTCTAGTTGGTAGCTACCGGATTTGCCAATCTTCTTTTATTTTCTTTTAGCTCCTTCTGTTGTAGTGCTTCTCCATATGTATGAACCCAAAGACACATCAGTAGAGCTTTAGGAAAATTAAGGAGAAGCTTACTACTACCCTTGTCTCATCCTACATTGGATTTTGACAAGCCATTTAAATTAGAATGTGATGCATTAAGCATTGTCATTGGTGTAGTCTTGATGCAAGAACGTTGACTAATTACTTACCACGATAAGAAGTTCAATGGTACCGCATTGAATTATTTTGTGTATGAAAAAGAGTTATACCCTCTTTTTCCTTTTTCGAGCTTTTATTGCTTGACAACACTATTTATTACTACAAAAGTTTGCAATTTATACAGACCATGAGTCCTTAAAGCATCTAGAAGTCAAAACAAACTTTCAAAAAGGCAAGTAAAATGGCTAAAATTTATGGATGGTTTTTCTTATGTGATTTGACATAAGAAGGGTAATGCCAATGTGGTCACAGATGTTTTATCACATCGGCAAACCTTGCTGATCACCCTATTGACAAAATTATTGGGATTTTCCCTTATCACCGAGTAATATGCTCACGACCTTCATTTTAGTCCTACTCTTGAGCAATGCAAAGAAGGAGTTACTGTCGGAAGATATTATTTAAAGGATGGCTATCTTTTCAAGGAAAGAAGGTTATGCATATCGAACTATTTCACACAAGAGCTATTGGTAAGGGAAGCTTATAGTGGTAAATTATCTGGTCATTTAGAGAGACCAAAATAGCCAACCTATTTAAAGAAAACTTTTACTGGGCTGGTTTGGCTAAGAATGTTCATAAGGTAGTCAGTAATTCTAAAGTGTGCAAAAGAGCCACATGGAGAGTATATGCCTTTACCTACACCAACCTCACCTTAGGTTGACCTCAACATGGACTTTATCCTAGGATTACCCTGGACATCGAAGGGAAAAGATTCAATCTTTGTTGTAGTTGACCACTTCAACAAAATGGTACACTTCATCTCGTATCATTGAACTAATGATATTTTATATATTGCTAATTTGTTTTTGCAAGAAGTTGTTCAACTACATACAATGTTGAAGACCATTATTTCAAATTGAGATACGAAATTCCTTAGCTATTTCTAGAAGATACTTTGGAGAAGACTTTGAACTAAACTTGTATTCAACTCTAGTAGTCACCCTCAAACTGATGCCTAGACTGAAGTGGTAAACAAGACATTAAGAAATTTACTCCGAGTTGATGTGGTAAAGAATTTAAAAGATTAGGATTTGTATCTATTAATTGTGGAGTTTGCATATAGCTGAACTATCCATAGTACCATAGGGAAGACTCCTTTTGAGGTCTTCTATGGCCTCAATCCTATCATTCCCATAAATTTGATCGGTACCCTTGTAGCTGCTCAAGAGAATCAATCTAGAGTCACGTAAGCCTAAGAATTACAAGAACCGCATCAGTCCATAGCAAGGAAGATCGCCAAGTTCAATTAATGATAGCAAGAGATCGATAGTCTTAGTTGCTAAAATGTTTCTTTTAGACTGGGTAACTTAGTATAGATTCACCTTAGCCAAAAAAAATTTTCACACTTAAAACAAAGCAAGCTATCTTCACAAGTTGATGGGGTCCATTCAAAGTCCTAAAGAAAATAAACCACGACACTTACTAGATTGAATTACTCGAGAACTATGGTATTTCCTCTACCTTCGATGTGTCTAACCTGATTCCTTATCAACCAGAAGAAGACCCAACAGATGTTAGGATAAACTAAGAGCCAAAAACCTCTTCGAATTTGAGAACAACTCCTTCTGACCTCCAGGCAGATAATAAGAATAAACTCCTTAGACTAGTTACCCGTAGTTGAGCAAGAGGACTATAAGGATACACATGGAGAATAATGGCTCGAAACCCCATTTAGGATGAGGATTCCTATTCCATCTCCATCTTTTACACTACTACCAACCTGAGTGCTAAGCTCTCATAAGTACCAACATAATTTCTAAGCTACCAAGCAGTCATTCCGACCTGCCAAGCATCAATGCCAAATAGCCATACCTATTGCCAATCTCATACTATGATCTAAGCAACTCCTAAGCTAATTAGCATCAAACCTCTATTTGAGCTGGCCTGCTGAGACACTCAACCTAAAGAGGATCAAAACGCCCTTTAGTACCCAAGCTTTGACTTGAACTAGACCAGGTTAGCTCTAACTGTTGAATTTCTTCTAACCTTGTCTAATTAAGATCGTATAACTGCCAAGCGGTCTCAAAATTCATTTCACCTTAGCCAACAGCACTACAAGCCTCTAATGGCCTATTGATACATGTCTTCTAGCACATTAGTTTAGAATGATTCTCTACTTTTTTATACAGTGTATTATTGGCCATCTTTACCCCTTTTAATAATGTTTTTGAAATCTTTTATACATTATCTATTTTTGTCTTTTCCTTATTTAGTGTAACTCTAGTTGAGGTCATATAAATACCTCACTTCATTGTATGCAAACAACACTTTATTGCATTATTGATTATTACAAGTTTCATTTTCTAAGCAACCTTAGTGTTCTCGTTTATCTCTTAACTCTTATTTATTCCTTTTAGTAAGGAATAGTGGCAAATGACCCTAGTTTGACATTCGTGAGTCATATCAAGTGCTTGGATTAGGTAAATAAGATTTATTGGTGTGTCATACTCAATTAGTAGTTGCCCAAATTTGTTAACCCCATTTATTTTCTTTTTGTTCTTGTCCGTTGTGTTGCTTCTCCATGTGTATGACCCCGTAAACGCATCAAGAAGGGACCATTATGCTCTAGCGCTATCCCTTTCGAAAGGGTCACTATTTGGTCAAAGAATCTTAAATGTCCCCAATGGGTTGCAATGTATGTCCAGTTAAGATTACATGTTATATATGAGTAAGTCCAATTTAAGGCAATTAATAAATATACTCATTTTCAAACAATTGTGATCCAGAGCAACAAGCAAGAATCGTATAAACTACTCATAAATATATACACACAGGCATGCACACAATTAAGCTATCTAACAAATACATTCAAGTATAATCTTAAGCCTCTTAGTACTATAATAAAGGATTCCGAAATACAGTTATGTATTGATCTTAAACTTACCTAGAATTCTAGCTTACTTACTTAAGGTGTGATTCACATCAAGCCTTCGCCAATAGTCTCTATAATACAGATGTTGTTTTAGTACTCATATTACTACTTTATATAAGTTATATTCTGTAACTTAAATTATTATCTTTAGTTTAGGGTTTTACTATACCTAAGTATAGGTTCTAAGTCCCTTGTGGTTAGCTTCATTTTTAATTAGGTTCCGATCAGCTTCTGTTTTTGTCTCCAATTTAACCTTTGAATTAGGTTCTAATTTAGCTCTTGATTTCATTTTACACTTAAATCTCATAAATGCCTTCTAAACGATTCTACAAGGTTTAACTAACTTTAATTTGAATAAATATAGTATTTGATTTAGTTTTTCTATTAACTCCTTATTATGCTAGTACACAACTTAGTTTTGATTTAGCTCCTGAATTAACTTCTAATTTAGCTCCTGATTATAGTTTTATACATAAGTCCTACAAACTCCCCTTAATTCATTCTATAAAGTCTATCTAACTATATTTTAGGTATACCAAGTTTCTTATATAGTTTCTAGTCAATTCTCTAATTCATCCTGTATGCCTTATTCTTAATCTAGCTTTTGATTTTGTTCCTAATTCAAGTGTACCCTACATTCTAGCATAATTTCTAGAATTTTACTCGCAACTAGAATCATAGTGCCCTACATAACCTAATCATCACCTTAATCTATATTATCTCACCCTATTACATTTATCTCCATATTTCACATATTAAGCATTTATTAATACCATGCTTATAATATCTACATCCTACACTCTGAACATTACAAATATCCTCCCTCAACATCATTTAACAGATCAAGAAATCAAAATACACATTAAATCGGGATCTAAATAAATTTCTTGAAAAATCTCTAAACATATTTAAGAAATTAGTCATTTAGTAAGGTTTCTAGGGTCTAAAAATCAAATAAAAATATGAAAAATAATTTTCATAAAAAACTTTACATAGTGATTCAATATTTATAATAGGTGTTTCATAGAAAATTTTTAGAGCTAAAACAACATCAATAAAGCTTTTGAAAACGAAAGTAAACTTGATTTAGGTTTTAGCGATATGTTAAGAGCGATATATTTCGAGACTCAATTTAAACAAAACAATATTTTTCCTAAAAACTATATGCAAAAATATGCTAGAATAAAATTTTCTACGAAAAATTGATAATTTTTCTAATTTTTGAAAAAATTGGAGTAGAAATGAGACTCACTGAAAACCACCAAACCAACCACCTCTGGCCACCCCCTTATTGTCGATCAGGTTGGGCGCTACTCTCTCCTTTTAATGGTGGTGGCTGTTCACTCATAGATCCTTGTATAATGCATATACTCTGATTTAGCTTCGTTTACACCTTTTTTTTTTTTTCCTAAAAATTCCTTCAACACTATCAAAGCTCTCTCCAATTTTTTTAGTATCTTAGATTAGCTAAATGATCTCCAAGAATGCTTCCCTAAATTTATAGAGGCCAAGTCATGGGTTGGGAATTTTGTTTGTGGCCAAGTGTCCTCGATTCTATATCTTTTTTTTATATTACATGTCCCTATCACACTTTTTCTTTTTGCCACAATATATCCCAGCATGCCACACCATCCTATAGCAAATTCTAGTATAATCTACCATTTTCTTGAATTTTTTTATTAATTTTTCTATATTTATTTAGTATTATTTAGTATAAATTAGCTATTTTAAGTAATTTTAAGTATTTATACTTACATATAAATTCATATCTAGTACAAATCAATACTCTTAAATATTATTTAAGTTATTTTATAATTTTTAGTGTATACATAATTTATCTTTAATAATTTGTTAATTATTGAAACTTGTTTTATATATTTTCAATAAATAACGAGTAAAATGCGTATATTTTATAAATGTAATATTTAATTATTTATGTGAGACCCATACTTGCACGATTAGATTTGATAGTCGATTTAAAGCATTTGGAAAAATAACTCGAATAGGCTAGAAACTTATGAAAGGCTTCAGAATATTAATTAAGGAGTTTTCGTAGGCTTCAAAATTAAAGATATAATAAAATATTAAAAATAAAAAATATATAGCTAAATTAGTAGTAATTTACCATATTAGTGTATAATTATTGATAACGGATAAAGTAGATTTCGAAAATTAATGATTACTTGGAGATAAATTATAGAAGTAATATAATTAATATCATACATAAAATAATATATAAAAGACATGTATATATATCGGGTATAATTATTATGTTAATAAATATACTAATAATTTTCGAAAATACTTGAAAATATGCAAAATTACTAAATAAATAACTAAGAATTATGGAAAATTGTAGAAAAATTCCCAAGAAACATAGGAGATAAACTTTGTGGCATGACATATCTAAGAGCCAGCTGTAGGATTGAAAAAAAAAAAAATAGATCCTTAAGTGAAGACACTTAAACCAAATGGGAAAACATAATCTATTAAGGAAGAAAATTCCAAAGCTACTTCACCCATGCTACAAAAATCCACTACTGCTAGTAGATGAAAGTTTTGTCAATTTGGAGTCTTGAAAAAATTATGGAAAAGGCAAATAAAGAGGAAAGTTATGGAAGAAAATTAAGAAAAATTAGTGTGCAAATTTGAGATTTTTTAAGTTCCTAGAGGAGATGACCACCTGAAAGCGAGGTTACACCACCACTTGAAGGAGGAGTCACCGTCCAAGCTGGTAGACTAGCCTCCTCTCCCCCACCAATAGCTAGAGCTTGAAGTTTCAGCAAGTTACTAAATATCTCGTTTTTATCAAAATTTTTAGGAAAAAATAGCAAACATTCACAAAAAATTTTGAAATTTGGTTTCCATGCATATTTTTGCATGAGGAATCCAAATCTTCAATTAGATTTTCAAAAAGTATAGATATGAGATCTTTAAGAAAAATGTTCTACTCGCTAAATTTTAATTAAGTTTTTGGAAAAACCAATTAGTGTAGTTACTGTCTAAAATTTTGTTATCATACTCCTAAGATATTGAATCTTGATGTTATGTGGTTGGATGGTAAGAATTGAGTTGTCGAATTTTAGGGAAATTTTTTATTTCATGAAAACAATGTACGGGAAGGGTTATTTTATAAAAAAGCTTAATAAATTCTTCATAAAATTATAGTGTAACCCATATTTACCCACATGCAACAGTTGAACATGGCTTAATATAAGTTTAGGAAGGATGGTTTTTAAGTAAAAGTGGGTATATAGTGATTTAAGGTTGAATTTTCGAAGTATTTAGTAAACTTGTGAACTAATGGATGATATAATGGAGGAAGGGAATAGATTATTGAAGTATTAGTTGATACTTACTGTATATGCAAGGTCTAGAGTTTTAGAAATGTAGGGTAAGTTAGAGTATATGTTAAATAGTAAAATATAGTAAAGGCAGTAGAGTCAAAAACTAAGTCGAAATGTAATCTGGTGTTGAATATGTTGAATACACTAAAAATTGGATCTAGGTCAGAATGTAGCTTATATTTGGACTCTACCATATTTCCAAAGACAAACTATAAGTTAAAAATTTCTTAAATAAGAATCTAATTTATGACAGTGGTTTAGAAACTCCATCAAAAACTGACTCAGAATGTAGTCTGGTATTGATTATCCTTGATCACATTGGGAGTCCAACAGTAAGTCAGCAAATTATTTGTATATGAATTCTATACTTTTATCAAAGGTAGAACATAAGTTAGAACCTTCTTGGATAATAACTTATGCTACAAAGTTAGGTCAGAACCTAAACCAGAAACTCGGTCAGGAAGTAGTTTGATAGAATAAGCTAAATGTAAGAGCAACTGGACGTTTGAAGATGGTTAAAACTGAATATTAGATCACTTGGAGCTAGAGGTTAGGTTAGAAATTTGCTTGCTTATAATCTCTAAGGATTTACCTAAGTTAGAACTTAGGTCAGAAGCTACCAGGCAGCAGCCTATATCAAGTCAGAACTTACACTACATAACTAATACCTAATAAAACTTTAGAAAACTCACTTAACACAATTGAAGAACATAGTTAAATGTCAGAATGAACATATATACTATTTATATTTATTGGATGGAAACTAAAAGAGGTTATATTAGATTTTAGGGGGAGGTATATTAAATTTTAGGGGGATGATAAAGGAAGACGGGAGTAACGCATGAGGAGAATGAGCATTGATGTCTAGGTAAGTGAGATCAATGCCTTCCAGTATTTTGGAGTATTTTAAAGTACTTGGAAGCTATGGTATGCTTTCGGCTTATAAATGTAGTGTAGTTGTTTGTGCTTGTGCTACACATGTGCTTAAATATTACTTTGTTGCTGTTGTAGGAATTAAGCTCCATGTTATGAATGTTCTATATACTCTATTTTGTTTAGACTGTCTAAAATTAGTTAATTACCTTAAAGTTAAATTAACTTAAACTCAACTAACTTCTAGCCTGACATGCATTGCAACCCACTAGCGATAATAACTAGGATTCTCGAGCCAAATAGAGGTCCCTTAAATAAGGATAATTGAAATGGTCGTTTCCTTACTCTTAGTCGAATTAAGTGAAAGGAGATGAGGTTACGACAAGGTCGAGAGTCGCAATTTGAAGGGAGTTTTAAGTGGAGAGTGTTCTCCATTGCATAAGCTATTATGTCTCAAAGCAGTAGAGTCGTAATAGTCCCATCGTACAAACTATTCTAGGATAGAAGCTGATATTACAACTGTTATCTTAGACCGGATTTACATAAGGAGTTCACAACTAATCTGTTTTGAAGTAAACAGTTTATAAATTAAACAAGTCAATTACCTATGAAAATATGAAAAATTACTTACTAAAATTTAAATAATCAGAGTAATGTTTACAAGATTTAGTAGCTTAATCATAATCTACTTAAGTAAGGCATAAGCTAATACAAGAAGCATTAAAAATAAAGTCCAAACTTGAGAGTATAATTGATCTTTAGTTTTATATCTTCACTCCTCAAGATCCAGTAATTACTAGCTTTAGTGTGGTAGTTAACACCTGTAACAACATCTATAAGGATGTAAGCAATCAACCACTTAATAAGTTGGGATAAAGACTTAAAACTATGCATAAAACATAAACAAGATTATCAACCAAATTAGTTTGATGCAATGCATGTATAAGCAAATACCATCACAAAACGTTATCTAGTTCATTGTCAGATTAGAGAAATTTCACCTGCCCTAAATCGAGTTGAAGAGCGCACATTTCAACAGCTCACGACCAAACCTAGGCTAATACAATTGAGACACCATTCCTCCCATGACTACTTTCGAACCATTGACTTTACCATTGTTGCAACCTCCTCTCCTGTCACTTAGTTCGACTAAGGATGAAAGAGAGACCCATTATACTATCTAATATTATCCCTTTCGAATGAGTTGGTATTTAGCTGGAAAACTCTAAACATTTTCCCTAATGGGTTGCTATACAGGTTCATTTTAGGCTTACAAGTCATATATTTAGTTAGATCTAATTGAAGGTGTTCAAGCATTTCATACAATTCATACAACTTTCAATCTAGAACATCAAACCAAAATCATGTAATCAAATAAAAAAACACGCACATGCAGACATGTGCACAGTCAACTATCTAACAAACACAATTTAGTATAATCCTAAGCCTCCAAGTACTATAAAACAGTACTCCAAAATACTGTAAAGTATCAATCACAATTTACCTAGACTTTCCGTTTGCTTACTTATGGTGTTATTTGCTATGGGCCTTCGTCGATGGTCTATATAATACAAATATTATTTTAATGTTTGCATAATTATTATTTATATATAGACTTTATTCTATAATTAAGATTATTATCTTTAATTGAAAGTTTTACTATATCTAATTATTTAGGTTTTTAAGTATCTTACAATTATCCTTGTTTTGAGTTAGGTTTTGACTCAACTTTTGATTTAGTTTCTAATCTAGCTTCTAATTCAACTTTTGATTATGGTTTTACATAAACCTAATGACTCTACTTTTATTAAAATCGGACAATTTTAGGTAACATAACCTATATATTTATAATATTATGAGGATTTATGTATTACGATAATGTTATCATAATTGAAACATAAATTGACTAATTAAAAGTGCGTTTTAATATGATCGAAACAATATATTATACGTAATAGTATAACTACGCATATTATTGATACTTAATAACTTAACTTATATAATAAAACTGTATTTCATTATATAAGGAAAATAATAATATACTTCAGATACATAAATATATATATAACTCTTTAGCGAAATATAAATAGATAGAATCATAACGTTTTCGTAACTCTTACAAAAACTAAATATGGCCTCTATATGCATAGAGGGTTTCCTAGTAAACAAAGCGTTAACGATACGAGTATTCCATAATGAGCGTCAAGACAGGTAAGTTGAGATTGTAGCTTTACTGGTTGTTAAGATATTGTATTAAAGTATCCGGAAACTTAAGAGTACTTCTGATTGTAGTTGTAAATTAGCTATCTATGCGCATGCCATTTGTGTGGTTAATTTTTTTTATTATGATAGGAGTTAAACTCCTTAGCATACTGTTGTACATGATTACTTCGTTTTGTTTTATTGTAAACTTATCTGGCCACTCTTAAATCGAATTAAGAGTGATTTAACTGCTAACTTAATTAGACATGCATAGCAATTGTTAGGGGAACCATTAAGAGTGTCAGGCTAAATACTGACTCCTTTCGATGGGAATAGTTGAAATAGTCTTTTTCTCATCTTTAGTCGAACTAAGTGACAAGTAAGGAGGTCGTGGCAAGGGTTTGGGTCATGGTTCGGGTCATGGTTCGGGCCATGGTTCAAAGGTGGTCACAAGAGGAGGGTATTCTCCATTGTATAAGCTTAAGTTTGGTCTAATTTTAAGTCGCAGAAAACTCCTCAATCTAGGTTAGTGTGGATGCAATTTCTCTAACCTTACAATGGATCAGATAACATTGTATGATATTTCAAGTGATTGATTACATTACATCTCATCATAATTAATAACCTTATTTGTGATTGTATGGTACTTTTCTAACTTAATCCTACTTATTGAGTTAGTTGTGCTCATATCCCCATAGACTCTTTTGCAGATGACAAGTGAAGGTTAGGATGTTCAAATATCACCACCCTTAAGTTAGTATGTAGTTGTTTAGGAAAGTAAGGAACAAAGAATCCATTAAATTTAGGCTTTTGAATTTTCTTTTGAGTTTTGAGGAAACTATCTAGGAATTCCTTAAGATGCCCACTATTTTCCTATCTTATTGTAAATAGACTTTAAGACCTATGGCTTTTGGTAAACTTGACTGTAAATTGTAACTGTGGGTGTAAAATGTTTATATAAATACTGTTGTGTTATCGAACAACAGGGTATACAGAATAGGTATTTTGTAAAGCTATACCACCGGTTTAATCATTTATATATATATCAAAATGGATGCTTGAAGTTGGTTGAGTTGTGTACACCTTGTGTAGACTATGCTTATAATAGCAGTTGTAAGGTCAGCTTTTATCTTAAATTAGTTTATATCGCGGAACTGTTAAGACTTCTCCTATTTAAGGCATGACACCTGATAATTATAGATCAATTTCCTTGGCGGGTAGATTTATGCTACAATTAGAACTTCACTACTTCGAGAGGTAAGTGAATTCTAGTGAGTTGAGCTAAATCTCGTTCAGTCAATTTCGAATATCTATTCGAGACATCATATTGACTCAAATGAGAATAGAATTGTGAATTCCAATTTGATCTTTTTATCTCCTCGACCTGAGACCCTTATAGTGTAGCTAAGACATCTGGTTTAGTGTTTATTTTATTAATTAGGTTTTACTTTCTTTTAATTCAATTATGAATAGCTTAGCTTCGGAAAATACTCGAGTTAGTACTTAGCACCTTACTCCCCGTAGAATACAACCTTACTCATTGTTTATACTACTTTTACAACTCAATACACTTATCAATTTACACTCACATCGTCTCTTAGGAACATTCTTAGGTGGGTCACGAAGAGGCACACCTTGTAGTTGTTGCCTATTGGCTTGCACTGCAGTAACCAAACTCTTAACAAGATTGGTGAGTTCATCAAGCTTGTCATCGACTGACTTAGGAGTATTACTACCATTTTGACATTAGCCATCATAAGCACTACTACTCAAGTCTCTAATAACACTTTGAATACTTGAATCTAACATAGTGTAATACTTCTTTGATAGGTTGACAACATAAACAATACTTGCTAACTAAAACCTTACTAATACACTCTAACAACTTTAACACCCATCATTCAATCGAATACAACAAAAATGAACTTGCTTTGCTTTCACAATGAAAAACAGAGTAAAAAAAGGGTAACAATAGGAGTAACACTTACCAATACACAAACCTCCACTTCACAGCTCACAACTTCACACATTGCAGCAGCTACGGAGGGAACACAATAGCCACCAACAGCAAACATGAACGAACTTCACTACAACTTTATATACTCCTTCTCGGAACCATACTCTAACACCAGCAAAGTTGATGTGTCTCCAAGGTTGTATACACAAAGAAGCACCACAAAGGACGAGAACGAAAAAATAAATAAATGAATGGGGTTAGCAAATTCGGACAACTACCAATCGGATATGACATGCCAATTGATCCTACTCAGCCTAATCCAAACATTCGATATGACTTACAAATGCTGAACTAGGGTCACTCACCACTACTCTCTACTAAAGGGAATAGATAAGAGATAAGAGATAAATGAGAATACTAAGGTTGCTTAAGAAAGGAAACTTATAATAATATGTTGTTTACGTACAAGGAAGTGAGGTATTTATATGACCTTAAATAGGGTTACAATAAATAAGGAAAACACAAAAATGGATAATGTATAAAATATTCCAAAAACATTCTTAAAAGGGGTAAAGATAGCAGATATATACTGTTTGGAAAAGTAAAAAATCATTCTAGAATAATGTGCCAAAAGATACGTGTAAAGAGGCAACCAGAGGCTTATAGTACAGTTGGCTAAGCAAAAATGAATCCTGAAGCCGCTTAGTAGTTGCAAAATCCTACTTAGACGAGGTCAAAAGAAAGTTAGCAATCAAAGCTAACCTGGTCTAGTTCAGGCTAGGGCTCGGGTATTGAAGGGCATTCCAATCCTCTCTAGGTTGGGTGTCTTGGTAGCTTAGCTCGGATAGAAGTTGGATGCTAGTCAACTTGGGAGTTGCCTAGATCATGGTATGAGCTCAATAATAGGTATGGTTGCTCGGTTATTCAACATGCATGCTTAACAGGTCAGCATGACAGCTTAATAGCTTGGAAACTATATTGGTACTTATGAGAGCTCAACACTCTGGTTAGTAGTAGTGAAGATAGAGATCAGAATAGAAATCTTCGTCTTGAAAGGGGTCTTGAGCTAATATTCTTCGTGTGAATTCTTACAATCCTCTAGCTCGGTTGTATGTGACTGATTCGAAGAGTTTATTCCTATCAAGTAAGAGGTGAAATTGAAGTGTAGTTGACTTGCAAATTGCAAGTGGAGATTTGTATTTATGTTGTGGTAACAATCGAAAGAAGAAGAGGTAAATACATAGTGTAACAGTGTAATGATCGAGAGTAAGTATAATATATGTGGTGTTTAGAGTTGTTGTGAGTGTGAAGCAATGGCTGGTAGCTGAAAAAAAAAAAGCAAAGGTACTTGTTTTGTAACCTAGCTCAATGAGTCAGGCCTAAATAAATAATGGGCTTAACCTAATAACTAATATAGCAATTTTCAGCCCTTTACATTTTGCTTCTTAACCAAAAAGTCCTCAGACATAGTTAAAGGGGTTTTAAGCATTTGTAGAAGTTGTTTCTTCAATTGTTATGTAGACATATTGAATATTGACTTTGCTTGATCACTTCCAATATCGATGGAGTTAACGCTTTTTCTAGATCACTGATGAGCTAAGCATGATATGCTAATATCCATTTTGCCGCAATGGAACACATACTTCAATAAACTTTTGTATTGCACATTGCCATGATTTATTACTCTAATGACATTGATTTGCCAAATAATGTGTGATGGGTCCTCTCAGTATTTCTTCCTCATTTTACAATCATTGATAGAAAAAAATTAAGCCATCAAAGCATTTAAAAATTTTGGAGCTTCAATGAAATTCTATCCGGCCATATTATATATCTTTTTTCATGCTAGTAAACAAGACAGTGCTATCATGGAGTAGAGCAGAGCTTTAAGAGCATAACGAAATGAAACGATAACATTTGCCTCCTTGCAAAGATTGCAAGAGTCATGTTATACTATGCGGAGACAGTGTGGGGATGCGTAGTCAACGCCCTTACGGTATGGTACGGTATATATATATATATATATTATTAGATGGAGAAACTTGACTCCAACAAACGACATCCATATCCATTTTCATGCAACACATCTTCAGTAACTAAATTGATTTTTTCATATATGCTCCATATCTTCTCTTCTCTCTCCAAATCCTCCTTAACTAATTAAAATCCATTACATCTTCATATCCAAAGATAACTTAAATTTTATCAAATCTATTTGCCTTTATTGAATCTTCAAACCAAATCTTCAAAATATATCTTTCACTCTGCTATTTATAGATCCTCGCTTTATTAACTTCATATTTGATCGTTTCGGCAACAAACAACAACAGGCCTTCACTTCCTCTTAATCTTTATTTCTTTATTTTCTTTCTTCTTCTTTTCTCTTTTCAACATGGCTTTCCTTTGACAGGTAGTACAATCTTTAATTAAGTGGTCTCCTTTCACTTATTTTTTTTTCAGTGAGAACAGTAATATCCTTCTTCATGTATAATTTGCAAGTTGTGTAGAAATTGGCAAGCTCTAATAAAATCAATTACTGCGGCGTGTTTAACCCTATACAATATTACTTTATGCTATGAATTCGGAGATGTTGACTTCTTGCATAAATTATTTGCTTGTCTTGATTTTCCACTTTCAATTGTGAAATTGTTAATCAATGGAATCTTTCGTATCTTGCCATCATTCTCATTGTGATCATATTCCCTTCCTTTTTTTTTCTTTTTATATTTACTTTACTTTGAATAAAGTCATGTCATCCTTATACCATTCTCTGCATAATATTGCAATAACATTATCTATTTGCTTCACATTTTCTTTTTTTTTTTCTAATAGCGTATTATATCTCGTAGGTTCATCTATCCCATCACAATCCTAGCAATAATCAGAGGATGAAGTCAAGATCCATGCTCATACAATCATCCTTTTCAACTCAGGGACTTATGAATATTGGTTAGAGAAATTAAACTCGTAAAAATTGAAACCATAGAACAAAGCAAGGTCTTCTCCCCTAATGACAATAACATACTTAAACCCTTGTTAATGTTTGGATGTCCCTTAACTTATGTTTGGTAAGCTTTTCTCCTTCGATTGTTATTTGGAGTGAATTTTTTCCTTTTTATACATATGTATGCCCTACTGCTGGTCATGAAGATAGACTAAGATCACTTCATGTTGACAATCTTTACACTTGCAATTAAATAGATCATAAAGGACACTTATTTTACATTTGCTCCTTACACTTGCTAAATCCATATGACACAATGCTTTAGATAGACACTTGTTGTTAACCAATGGAGTTCTCTCTCTCTCTCTCTCTCTCTATATATATATATATATCTATATTATTTAGGAAAGATAGTGGTAAAAGAGACGAAGGCTAATCCAAGTCAAAGTACTGAATTAGTGAAGTTGAAGGACTTGTTCATACATCAAGATAAATATCCGCCACCTACCCCTTATCCTTGAGATAATTGGTTGGACAAGACTATCTCTGAAGACATGTTTTGGGATGAAGCCAAACACCAAGAAGCCTACACAATACCTCGCATTGATGGTGGTCTCCAGTTTATCGAACATAAATCTCGTACTAATTTTAGAGATACTTTCAGGGGAGATTTAATGTTGCGCTTTAAAAATGAGAAGAGAAAGTTGCCTCTCTCTAATACTTAATTCACATTCCTAAAGGAGCTACTCTCTAGATGAGATGATTGGGTGGCATATATTGCAGAGAAAGCTGGAGTACGTGACTGTATTGAAGAAGGCTAAAGTCTTCCATGTTATTGCCACTTCTACTTAGTTGTGGTTCCCGCAAATGAATGGAATGGAAGTATAGGGAGATTTAGTGATGCGCTTCAAAATGAGAGGAGAGAGCTACCTAATTTACATTTCTAAATGAGCCAGCCTCAAAATGAGATGATTGGGTTAAGTCCATTGAAGAGAAGTTGAAATATGCATTTCTTTTACAGAAAACTAGAGTTCTCCATTCTATTATCACTTCTACTCGATTGTGATTCTCTCATACGAGTGAAATGGAAGTATGGTAGGCCATTATTTTTTAGTGGAGCATCTAAAGTTTCCAGAGACACCATCCATAAATATTCATAATTCAACATCGGTACAAGCATGGTAGGATTTCTTCTATTATTTGGATGTTTTGCTTCAATTGTTCTTTTCTTTGAATACTATGTATGTCTTATCTTGCTAACTTCTTCCGTCATCCTTATAGGAATAGTATCATAATTAATTGCACCTAGTTAACCTCAAAATCTACTTCAAAAATTAGCATAGGCTAGCTAGTTCCTCTCGTAAGGAGTTACATTATATAAGCAAGCTTCAAGTGTAGCAAGCCACAATAGGCTTCAAATGCAGCAGGCCTTGAGTAAGTACGCCTCAAGAATTGCATGCTTTACATAGAGGAGCCCTAAGTAAGAAAGCCTCAAGTGAAATGAGCATTTCGATCAATAGGCCTTAAATGAAGTAGGTTTTAATAGACCTCAAGCATAACAAGACTCGCATACGGTAGGCCCTAATAGGCTTTACGTACAATAAGCTTGTTTTGTAATGAGTCTTGACGGGACTGTAGGACCAACATCATGTTCTGATTCAAAATTAAGAGGAGAAAGCTTCCTTTCCCTCACCCCTTGTTTTCCTTCCTTAGGAAGGTACAACTTGGATAGGTGGGCAAGTGGATTGTATCACCATAAAGCTATAGCATATGCTTCTCTTAAAAAAGAATAAAATCCTTGCTACCATCACTGCTTTCACTTGACTAAGGTTCCCGCATGAGTGCGATGGAAGCATGGCAGCCTAGGATCTATCGTTACATCATTACTTTAATTAAATAGCAGTTCTTGTACAAACACTAGATGCCAAGGCATTACTTGAGCTTAAGGCATAGAGTTCAAGATGCTAGGGCATCACTTGGACATAAGGCATGGAAGCCAAGATGCTAGGCATTGCTTGGGTTTCAACCATGAAAGTCGAGACGTTAAGGTGCCGCCTGGGCATCGCTTGGGCTTGAGGCATGCCAGTTAAGATGCTAAGGCATCTCTTAGGCCTAAAGCACAAGAGCCGAGATGTTAGGGTGTTACCTAGGCTTAAGACATAGAAGCCAAGATGCCAAGGAATCGCTTAGGCTTTAGGTGTGAAAGCCGAGATGCTAAGGCATCACCTAGGCTTTAGGCGTGAGAGTTGAGATGCTAAGGCATCACCTAGGCTTTAAGCATAAAGGCTGAGATCTTAAGGCATTGCTTGGGCTTTAGTTGTGAGAGTCGAAATGCCAGGGTATTACTTAGGCTTAAGACATGAAAGTTAAGATGCCAAGGTGTTACTTGGGCTTTTGGTGTGATAACTAGGATGTCAGGGCACTACATGGGCTTGAGGCGTAGGAGTCGAGATGTCAGGGTGTCACCTGGGCTTGAGGCATGAAAGTCGAGATGCTAGGGCATCGCTTGGGCTTGAGGTGTAGAAGCTGAGATACTAGGGTACTACCTAGGCTTGAGGTATAGTAGTCAAGATGTTAGGGCATCACTTGGGCTTAAACATGGAAATCAAGATGTTAGGGCCTTGCTTGGGCTTTAAGAGAGTAAGGTATAGAACAGAAAGATGAGTAAGATAATAAAAGTTTTATTATTGAGTAGCAAAATTCATTTTTTATTTACAAAAGCAATGTCATAGCTTTAACCCCTTTTTTTTTATTTTCATGCCTAATAAATCACTAATTATTTTCAAAACATTCGTATGCTACTACATAAGTATGGTAGCTTGGAAGCGGTTTGTTACGAATGTCGTTATCTTCAATGATAAGCTCCCCATTTTGAATTCTTTCATGGAACATCTTTCTTAAGTTTTGGAAATCCCTAATGGGATGATTTATTGTTCTATGAAATCGATAGTATTTGGGATTTCTTCTTTCATTCTCCATGAGTTAGCGCTTAACTCTTCGCAACTTGATAGCTTTATCTTGCAGCTAACGGTCGAGGATGACATATACCTTGCTCATTGGGCATGGAAACGAAAGAGTTTCTATATCTTTCTTAGGTCTCTTATTACAATTAAAGTCCTCACTTCCAGTCAAGAACATGAATGCTGCTCTTTTGTTAAGCTTACTACTTTCCTTCAATTGCCTCATAACAAAGTTGTTTGTCCTTCGTGCATTCACAACAAGTGTAGCAAAAGAACACAAGGAAAGGTTCTTCGGGTGTATAGCATACTCAGAGAACATCTCTTGGATATAGATCTTCACTTGTTCTCTTTCATTATAGACATCTTGAATGTCTAGAGTGCGTTCTCTAAAGCGCTTTATATAATCCATTAGATTATCCTCTAGGTTTTGTTGTGTTCTTCCTATGTTTGTAATTGTGATTCACTCCTAAGTGGAGAAAAATTTCTTCAAGAAGAGCTTACACGTATTCTCCTATGAACCAACTGACTCCGAGGGGATGTTAACATATCAAGTGTATGCTTTATCTGTCAATAATTTAGAGAATTCTCTACGCTTCAGGTCATCATCAAGCCTATAAAGCTTTAGGGTTTCAATAAATTTCAGTAGGTATTCCTTGGCACTTCCCTTCTTGCCATTGAATAGCATGAATTTAGGACTTAAGTAGTCCTTAGGATATGGCTTTGTTCTGATGCATTAATGATATGGGAGTTTCAACTCTAACACTTTCATAGACGACTTAGCTTGTATTTTCTTTATATAAATGTCCAAATCTTCTCTTGTTATAAAGAAAGTCTTTAGAGCAAAAGCTATAGATACAAGTAATAGAGCAGGAGAAGGAGCAACATTGGGATAAGAAGTAGATCTACTTAAGATTAGAATGGTAAGAATGGATAGAGGAGCAAGTATGTGTGAGGATGAAGAGCCGCTTAATTGGACTCTTATATTCTCTATTGCAAGGGTCAATTGTTATGCAGGTTCTACTAGGAAGGTTTTATTACCTCCTCCTTGATGGAGATCTTCCTCAATAATTGGATTAATTGGTTAAGTTAAGGTAATGGCGCTTAACTGTACAGCAACTATAGGATTTGGTACAGCCATACCTTGTTGCGCAACGGCAGTTGCAGCCATCCTAATAAGGATGAGTTGGAACATAGCCATGAACTAGTTTAAAGCCTTCGTGACTTCTTACATTGTCTGTATGATATCTAAAGGAGCCTCAGGCACTGGATAGTCCTAGCTAATATTCTCATGTGGTGAGAGTAGATTCTACTCAGTAAGTTCTACATTAGTGTCGAGCTCTTGGGATGTAACATCAAACGTATTAATTGCTCTCTTCTTGGGAGATATCATGACTTTTTACATTATCTGTATGGGATCTAAAGGAGCCTCAGGCAGTGGATAGTCCTAGCTAATATTCTCAGGTGATGAGAGTAGATTTTACTCAGTAAGCTCCACATTAGTGTCAAGCTCTTGGGATGTGACATCAAACGTATTAGTTGCTCTCTTCTTAGGAGATATCATGTCTCTACAATCACTCGTTCCTAATGAAGTTACCAAAATATAGATATAAGGGTCTGATTGGAGTAGTCACATGCATACTATGTGAGTGATGCATTGTACATGACTTTAAAGAATTGAAGCAAAACTGTCACTTGAAGGAGTGATTAGGTGAGAATAAAGCAAAGAAAAGGAATATGCAATCTTAGTGTCTCAATTGTACAAATGATAGACAATGTAATCTTGGGGGACCTCGAGCGTTCACTTTGTAACTTGAGCAAATGAGATCAATTTTTTGCCTGAACGCTATTTGATCATAAATAACAAAGTTTTCATAGGGGAACACCGTTTCTTTGATCTCTCTAAGAGTTTTAAATAAAGAGAAAAAGCTAAGTATTTACAGGCTCTTTGGTAAGATAACATCCATCCGATTATCTAAGTGATCAATGGATGAGATGAAGCTTACTCAATTCATAATTATCCAGAATGAGCTAACTAATGGTCATAAGGCCAGTAGTCTTCCTTATAAGTGCATGAGCTTATCTAAGAAAGGTCAAAGATAGACAGACTGGTTGAAGGTAGATAGATTAGTCCTACGATCCCTATTTCGAGCCCACCAAGCCAAATTTCCTTAAATCAACCCAATATATAGACCGAACTCTATAAGTCTCGTCACCTAGCCCAATGAGTAAAGCCTAAATAAATAATGGGTTTAACCTAATAACTAATATAGCAATTTTCAGCTTTTTACACTCTTAATACCTACTTGGAACTTACTAAATCAAGTAAGGTATGGTTAGATATCATATGCACAGGATTACCCACTCACCTGTATTAGATAGAACACATGTCATTATCCATAGGTTGGTACTTTTACAGTGTTTTTAGTTCACTGCATGGAATAAACACGTAATGGGATCTTTATTCAGTAGGAGTTGAATAAACTCATAATCCTTATTATATTGTTCATTTAGTTAAAATGATATATAAGAATAGACCCATAATACAAGTAAAACGACTAAAACTACCCTTTTCTTTTATCTTTATTTGTCTCTCTCTTTTGTACTTATAACAACATAATAACATCGTTATAAAAAAAAAAAAAACAACATATATAACATAGAATTACTATTAGATTTAAATTTGCAATTCCATGTCCAACGATTCATAAAAAATAAGAAAATGAAAGAGAAGCTAAAACTACAATAATGAAAAAAAAAAAGAAGTTTCCTTCTTTAGCTAAGCATATGGCCTTTGGAAATCCTCATAAAAAATAGGTCAAAAGAATAAAGAAATCCTATAATTTATAAAACAAATGAAGGGAAAAGGGTGTTCTTTGGCAAGTATTTGAAAAAAATTGAATCTTTAGCAATATGAGCGAATACATAACTTTGAAGAAAAACACTACTAAATTTGATGAACTTAAGACTAGATCTGATGAATATACTGGTCTCTCACACTAACCTCGATGAACAAATGACTAGATCCATTGAAACCATCATCTACAACATTGAAGCTTAGTTCTTTTATTTTTTGTTTTTTTTGCCTAAATTTGATGAATATATTGAATATGGACAGAGAAAAAGAAAGCTTATACAGAGAGAGTAAACAAATTGGACAAAAGACAGAGAAGATGAAAGCTTAGAGAGAGAGGTACAAAATAGACTGATAGTGAGTAATTGTTGACGATGGTGTGGTAGTAGTCGTGGCAACAATAGTAGGTGTATGATAGAGATATGGTAGTGCTGTGTTAAAATAGAAAGGGGTTTTTGTGAGTAATTTGCTCATGAAATCCCAATTCATAGATCTCATTAAAGAGTCTTGATTCCGTGTTTTAAAGAATCATAATTCAATGGTAATCATAATTCATCAAAGAAAACACAATAATAAGACATATGTAAGGAATAAAGAGAGAATGTCACTTGCTTGTTTGTCTTTTGGAATAGAATAGCTAGCAAATAAAAGATGTATACTTTAGGAATGCTAATTAACAGGGAAATGATAGAAAATATTATTTTGGTGTTTACTTCATATATATATATATATATTTATTTATTATAGGGAATAATTATTTTCATGTGCACTTTACCTCATAAATTATAGTATTAAATTGACTATAAAAAAATACTAATTTATTCCTAATTAATCATAAATTATAATATTAAGTTAAGAAAGGTATAATAATCATACTATTTAAACCTTGCAATCCCTCCTAACGGGAATAAAAATTTCCACAAAGAGCGAAAATTTTTTCCTCGTTCTCGGCAACACAACTATATCGAATAGGGTGAAAATGGAAAAGTAAATAAGAATTAAAATTCCCTATCAACATGTGCTAAGCACTTCAATGTCCAAGCCCGACCACAATGCCACTTTAATTCTTTCGCCCGAGAGGCACATTCTTTCGGATATAAATACTCCATTCCAAACATGTTCACATTATGCAAAATTATTTACAGTTTGTAGATCTGAAACCCTAGTCCATTTCCTCTCCTCTCATCTCTTCATTCACTCTTCTAATTTCATTCAGCTTGAAGATGGTAACTCTCTCTGTCTCTGTCTCTGTCTCTCTCTCTATTTTCGTGGGAAAAGATAATAATCGCATGTTTGTTTCCGTGTCTATTTCGTCTAATTTTGCAGGCAGACTCTCCTCGCAAGAAGTAAGCTTTCGATCGATCTTGCTGGAATACCTAATTTCAGACATGCATATTGTGGATTTTGATGTTATTTGTCTCTTTACTCTCGCAACTTGTCAAATTAGGGTTTTTGAGAAATGAAGAAATTAGGGTTTTTGAGATAAAGTTTCTACGTTTCTATACTTTTTGATTGAGTTTTCACGGTGTTAGATTTTGTAGAATATGGTCTATATGGATTTCCGACGCCCTTAATAGCGATTAATTTGCCTAGCCGATGCTAAAATAGCCTCCATTAATCTGTAAATCGTGAACCACGGAACCTAGGTACAGCCTTGCGACCATTCTTCATTACCAAACTCTGATGGGGGCTCACTCTTGCATTAGAGACCAATCCCTATGTTTGGTAGCAATTTCACAAAATGGGTAATTGAATATGGGTCTTCACTAAATACACGATAACTCCACTTACTATGCCACCCACAGGGGCAACTGGTACCCACTTGTACAATCACATAATATGTGGATAACGGTTGCTTATGTCATATCCGGTTGTGCCATTTTTGCCTTTGTCCTGGGTAATGACTCTTGTGTGATTATGCACATATATCCATTTGATAAAGTACAAAATTTGAGGCCTAGACGGGTTTATCATCTCTCTATGCTTAATTTGGGGGGAGTACATAGTTGTCTATCAAGAATGACTTAATTTGGAATATGTCACTTCTCAATGCCAGTGAAAGTGAACTATTGCTGCTTTGAGTGCTTTTGATGGTACTTGGTTACTGTATCAATAAGAAGTGAGACTAAGCTGGCCATTAGGATTGGAATGCACTGTCCCATGTCTTTGATGAAATGTTTATTTAGCATGCTAAATGACCAATTCCTTTGGTTTTTATTTTTTTTCCTTATATTTGCAACTTTGCATGCTCTCACCAGGTACTCAAGGTCCCCTTCTCCATGGAGAGAGCAATCGAGGTCTAGATCCAGGTCAAGGTCTAGATCTCGGTCCTGGTCTGTGCCAAGGGCCAGGTCACGTTCTAGAAGCCATGGCAGGTTGGTTTTAGTGAAGCCATCTGTTAGTTTATATTGATGTTGGGGAAATGATTGTTTTGTGAATTTGACTAAAGATTTTCTGTTCATTTTCCATCAATTTTGGTGTCTTGAACCAGATCAAGGTCCAGAAGTCATGGCAGGTTTGTTTTAGTTTCTTTTCAAATTATTCAACTCCTTTTCCCCCAAACATTGCAAGGGTCAACTGCTGTTGCTTCAAAGGTGTAAATAGTTAAAATTATGTTGTAGAGATGAATCTTCAAATCCTGGAAATACGCTTTATGTGACTGGCTTATCCACAAGGGTTACTGAGAGGGATCTTGAAGATCACTTCTCTAAGGAGGGAAAGGTAAAAGTTTATCTCTAACCTAGATATAGTATGGCAACATTGATACTAAGATGCCTAGATTGCCCTTGTCGTATATCTTTCTGTACTATATTTATTGCACATCTTGTGTGTCTTGGTTTTGTAGGTTGCTTCATGCTTTCTTGTGGTAGAGCCTCGTACCCGTATATCCCGTGGGTTTGCATTTGTTACAATGGAATCTGTTGAGGATGCAAACCGCTGTGTTAAATATCTGAACCAGTCTGTACTAGAAGGACGGTATATTACTGTCGAGAAGGTAATGATGTTTGACTAATGAATCACAATATAGGGATAGATTTTGCAAAGCATTTTTCTTAACTTGGAGGTTTTCTGGATATACTCAGAAGACATTGCATCAGCTATGTTGGCAGCTATCAAAGATGATCAATGATCAGTACACCGCTATCAACTTAAGTGAAACAGCTTGATCAATGGCCAGCTTAAACAGCTTTTCAAATGATCAGTTCACTGCAATCAACTTAAGTGAAACAGCTTGATCAATGGCCAGCTTAAACAGCTTTTCAAATGCATCTGATCAACTAAACATAGCAACTATATTCCAACAACCATACAACCTCAGCATTCCTTTTCAACTCTCAACTAATCAACGGACATTAGCAACAACTTTCTCTAGTCCGTAGCAAATGGTATCTCGTATCAGCATCCATTTGTTGAAGAACTATAAGTGCCTGGAAAATTTTTCATTTCCCTTTTTGTTGGGTTTTTCTCTTATCAGTATATTTTGAGTAGTAGTCTCCGTGAGCTTATTAATGTCTCTTTCCACCAGTAATGTTTTTGTGATGGCTTTTAGTTAATTGTGATTTACATCAACCTTCTATAATCGTAATGGTTTATAAATGAGACAATGCACTTGTTGTCTTCCAGTCACGGAGAAAGCGACCAAGAACACCCACACCTGGACACTATCTTGGATTGAAGAGTACCAGAGATCATGGTTAGAATCTTTTCTTCACTCTTCTTGACTGGACTCCTCAGTATGTTCTAGTAGTTTCTAATCAATTCTTTTCCTTCCTAGGAGGTTATCGTGGTGACCGTGGACGCTACCGTGGTCGTGATGATTACCATAGGTCTCCAAGACGCTCCCCATATCGTGGAGGTCGTGACTACTCTCCTCGGCGTTCACCTTACTATGGAAGGAGGAGGGAGAGATCCAGGTCACCCTTTTATTCCCCTCGTGGTTCTCGGTGATCTTGATGGCGGTTTTAATTCCCGGAGGTCATAACCCAGTATTGTAATGAGCTTGGCCTAAGTTTGGACTTGGAAGTTAGATACTGTCAGAGTACTATAGAGCAAACTCTTTTCTTCAGCTGCTGATCTTGATGATGGTTTTGATTCCTGAAGTCATAAGCTAGTAATGTAATGAGCTTGGCCTAAGTTTGGACTTTTAAGTTCAATGGTGTCAGAGATGATTATTAAAATGAACTCTATCTTCAGCTGCTGCTGATCTACCTTTATACAATTGTCTGGTATGTATGCATAGAGTTAGGTTTTCTTGAAATGATTAGTGTCTATCTTGTATGTTCTTAATATTAATCCTTTGTGCTTTAAATGCATGAAAAGTCTCCTCACCCAAACAAGGTGCATTTTAGGAGGAATATCCCTTGGTGAAAACTGGCCTTCCTGAACTCTTGTCAACTGGTTCGATTATAATTTTTTCTATAGTAAAGGTTTACCATACATCTGCTACTGCTAACTACGTCCAATCTGTGATCTAAAAGTAGCCAGAAGGCCGGGAAAGGTATGAACTGCTGAATTGGTCGTGGCATCTTGTTGTATTGTTTCCGGCTTGTGTTGACATATAAATGGCTTATGAAGAACAAACAAAGAGCAAAAGCAAGACTTGTATCGAGAAGACATTGTGAGCGCGATGGAGGCCAACATTTTCCTTGATGATTGCTTCAATTTCACTTTTTGAGTTATGTCCTTCCGTTGAGTCCATGAATCGCTGATCCATGTATGGTAGATCTAATATGTTTATAGCTAATGGGCGTGTTCAAGCTCTGGAAACAACAATGGACTACGTGTGTTTCTAACCACCCACTCTTTTACCTCCATGGCCATAGGTTCATCCGATAGTGATACATAGTGAAAATAGGTTTTGAAGCATGTGCCCCTGCTGCCCATCCTGTCATCCTTTAGACGAGTAGTTATCATTGGCTACTATTAGCTAGTGTTGTCAGGCCACTGCCGGGGTGATTTTATGATTTTATGGCTCTCTTCATTATTTAAATTACTATGCTTAGAAGAAAAACTTGTGCATCCGTAAAAATATTGATGGAATAAATCCATTTAGGGATGGTATGGAGCAATTCAAAATTCAAGTCCATAACTTACTGAACCTGTATGTTAACAAACTTCTTAAACAACTGGGCCCACTGATAAAATTAGTAGTATATCAGCTAGCAATTATATTCACACCCTACTGAACGCCTCAGTTGCATTAGATGCAGAACGAAGCTCTGTTTGACATTTTATTCAGCCTGAAGTGGCTATAATTGTAATTAAATACAAGGAATAGATGGGACTTTACTTGGTGGGGTGTGCTAGGGCTTTGCAGTAGAACAACAAATGGGCGATAGAATATTTTATTCTTGTAAATGAGGTGGAAAACCAGTCAATTGGGATTGGGTAATGCACTTGTCTGTGCAATCACTTGCTCAAACGTTGGCCTCCCTAATGATAATTGCCATTCAACAAAGGCACGACAGATGAAAATAATCTCTCTATAGCTTTTATCCAAAAAGCAGTGCGTGCATTGAGAGCTAATATGAGCATGCCTTTGTATTAGGGGCATCTGGCCAGGTTTCAATGCCAGACTTAATGAAATTGTGGCATTACTTTCTATCACTGTTAGGATCTTTGCTTGATTTAGCGTGGATTCCCAGTTTGATATCCATAATGAATTATTTCTCCTGCTGCTTTGAAACATTTTTTGCATTAGATGTGAAGATCTTGAGTAAAAGCCATTTCTCAGTCATTAATATATTTTAGTCTTGTGACTGAGGTGGGGAACAAGTTGAAGTATGATTGAATCTGTAATAATCGGTTTTAATAAAGAGTAAAGAAATAAAATAAAATAAAATAAAGGGAGTGGCAAAGTGTGGTGTTAGATAATTGTTTGGTTGATAATAACGTAAAGAACTGATGTTAAATATAGTGTGGTGGCCAGAAGTTCAATAAACAAGTTTGGTTTGAAAAGAATACAAAAGTTAAAACTTTGAAAGTATGGTTTTCGAAGAAGGAAAAGGTTTTGCAAATTACAGAACCACTATGACCAATTGGTAGGTTCACTAGGAACCGTGCAACCAACTATTATTATCATAGAATGTTAGTCTAGACTAGCCAACCGGTCTTCATGGAACCAACTCTTACCAAAGCCTTCCTTAGCTTTTCTTTCCTTTCCTCAACCTAAACTAAATCCTAATCTGACCTAATGTACTTCGATGATTTAAATTGTCTTCAAAGTACTTTTAAACTATAGGATTTATACAATTATATTACCCATATCTGTACTAAAATATGTGGGAGTTAGGTAGACCTTAATGAGTCTAAGTGGAGGCAAGAGGACAAATGGAAGCTACAGGCTTAAGCTTAGGACAAGCGATCAACTAAAGCGTGTTGTACTTAATGTCAGGTATTGAAGTTAGTGAATATAAGAGCTTAAGGGAAGAACTACTCCAGGTATGAGGATACCATGTCTGATCCTGTGCTTTTGTAGAATAGAATTCTATATATCTAATTCATATTCGGTTTAACGAAATTGTGGGTGTTGTGTACATATTGGGCTTAAAGGACCGGAGTGCTGGTGATCATAGTGTGACATCCTATTGATATATATGTAGTGTTGTTATGAATAGAGTTCCATATCAAAAAGATACGGGTAGATATAAGTTATTTAATTGGACATTAGTGTTGGAGAGTACTCAACACTACATATTTATGTAATAGGGTTAATGTTGCATTTGGTAGATAAACTTTGCTAAAATATGTAATTTATTATCTAAAATTTGAAAAGATTAATTTAATATCTAATTAAAGTTTTTCTAATCATTTATATATATATATATTACTTGACTAAATTTTGTTCGTTTCCATTTGCTGATATGGCATGAGTGACATATGGTAATGGGTTAAACTGACATATAGCATTTTTTTTTCATACTAATTTAGATTTGATGACATGACACTAGTTAACATGTGGCAGTAGCTCTAATTGCCACATAGCAAACAAGCGGCATCTTTTTTCTTAGTATTTTACATTCGCTGACGTGACATTAGCTAGCACATGGCAATATATCTAAATGCCACGTGTCACCATGTAGTACCACATGTCAACCAATATAATGCGGTACAATTTTTTTTTAATTTCTACCAAACATAACAAAGATTTAAGCATATCATATATTACACCAAGCTCATAAGTACTATTCTTCATACAATAACTTAAGACAATCCATATATATATATATATATGTATATAAGGTTTTTTTCATGAAACTTTTTATGTGGAATTTATGAAAGAAGAAAGAGGGTTTTGAAGTGCAAATTGTAATTTTTCAATAGAGAAAAAGTCAATTTTGCTTTAATTTTTCTCACTTGATTTAATTTTCAATTTAAAAAAAAAATGCTAAATTCTTAATCTACTTTGTAATTACCTTTGAATCATAAAAAGATTCAACAAAAAAAAAAAATTATAAAATGTGCTTGAAATTCATATCAAAATAAGTTCCTCAAACATGTTCTATAGTTGAAGAGTTCATTTCAAAATGAATTTTAAGTACGTTTTAAAACTATTTTTCTAAAAAATTTTATATGATTCAAAAGTAATCATGAAGTAAATTAAAAATTGATCATTTTTTCTAAATTAAAAATTGAATTAATTAAGAAAAATTGAGTTAAAGTTGACTATTTCTTTAGCAAAAAATAATAAGTTGCACTTCAAAACCTCATTTCCTCTTTCACAAGTTTCACATGGAATGTTTCATGAGAAAAGCTTTATATATATATATATATATATATGGGTTATCTTAAATCATTATGTGAATAATAGTGCTCATGAGCCTAATGTAGTGCATGCTATGTTTGGATCTTTGTTGTGTTTAGTTGAAATTTAAAAAAAGTTTTTTGACATCAATAAATGTAAAATAATAAGAAAAAGTTGCTACATAACAAACACATTATAGTTGGAGTTAGTATAAATTATCACAAAAACTTTAATTAGGTATTAAATTGATCTTTTCAAACTTCGAATAGTAAATTGTATATTTTGGAGAAATTCAGACACCAAAACATCATTAACCCTATGTAATATATTTTTGTGCATAATACAGGATCATGAGTTATCCTAAACTTTAGGATGGTAAAGCAATGATGTATGTTAAACTAAAATCAAAAGATGATAAATGATTGATGTGCATTAAATAACTACTTTCCATGTGAGATATGTTGTTGCCTACTCATGTGCGTGTTTGTACTGTTTCCTTGTATTGGGCATATTGTTCACCCTTTCAGGACTTTTGTTTTTAGATGTAGGTGCCTTAAGAGAAGCAAACCTTGACCTAAGATATGATTTGGCGATTAATGGGCTCATTAAAGTTGTGATGTAGTAGCACAACCACATTTAGGCTAATGTGCAAACTTTTTAAGCTCATGCTGATGCTTAGAGACAGAAAGGGAAGTGCAAACTGGGAGAGGTCATGGACATGGTGGAGACAGGTAGGATGGTTCCATTGTTTTGGATCAATTTGTAAGAATGGCAAGAGAATTTAACCTAGTGCCTAATGACTATTTAGGGGATAAGGTATGGATGGAAAATATTAATGAAATGAATAATTCTAAAAGCTTAACTTTAGCATGCTACATTATTAGTACTTCTCCTTAAGTTAGCTAAATGACATCGACTTGTGAATAACCACATTTAATTTTAAGAAACATTCTACATTTGTCCTCTTCTCTGAAAGCTCTCCCTCTCTCTATATATCTGTTCCTCTTCTCTGAGACTTACATCTTAACATTCAAAGAAACTAGTTCTACCCCTAAAAAAGCATGAAACTAAAGCTGTTTCCACCATTCTCATCTCTCTCCTTAAATGCAACAACACTACTCCATGTCCTCATCATGCTTGTGTCCACTAATATCCAATTGACCCTTTAGTAATCCTTGCTCCCGTAGAAGCACGGTATTTAATGCATCAAAAGAAAAGTTTTCATTCTAAACATATTAAATAAATAAAGTTCCTCTTATTTCCTTAAAGATTATGTTTGAGGAATCAGAGCAAGGAGAAACTATTTAGTGATTATTCATTAATAGCATCATTGTTGGGATTCTGATCATTAAAGTTGGGATGAGCTAAAATCCCATGTCCCTTAAGATTGATTTGGAAGCGTGTGTTTGAGAATCAAAGAGTTAACCTCAAGAAAATGAAGCATTTTTTTTTTTTGTCCTTCAAGAGGGGCACAACTACAGTATGATCAACTACATCTAGGGTATGAACCACCATACAAATTTATATAATTATATTGCCCAAATCTGTACTTACAAAAGTGGGAGTCAGTCCTAAGTGAGTGTAGTGCAAGCAAGTAGACAAATGGATGTTAAGGCTTTAAGCCTAGGATAAGCAATCGACTAAACTTTTCACCTCCAAGGGGAGGTGGAATCTGTAATATGCTACCAAATAAGAATATTCTTAAGAGTTTACATGCCATTTTTCCTTCTGCATACGTAATACCTTTTAACATGAATGGCTTTCATCAAATACTACCACTTAGATTTAGGTCCTGAGAGACTAGATGGAGCTCGGGCATTATTGTAGTGCTAATGCGGCGCCTGTTACACCGAATAGTAAGATTTTAATGGGTGTTCTTCCCCATCATTAGAACTCCAGATATACGCTCTATAGCATTAATTATACTCTATAGTATATACGTCAATTAGAAAAGAGTACCCTTCGTTTTATGTTTTACTCCTAATAGGGTTTGGAAAAAGTTAAAAACAAAAGACAAAAAAAAAAAATAGAATATCAGACGAAGAATTCAAACAAATTCATCGACTCAAAAGTTTGTTGTTTCCCATTTGATGGAGGGATGGAACCGTAGCTCGATCGGGCAAATCCAAACCACAACTCTAACTCTCACTTGCGTGAAGCAGAAAAAACAAATTTCCCAGATAGAAAATTTGAATTTGAATTATTAACCGGATCACCATGGATATAAGAAAATGTTTGGTCTAACTTTCGAGGGTGCGCCAGGCGTAGTGCAACACATGGCACAAGGGTCACAGAAGCAAGCTCCCGCTATGAACCCTCCCTCTAAGAAAGATTAATTTAATATCCCATGGGCCTATGGCCAACGTATTACAAATAAAAACGATAAGGAACAGAAACTACATTTGACCGTGACCCACAGGCCGAGAAAGGTATAACTTTATTACGCGTCCGACGGTTTCATTTATATTATGTCTGGCCGACGCTAATGTGGAATGCTCGATGTGGGATAAACGTGTCTCTTCTCTGCAGCAACTCTTACATGTGCATCAACCGACAACGATTACATCCTAGATTTGGAATCCTTTGATCACCATGCCTTTGCCTGAAACTCCATAAATCCATACGTTACAAAGTGAATCTGCCAAGAGAGAAGCATTGTTAATAGTGTACGACATTCTTGCATACAAACATACAAAAGAAGCATGTCTTTGTTCTGTGTATATATATATATATTTGGAACTTTCCACGTTGAAATTATATTTGGTTTGCTTCATAACTTCCACAACAATTCTGTGGTAACCCTTCATGTTAAATGCTATTAATATGAATTGTGTTCGATCAGTGATGGCAGCGGCTGTGATGTGCTCAATAGCGATATGCTTTTGGTTTTGGTAATCGATCCATACTGATTTTTTCACTGAGAGATTTGTTGCTAGGATTTGGTGGTATGCTTTGCCAATAAACTGAATGCATTGATGGTAAGTATGAGTACTGTAGCAATATCGTCATTTGGGGGGAACCCTTCTTGTCTCGTCGCTGAATTCATCTCCACATCAATTGATTCTCGATCATTTTGATGTGCACGAGATGAAATATTGTTCGATTCCTCTTGTGCATTCTGCATTTTTTAAAAATCATATCTTGGAAATGGAATCTGAGTTCAAATGCTATTGACGCAGGAAGGAAGTTTGCTGAAAGATCTGCTTTAGTCAAAAGAACACTAAGCTACAATTAGTATATCGGTTTGCAACTGGATGAACTGCATTCTGCACGCTAAGAACACCTTCAGCTAAAGGACGAGGGCGCCATGAAAACCTGGCAAGTGATAGTCGACTGTACCTTCCTTATTGTCATGAGAACCACTCGTCCAATCTGCAGTGAAAATACACTTCAACTGGCATTATTGGGTGCACCAGGAGACAACACAAGTATAAGCAACAATGTACATAATTGTTGCTCTCATTGCACAAATTAGAGAAATGATTATTGGGAGAATACAAATTAAACGTGCCTTTGCTCTCTATGAGGCCACTTGGAACTTTTCATGCTAGAGTTATACTTGGGTTACTCAGATTACTTGCAAGATGAAAAACGTTGTGCATTTAAATTTCACATATGCTTGGCCAAATTAAATGAATAAATAAAAAATTTCACATATGACCGTCCATATTTTACATATCTCAGCAGTATGATGTGGTCGAAGGTTTTTATTGTTAGCAAGTGAACAAACCGCTGGATCTTTTTAATCCTCGAAGTATCATTGTTATTCAAAATGTCACCAAGCCACACATGTTTTGTTACTTAAAGTGTCCACAAGCAGTAGATTTTTTCTTACTATGGTTTTGTCCCAATTGAAAATTAAAATTTACAATTGGATCCATTAGGAAAAGTCTATAAATCCACCACTGTATATACTTGTTCTTCTCCAAAGGTACGGTAGATTCTATATAATTCGACTTGTTGAGAAAAGTCTATAATCCACCACTATAAATACTTATTCTTCCACAAAGATATAGTACATCCTATATAATTCGATCTATTGAGAAAAATATATAATCCACACCTGGCACTATGATACTTGTTCTTCCACAAAGGTGTATTAGATGCTCTTTTTTTTTTTTCCTTATCCATATAAAACTTACAATTAACAAAGAAAAGTGAAAATTATATGTAAAACCTTGTAACCTCAATACTTTATGCCTGTCGAGACAGTGCGTCACTCCTTGTGGTACAAATTAAATGAAACCTCGCACTCCATTTATATCATAAACTTGTTAAACAAATATTATCAAATATCCTCTTGTTATATGAGTACTGATTTTTTAATAGAATAATTGCATCAACTTTTCTAGATGTAATTTATATAAATATATATAATATTTAGGAAAAAAAAAAACGAGAAATAAATTAGCACTTTATCTTATTTAGGAATATATCAATTAACTATTGAGCTTTCTTCAACTTATGATAATTTCTAAACTTTAATAACACCATGTTTTTCCAAACTCGCCAGCCCGGACAGAATCCTAGAGCCACTTTTGTCTTCTCTGCCAGGCACAGACCAAACTGTACACCAACAAATGTCCTCTTACACCGAATATGGCAGAAAATCTTCCTTTTGTCATTTTTACTCTTTTCGGGATAATAGTAGGATATACTTTTTATTCCTTCTGAGAAGTATTATATTTATCGTCTCCTCTTATATATTTTATCTTGAAACGCTTATTGTAAATAACCTTTTTATTATAATGGCCGAATCAGTTATTGCATTCGTTATTCTTAAATATTCTTTTATTATTGTAAGTTTATTCCAAGTGAAATTTAATTCTTATCAGTTCCTTTTAGTAGGGAATCATGGTGAATAACCCTAATCATCCACTTGTGCATAATATAAAGTAGGATTTTAAGTTGTGTTGTGCTTATTTGGTGTATAACAGCCAATCAAGTTAGCTTTCATTTTAGCTAAACTCTCACTTAAAACCTACATGGCTTTCTTCTATAGTTAGAAGGATCCATCCCATCTTGTGGATTCCTAATTTGATATCCATAATGTTAATGAATCGGTTTTACTGCTCCTTTGAATTATTTTTGCATTGGATGTGAAAATTTCAAGTAAAGGCCATTTCCCCGTCATTAACAGATTATTTTAGTCTTCTAAATAAGTTGGGGAGCCGGTCGAAATATCATTGAATCCCAGGAAAATGATTTTCTTGGAAACATTCTCGTCATGAAAAAATGACTTGTTCTCATTGAGACTATCAGAAGCAATTTTAATTTTTTCATAAAAAGACGCTAGATAACATTTCTTATGAACCTGGTCTAGTTGTCATATCTTCCTTACTCTGATAAATATTCACCTCTAAGAGGAGGGGTGGAGTGGACTATGCGACATGGTCCCCAAATAAAAATATTAATTTAACAGACAGACAAAGCCCCAAGCTGCATCGTGGGAGTTTATTAAGACTAAAACAAACAACAAAAAAGAAAGATCATATTGACACTAGTTTCGGAGGATGCGCCAGGCCCTTGCTGTAGTGCAACGCATGGACGACGCGTGAGGATCCCAGTAGCAAGCTACTGCAGTGGACCCTCCCCTTAAAAAGATTAATTTAATATCATGTGAGCCGATGGCCCACGTATCAGATATTAAACTGATAAGAACAGATACTACACTTGATCTTAGCCAAAAGGCCGAGAAAGGTATGAGGTACCCCGTCGTTGGACGGTTTCTTTTATATTCCGTCTGGCTGATTCTAACTTCCACATATTCTATGTATGACAAACTTAGTTTCTTCTTTCCAGCAACATTTACAAGTCATCGATCATCAAGAGCCAATATTTGGAAAGTCTTTGATCACCCTGCCCTTGCTTTAACACCGTGAACTCATACATGATGAAGCAAACCTGCCGAGAGACAAGTATTTGTAGTAGTCTACGGTATTCTTGCTTACAGAAACACAAAAGAAGCATGCCTTTGTCCTGTATATAACCATTTAGAATTTTTCATGTTGAGATTCTATTTGGGTTGCTTCAGAACTTCCAAAGCAAATTTTTGCGGTACCCCTTCATGATAAATGCCGTCAAGATGAGAACTTTGTGAATTTATATATTATATACCAGCGTTTCATAGTAGTCCAAAGCTATGAAGTATAGCATAGATGAAGAATTTCCGTTGTATGCAAGTGAACAAATTACTGATACGTGGATCAAGGATTCTACAAACTAGAGTTCTTTTTATTTAATCCGTAATGAAATTTTTATTGACGTTTTTATTTTATTTTTGTATCATTATTCTTCAAGATATTACTAGCGCACAACAAATTCTGCTATCTCTATAAACCAGCAGCCTGTCTTTGTTTAATAGATCATACGCTTCTAGTTCCACCTGTCTCATACTGCTATTACTTATTGTCCTTCAAGAGAGTATATCCTGCGGAAGTTATGTTTACTTAATATTTCTATTAATTGTTGGCCAGGACAAACAAAAGTGTAATGGATGGTATAATACTCTTGGCGGGCTGAATCACATGATAGACATAGTCAGGTGGAAGCTTTTTCCATCTAGATCAGGGATGTCAGTGAGTCAAGTTGTTGGCTAAACAGCTTGAACTTGATTTTGAACCGTTTGAGTAGTTTATAGCACTGCAATCGAACTTACCAAGCATTGCTTATCCAACTTTGATTATTAAGTCAATTTTGGTTTGCTGTAGTTACACCAGTTAAAGATAATAATTTATTTGGAAGGTGCTCCCAGTAAAAGGTGTACATATTTGCTCATAGCCCTTCATCGAAAGAAGTTGGTATATAGGGAATTGGGCATATCGAACCAATTCTCCTTACTTGTTCATTAGGAACTAAGGAATTGATGGATATACCTTGAAAGCAGCAGTAAAGAAAACAAAAGGTCTCTCCTAATGAATGTTTACCCTCTTTAATCTTCATATTGCTCTAAATATTAATTTTAAGTATGCTGTCTCGCATGTGGTGAGACCCCATGATTGGCTAGTTTTGTATGTGCTGTTTTTAGCTTACCTCTATTGTGTTGGTTTTGTAAGCTGACTGCGTCTTGTAGAAAGAAGCAAATTATAACAATTGGGGTAACACCGGATGTGAGTTTCTTGGCTATTGTTCTTCTTTATTTCTGCTTCCCACCGCCCCCTTAAGAGTGGACTCATTTTGGTTCTAATGAGGTGCTGTTCATCCTGTGTATCGGGTTCAGAATTGGAATCGGAAGCAGAAAAGGGGAGTGCAGTTCTTTATATGCCAACAGTTCAGTGCATAGATGTTGTGCAGGACATAGCGGTATTGGGTTTACCGAAACTGCCTATTTGACTTACATCAAGCTCTCAAACCCTGACGCCTTTTGTTTGATCAGTGGCGGTAGCTGTTGTGATGTGCTCGATAGCAATATGCTTGTGTTTTTTGTTATCGATCCACATAATTTTTTACTCAGAGACATTTGCTTGAGTTATTTGGCAGTTTGCTTGCGACTAAACTGAATGCACTGATAGTAAGTATGGCTAAGCATCATCTGCAGGGCACTCTTCATGGGCTAATTGACAGTATTTAAATGAAAAGCTCGTGCATTTATATAAGAACATTAATGGAGTGCATTCATGAAGGATAGAGGGAGAGCATTAAAAAATGCAGTCCACAGCTTAAGGAGCTTGCAAGGAAGTGACATGGTGAAGCCCAATGGCCATGAATGAAATTAACTCGACTTACCAAAAGGATTAGGAAGGTTTGTGTACTAGGAAGGTTAGGAGCTTTCTTTTATAGCTAGTCTCACTCACGCTATTATCCTGTGTCGGACAAACAATCAAGACTTACAAGTGCACCATGAGCCTAGAATTTGCAGTGTTTGATGACCCTGCCTTTACCTTGTCTCCATGAATCCATAACGTGATGAAGTGAATGAAGTCGTGGAGAGACAAGTTTTTGCAATAGCGTACAAAATTCCTTGCCTACAAAAGCACAAGCGAAGCATGTCTTTGCTCTGTATACAATACAACCGTTTGCCGCTTTTCATGCTAAAGATATACTTCGGTTGCTTCGTGACTTCCAAAGCAATTTTGTCATACCCTCTTCATGATAATTGCCATGAAGATGAGAAACTTGTGCTTTTAATATCTCAAACGGTTGGAGGGTTTTCAAAGTTGCATGAGACCTCAGAGCAGATTCGGCAATCGGCATATCAAGGAATTTGCAAACTAGAATTCGTCTTCATTAATATAATTTACAACTCAATCTCAGTAAAATCTTGAACACATAATGAGCACGTGTTCTCCCACAAAGGTGTAATAGTTTCAAATTTTCCTTTCCTTATTACTGTAGAACATTAAATTGATTTAAAAAAAAAATTACTTTATGTATAAATACTTTATGACTTCCATGTTCATGCTCACTAAAGTTTATCTACTTTCGAATTTGAATTCTCAAAGATGTTGATCCTCTCTTTTTAGGTTTCTAGAGAGAGACTTTTCTCTCTAGTAAAAATTTTTCTCTTATCTCCTATCTGATTTTAGCATCTTCCATTGTGAGGCTAAGTTTCCCCCCCCCCCCCTAAAATCTTTCTGCTTATTCTATCCGCTTATCTGGTTTTAACTTCTCCTCTCTGTCATAAGTTATGTTCCTATGCTCCATTTTGTCCAACAGACTCGCTTGTGCTTCAGCTAGATGGATCAGACACACGAGCCATCAGATCAACGATGATGGCCTTCATATCCAGGATTCGGAATTTTCTGAGACCAATAAAGGGATTCATCTTTTAGTAGGCAAAGTGATCAATGATAAAGTAATACACAAAAATGGAGTTATCAAATTTTTGAAGCATGCACAGGACGATTCCTCCACTTTGAGATCTCGAGTTGATTGTTGGGCTTTCATTTATGATGCACTGAAAGAATCATGGGCAAATTTTCCAAACTTTAATGACATTATGGCTAGATAAATGCAAAAACGTATTATTTCTCTGTCTGATTTCAATAATTATTTTCATCTATCCTAGTCTCAATTCATATTATATCTATGTTGTTGCATTTACATCATTGCATCTTCTAAACGCACCGACCCAATTTAGACACACTCGAGAGCTGGATTCAAATCAAAATCAACAGGAGGAATCAAACCAGTAGTTCCATCTGAAACTTTGCTATACAAAACCAAATTCAAAACAGAACAGTTTACTCGATCTTTAGAGGGACACGCATCCGTGATGCATGCAATTCCATCTCAAACTTTTCAATTTAAAACCAAATTCAACGTAGAAATATTTAACAGATCATTAGAGGAACACGCATCATGGATGCATGTTGAATGAGATGTTTTGTCATGAAGGCAAGATTTTCACTGATTTATGGAATTCCCAGGTTCTACTTCACAGAATTATCGATGGTAAGTGCATGTGATTGTCATGTACCAGGACTCTGTGTTCCACACGTATTTCTCGTTAAGCGAGAGGAAATTTTTGGAGGAGGATTAGCATTCAGAACATTGATCCAGCTTTAGAATAATAACGTATAATCTGTTTAAACTATATATCCTTGGAAGTGTTTAATAACATATTCTGTCTAGTTTTATCACATATTTTTGAATTGTCAGATAGGGCAGACACACAGTCGATGAGCGGTATAATCCTTGTGTTGAGCCGAATCATCGACATAGTGAGGTGGAGCTTTTCTCTTTTTGAATTGGGAGTGTTAGCAGATCAAGCTGGTGTTCGAACTACTTGAATCTGGCTTTGAAACTCCTGAAGATGCTTATAGTTCTGGACTCAAGCTTACCAAGCATCACTTATCCAACTTTGATTTGGTTTTAATTACACTTGCCCCCAATAGGGGTGATAATTCGAGTGCATCGCATGTACTGCAGGTGCCTATTGTGTTGGTTTTCAAAGCCGATTGCTTCTTGTTGGTTTTCCAATTTTTTTTTTATTTTTTTTATTTTTCTCCTCTTCCGTGAAGATGTGTTTCCAGGTTAAGAACTCGAAGTGGAACGTTAAGAAAAGGCATCTATTGTAAGATAAGAAAATGAGCCCCACAGCTCTCAGTATAGCAGCTTCTGGCTATCTGGGAAGCAGCAGAAACGCTTTAGATCACCTGGCACCAGAGATTAAACTTCTAAGAACAGATACTACACATGATCTTAGTCAACAGGCTGGGCGATGTACGAGTTTCGTTATTGTCAGATGGTTCTTTTTATCTTCCGTCTGGCTGACGCTAACTTTCCCATATCCGAGGTCGGACAAACTTAGTTTCTTCTTTCCAGCAACATTTACAAGTCATCCATCATCACGAGCCTATATTCGGAAATCTTTGATCACCCTGTCTTTGCCTCGACTCCCATGAATTCATACGTGATGAAGCAAATCTGCCGATAGACAAGTATTTGTGGTAGTGTACGGCATTCTTGCTTACAGAAACACAAAACAAGCATGCCTTTGTCCTGTACATAACCATTTGGAACTCTTCATGTTTTATATTTGGGTTGCTTCATAACTTTCAAACCAATTTTGTCGTACCCATTCATGATAAGATAACGCCAGTTATATCTTATATACGACCGGTTTCATACAAGTCCAAAACTTATGTAATGTACCGTGGTTGAAGGTTTCCATTGTATGCAAGTGAACAAATTACCGATACCGTAGATTAAGGATTCTATAAACTAGGGTTCTTTTTCGTTAAATCCGTAAGGAGATTTTTATTGACATTTTTGTTCCTCTATGTATCATTACTTCAAAATACTACTACCAACCAACAAATTATGCTAGCTCCATTAACCAGCAGTAATCTTTATCTGATAGATTGTCACCTTCTAGTTCCACCTCTCTCCTACTGTTATTACTTATTGTCCTTCAAGAGAGTATATCACCAGGAATTTTCATGTACTTAATATTTCTATTAATTATTGGCGAGGACAAAGATTAGTTCAATGAATGGTATAATAATCATGGGGAGTTGAATCATATGATGGATAGACATAGAGAGGGGAAAAATCCTTTTTATTTGAATTTCTCTACTGCTCTAAATATTAGTTCCAAGTATGCTAATAAGTGAGACCACATTAGGTAACGTAACATACGATTAAAATGAGATGATTGGCTTGTTTTATAAGTGCTATAGCAGTGTTTTTAGTGTTGCCTGTATTGCGTTGGGTTTCTTAAACTGACTGCTCGGAGAATGAAGGAAATTATAGCAATTGGGGTGAAATTGGATATGAGTTTCTTGACTATTGTTCTTATTCTTTCTTTCTCTCTCTCTCTCTCTTTTTCTTTTTTTTTCCCTCTCTAGAATGGACTCATTTTACTCGCAATAAAGTGCTGCTCATCCTCTGAATCAAGGTTCGGAATTGGAATGGGAAGCATAAAGGGCATCTTCGAGTGCAATTTCTTTATATGCCAGCAGTTCAACGTATAGATTGTGTGCAGGACTTGGAAGACTTGGTTTTAGTAAACTGCCTACTTGACCTACCTCAAGCTCTCAAACTCTAATGTCTTTTGTTTGATTAGTTGTTTGTTGTTGACAGGGACATGTATCCTTAAGTAACTCTTAATCCGGTTTGGTACGAATCCTTTTATGATTCGTAGCTTTTTTTGCAATCGATGTTTCATTACTCCACAAATTAAACGTGTCTTTGTTCTCTTTGGAACTTTTCATGTTGGAATTGTACTTAGGTTGCTTCATCACTATATATGCCATTAAGTTGAAAAACTTTGTACATTTTGCTTAAAGATTGCTTCAGTTTCACTTTTTGAGTTATGTTCTTCCATAAAGTTCATGAATTGCTGATCCATCTATGACAGCTCTTATATATTTGTAGCGCAGGCATGCCCGAGCACTGGAAACGACAATGGATACGTGTTTCAAACCGCCAAGTGTTTCTTTCCTCCATGGCCATGAGTTCATCTGATGCACTGAGAATAGGTTATGAAGCATGTGCCCAAAATGCACATATGCATTTCGTATCTCTTTACATATGTAGTTGACAATACTTAGATGAAAAACTTGTGCATTCATAGAAATATCGACAGATTTCATCCATTAAGGATGGTAGGGAGAATTTCAACATTCAAGTCCATAGCTCATAGAGCTTGCATGTCAATTTAGTGTGCTTATTTTTCATTGAAATTCAATGGGTAATAAATACGTCAGTAAAATAACGGGTCAGTATACTCATAAGGCAATAATATCACATATAGTTGGGGTGAAAAGGCCTTTCAGTCATTTTTTCTGAGTGTTTCAAAAGTAGAGTTAAGAAAGTTATTGTGAATTCCATTGGCTATGAATGAAATCAGCTGGACTTGAGTAGGGATCAAGCAAATGACAGAACTAATGACATATATATTGTCTTAAGACGAGAATAAACTTCAAATTAGATGCAACCAAGCCCATTGATAGAACTAGTAGTGTATCAGCTAGCAATATATTCACCCACTTTTGAACGCCTTAATTGCATTAGTTGCAGAAGATTAGTTGCATATTTTAAATTTTCAGTTTAGCAATACCATATTATTCGTCTTGAGATGGCCATAATTTTCACTGAATGCAAAGAGTACTTGAACTTGACTTGGTGGGGGTGTACTGAGCCCTTGCAGTAGTACAACATATAGCCGGCAGATTATTTTGTCTTGTGATCGAGGTGGAGAACCAGTTGAAGTATCCATTGAATCCGATGAAAATAGTGATTTTTGGAAACATTATCATCATAGAAGAATGATTACTTTTCATTCGGAAAAACCAGAAGTAATGCCAATTCCTCCTCTAAAGAACCTAGATAACATTTCTTGTGAACCTGCTTCTTCTTGTGATACTTATTTGATAATTTTTTGGGCGCGATATGTGATATGGCTAACAAATGGAGGTATCCTTTTAATTAACATGTTTTTCCTTCTGCTTTTGTATTTCCTTTTAATATCGATTTTTTAATTCAAATGCCCCCATCTTGATTTTGGTCTTCATAGTTTGAGAGACTGGATTGAGCCTAGTCTTATCAAAACCAAAGAGAAGAATTGGGAGGGCTTGAATAACATAGCAAAGCTCACATGAACGGTATTTGGACTAAGATTTGTGAGGTGCCCCAGGTCATTGTCACAGTGCGAATGCATGGACGCCTCATGAGGATCCAAATAGCAAGCTTTCAATGGGCCTTCTTCCTAATTAGTATCTCAAGATACAAACTCTGTATTATTAAGTTATATACAGTATTGACAGGATAGAGTACTTTGGCTGGTATTTTAATCCTAGCAGGGGGTTAGAGAGACATCAACTAATTTGGTATTTAGTGGGGATTCTTGTATTTAAGGATTGTAACAAGATTGAACAAATTCATAAACTGAACAAAAGTTTTCCCTTTCCCAAGCGGATGGGTGATAGTTTGATGCTGCAGTCCAGATCGAAGGGATTGGTTTAAACTGCTAAACCAATGCAAATGAGTTTTCCAGCTAAAGTGGACAAAACCGTATATCAAACTAAAGCAGTTTGTTTCATGGTTTTCTTAATTGAGGTTTATGGTTCAGAAAGTCCTTAAACCCGGGTTACTTCTCTGTTTGAGTCCCTCAGACTTCCTATCTTCTTCTGCTTTGTGTTGAGTTGTTCAATATAAGCCAAACTACACCTGTCTGTTGCTTTCTTAGAAATTTCTTGATGAGATCTTTTGGTCCATAAAGGTAACGCGTATCAACTTCTCATTTATTCACAAACTTCGATTGAAAAAACTATCATTAACTATAACTCTTTCATTACTGAAATATGTTCAATAAAAAATAAACTAAATGAAAGTAAAAAAGAATGGCAGGACCAAGGACCAACTATCCATCCTCAAGCCACTTCATCGCAACCCCAGCATCAAAGTATCACTTCCCATATCCATGTATGAATGGAACCCTATGATATGCAGGAACTAGAAAGATTGAATTTCAAAAATATAACATCCCAATATAATCAATCCAAACCACTTCCATGGTAGCATAACACCCATGACTTGTTATTGCCATTGAACAAAGGCACAGCAAATGAAAATAAACTTGCTCTTTGCTCCAAAGCATCATGCGTGTTTTGAGAGCTAGCACAGGCATGTGGTATCTGGCTGGGTTGCAGTACCAAACTTAATGAAATTGTGGCATCACGTTCTGTGTGCATCCCTACATTGCTAGATTTTTGTTTGATGTAGTGTAGACACCCCAGTTTGACATCCATAGTGGATTGGTTTTACTTTTGCTGCTCGTTCAAAATGCTTTTGCATCAGATGTGAAAATTTTGGGTAAAAGCGACTTCCTAGTCAATAACAGATTATTTGTCGTGTGAATGAGGTGGGAAACCAATCTAAGTATCATTGAATCCTAGGAAAATAACTCTTTTGAAACATTCTCGTTATGAAAGAATGGGACGTTTTCCCTGGGAATACCAGAAGTAATGTTAACCTTTTCGTTAAAAGAATCATTAACTTTTCTTATGAACCTGTTCTGGTCGTGATTTCTTCCTTACTCTGATATAGTTTACATGCCATTTTTTCTTCTTTATCTGTAATGTCTTTAATCAGGAGTGGCTTTGCTCAAATACTACCTCTTTGATTTAGGTCCCTATAGTATGAGAGGGCTTTGAATCACATAGTAAAGCTTTCGTGACTGATTTTGTGAGATGCACCATGCCATTTATCATAGTGCTAATGTAACACACGTGGATCCTAATAGCAGATTTTAACGTGTGTTCTTCCTTATTATTAGAGCTCCAGATACACGTTTTGCATCGTTAAGTTACAAACGGTATACTTGTGTATAATTAGAAAGTGTACCCTTCATTTTGTATCCTACTCTAATAGAGTTTGGAGAGAAAACCGGTTCTAGACATGATTCCTGCATTTAGGGATGGAACAACAATTATAATTGAGATAATTATAAAAACTTAAGAGAAAAGTTGTATATTTAAGGAAAGATAAATTATCATATAATTACTATATTTATCTTTTCAAGTACTCATAATATGAATGCGTTTTCTAGTGGTCATTTAATTATTGGGATTTCTTCAATATACTATATTTTCGAAAGTTTAATTACATGATAGTCAAAATAAAAATATCAATCCATATTATAGCATAATATATATATATTTTGCTCGCTTTTTTAGATTTCAAAATTTGTTAACATACCATTTGTCGTCTCAAAGTTCTTGCTGCTAATTGTTTGGGCTGTGCATATATAAGGCCTACAAAACAATACATAGTGAGGAGATATCGAAAGGTTGTCCGGCGTAATTACTCTAATGCCTAAGTTAGCAGTGGGCTCTCGGTAGTAGGAAGTAATGTAGGAAAGTGTGCAAAGTTTAAAGAGCTTTACCGTTGAGCAGTGACCTACTATTTATAGTGAAGTGAAGCCAGCAGTTAATAAGAGAGATTTTCCCCCACGAGTGTTAGAGAGTGGAGTTGTTATGCCCGACATGTCCTATTTATTTAAGATGTGACTATTTTATCCTTATCTTATGCATTATAACCGTTGCATGGCTTACTAGGTTTGGTCTATACAGGCTTAAGGCTTAAGCCCACAGGGGTGAACCTTAGGCCACAAGACGTGTTAGATACAGTCAAGCTTAAAAGGTCCATGTCTAAGGTACCCTGTCAACACTTGCTCCCCCGCAGTCTCATTGCTGAGGCAAAGGCAAAGGGAAGGGATATATGGGCTGCTTAGGTGTGATCGATTCAACTCAAAGGAGTCTAACCTGGTGTTATGGGGCCGACATGGTGGGCATATAAGTCTAGACGAGAAGCTGGCCATAGTGGAGGTGTCTAATGCAATAGATTCTCGATTTGAAAATGTTTGAGGCTAGATGAGCAGGAGTGATCAGCAGTTGTTTCGGAGCAGAGTGTCAAAGACTCGAGCAAGACTTAGTTTGGGGTATCAAAGCAGGATATCCTTCTAACTCACTGGGCAGGCGCTTTAAGGCTACGGACTAGTCTATCCGAATAGTGCTCAACAATGACAGAACAAACGTAACTACGTCATGTCTTTATCATGTCGACTAAGTGGAAGTCGGATGGGCCTTGAAGAAGCTTCTTATCGAATGAACTTTTTCGAAATGTAATTTTTACTCGCTTGTATTCCATACATTAAATGCGACATGACAGGTGTCGTGTTACAGCAGACTTGCATGTAGCTACATGCCTTTTGCCTTTTAAAGGTAACCGTCCTATCAAAATATTTTCTACATGTTTGCTATGCAACATTCCAAGAGATTCATGTTTATGTCGATCCCTATAACCGCTTGTACGGCTTCCTAAGTAGTTTGCCTATAAATAAGAGGATCACAAATAGAGACAACTTTTTTTTCAATCTTCTTGTTCAATTATTACAAATTCTACGTTCGCATTCAAACTTTCAGATTTTCTTCAAAAGTTTCCCAAGGTCTTTCTTTCTTCTTTGAGTATTATAGTCGTATCAACCAATAGAGGTGAGACTAATTCCTCTTCATCACCGCATCTCTCTAGTTCAGAGTCTATAAGGAGCGATCTCCCTCAAGTACGGGAAGACAAGGTCTCGTCACTAGTACAACTCGACAAACCTATTAGGATAGCCATGGAGGGGCTAGATATGGCTAAAATCATCAATGCTATCCCAAGGAACATATATGCGTACATTCCCCTGTACCCCCCAAAGGATTTGTTCAATGCTCCTAAGACAGGTAAGGGGTAGCGGTCGTGTAAGTAGAAGCAAGCAATTTGCCCTCGGTTGGATCATAAGCAACTTTCTTATGGAGGCGATCCCTGGATGGCATATTAAGTTACTAGGCAAGGACAAATGGGTGACCCTATTGTTAAGGAGGCATTTCGCAATATTTAAGAAGTACTTAGAGTTTAGGCAACGCCTCCCTCTGAGTCGCTTCGAGAAGGAGTTCTTCAACTACCACTGCTATAGTCCATCGCAAGTCCCTCCCAATGGGTGAAGGGTATTGAAGCTTTTTCAGACGCTCTACGAATACCTAGTGGTAAGGGTTACGCCCGAACTCTTCTGTCACTTCTACATGCGGAAGAGTATTGAGGGATGGCCTCACCTCTAGCGGTACTCAGGGAAGAAGTTGTTCTGCGGCTTAGTAGATTTGGTTAAAGGCTGGCAGGATGAATATGTAGTAATAGAACTACTTGAGGAGGCAGATTTCTAGGCTCGGTAGATAGAGATGGTTTATACCAACAGTGAGAAGGGGCTTAGTCCTAGCAATGTCAAGGTCGCCTAAGAGATCATGACCTTTATGGCATTGAGACACAGCCAAGAGATTAATGCTATGGAGATCGTTGAGAGGTATTTCCAGTACCCGATCTCTGAGCTCTTCCCCAACACGAGGAAAGCTGTAGTGGAGAAATAGGCCAAAGGTACAGGTATTTCTAATACCCGATCAAGTTGTGCTAATGTTAAGGTGCTTCCTTCGATACTTGGAAGATGGGAGGACTCCCTTGGCCATGCCGATCATGGCAATGTTTTATGAATGGTATTTGCAGTTTCTTTTAGTTTGTTCTTGTTTTCCTTTTCTAAATTTCGATTAGATTTCTTACAAGTAAAAATTTGGCCCTAAGGACACCTTATCCCTCTGTAGACGACCTGATGAGCTGTCATTATGCTAAAATGAGGCCAAATTCACTAAAGGGCAAGATCGTAAAGTCGAAGCTAGGGCTTGGGGAGACTACTAAGGCATGACCGAAGTCTATTCTCCAAGGGGTTCCCATCAGCATCTGAGACGAGCCCATAGATGTAAAGCCTTTGGGTATGGCTCTTGATAGGGATCAAGGACCGATTATATGTTCCTGAGCTCGAGGGCTCTCTTAGGTGATTCACCGAGCCATCCAAAGTAAGTTAAGCATCGAGGAACAATGCTTGCCTTAGTCCGATCTACCGAGTTATTTCACTCTCCATACCATCCAAGGTCTTGCCGAGGTGACTAGTCGACATGTCGAACCAAACCCTTCACTATGCACTAGTTTAAGTATAAAATCCGAATACAGTAATCTCTATGGTGCCTAGGCCAAGCTGACAACTGTTAGGAGTCGACCTTCCAAGGCCAACCAGAATGTAAGTTGTTCCTAAGCTAACCCCAGTCTTGCCCTAGCAATCAAGGTATTGAACTTCTAATGCCGAACATACCTAAACAAAGGCCTACCCTTGCTCGGCTCACTATGCTATAAGAATCGCAGAGTTAAATGCATGTACGTTGTCCTTTCTGACAACCGTACTATCCTTTCTAACAAAGGACGTTTGTTGCATATGACTTCATATTTTCCTTATAAATTATTTTCCTTCTTTTTAGCAAATAGAGATCCATTTTTGTATTTTTCTGTAACATAGAACTTATCCTAATAAAGTACTATAAATAATCACATAATGTAATAGCCATAACAATATATACAGAAGAATACACTGAACTTTTTATCCTCTCTTGAGCTAAGTATCCTCTTGCTTACTCTTAAGCTACTCTTATCTAGCCCATTCGAGTGTAGATTAGTGGTGAGTGACTTTAGCCATACTTGTGTATCATATTAAGTGTGACCTGAGCTTGTGTGAGGCGTTGGTGCATCATATCTATTGTCGGTACATAGGAACCCCTGCTCACCCTCGACTATCATTTACTTTTCAGGCCATCTTACAGCTTGGACTCACCCTTTTGGTTATGCGTGATATTAGGTTCATATATTCATCCACAAGCTCGTATCAACTTTGCCTGCTCCTACCCTCATCTATTCTACCAAGCCTATCGTTGTGGTCAATGAAGGTGTTGAAACGAAAGGGCCCGATATACAAATGCTTTCCCTTCTAAAGGTGAAGGTAGAAGAGATTTAAGGAGGAGCCACCGTTCCTCAAGCTACTAGTTATAAGCGCAAGGCTCTCGAGACGGCCAAGGAGCCAAGTCCTGGAGCGAAGAAGCAAAGGCTCCCGATGAGGGCGCCTTTGAATAAGGGGAAGTGGAATGAGTAGCCTATAGCTTATCCTTATCAAAGCATCGATGACATGGGGGATATATTTTTTGAAGTCTTGAACAATTTTAGGTTGATGGGGATAGGGTCAGATTCATTCCAAGAGGTGTCGTACACTTCCCAGGACAAGGAGCTCTTAAGGGGAGCCCTTGAGTTGGAAATGAAGAAGGTTTGGGGGAAGCTTCTCAAGCCGAAGTAGGAGGTCCATGCCAACGATTTGACGTTGTAGCACCGGACACCTAGTTACCAGGCTTCAATAGGGTCTTATACCCCCAGCAATTAGGTTATCTTCGAGGGGCTCTCTAAGGAAAGTGCGGATGACCCCATATAGATAATGAGCCACTTAAGCACGCTAATGTGGCAGGTAAGTTTTCATTGCTCTTGTATTGTCATGCTTTATGTCATTATATTAATGGTAGGCTTCGTTTTCAATTTGTAGTACCACGGCTAGGTGTTGCTTTAATTAAATAAGTCTAATGCCGCCTAAAAAGAGGTAAAGGGTTTTCGGGAGGCACTATGTTGACACGAGAAGTACCTACTAAAAGTAGAGATTTTTAGTAAGAAGAACTTGAAAAAATTTACCAAGGCTAATAGGTGCCTACGTTGCTTTATTATGCAGGTGGTGGGGCTAAAGGTGAAGCTCAAGGATACGGAACATAAAAGGGACAATGCTGAGAAGGCGGTCGAGAAGGCTAACAACCTGAAGGCTCGACTGGAGAACAAGCAAAAGACGAAAGCTCATCTCTCTCAAAAGCTGGACGGGGAGGGCAAGACTCAAGCCCAACTCAAAAAAGAAAATGCCGAGCTGAAGGTATCCATGGCCAGGCTGCAAACCGAGTTGGTGATGAAGGCATCCGAATGCGATGGTGTTAAGGCCACTTCGCTGGAGTTGGTCGGTTTACAGGTCGGTTTGGAGTAGTAGGTTGGGGAGCTGTAAGGTAGAGTTTCAGAGATGGAAGAGATGATCTCCAAGATGGAGAGTGGGGAGGTCCTCAGCAACGCTGCCGCTAAGAAGGCAGTTGCTGACTACAGGAAGATCAAGGAGTAGTTCAACAAGCTGGAAGACCTGATCACTGAACCCGCCTGCTACACTCGAAGGGAGGTTCTCTCTCATTATCCAGACCTGGATCTCAGCTTCCTCGACTTCTTGGACTCTTTAACCTTTAATGAGAAGAAGGAAGCCCTAATGTGAGAAAGAGAGACTACCCAAGCAACCTTTGATGACGCAGGTGCTCCCTTTGCTACTAGAGCTAGGCAAGGCACTTATACATTTGCTTCTGCCCTAGCAACTCAGTAAGAGGTTACCCTTAAAGCCATTCTTAAAGACAATCCATCCATGGGCGATCTTCCTATTGTTCTTGGTTTACATTCCTCAAGCCCCGCTCCAAGTCAAGGCCTACTACCTGAAGTACTAATGGATCAATGCTCTAAGCCGATAGATGCCTTGGACTTTTTTTAATTACCGGAATTAGCTTATCCAAGGAGTTAAGATGTGTATTTCTCTTTTTTTAAAAAAAACTTATATAAGTTGCGTAAGGATGCCAGCCTTTACTGTATAATTTAACAGTCAATGAATAGATGAATATTTTAAAAGCATCCTCTCCTGTTTTCTGTCTTTGAATATATTTGCTTAACAATTCCTCTATGCAAGGGGAGCTTACCCTTACCAAGATTAACCGTTGGGAGAGTTCCTCTATGTAAGGGGTGTTTCCTTTTACCGAGGTTACTTAATTAAGGGTCAGGTCAGCGGTGTTTTGACTTACCCATTGTAGTGGAGTTCCTCCGTGCAAGGTGTGTTTCCCTTTGTCGAGGTTACTTGATTGGGGGTCAGGTCGACGGTGTTTTGACCCGCCCATTGTGGTGGAGTTCCTTTATGCAAGTTGTGTTTTCCTTTGCCGAGGTTATCCGAGTAGGGGTCAAGTCGACGACTTTCTGACCTGCTTAATATGGGGGAGTTTCTCTATGCAAGGGGTGTTTCCCCTTGTCGAGGTTATCCTAAGGGGGTCAGGTCGGTAGCATTCCGACCTGCTCGACAGAGCATCTATGTACCTATTCAAAGGCCTAGATGGAAAATAAAAAGGGAGCAAGATAAAGATAGAAGTAGACAATTAATTATGAAATAAGTTTTTATTTCATCATTCTAGAAAAATGTACATGACAAAATGCTAATAAAAATAAAACCGAAGATTATCGACGTTCTATATGCGTAGGATGAGCTTACCATCCAATCTTTCCAGTCTGTATGTTCCATTGCCCAATCTTTCCCTGACTTTGATCGAGTCTTCTCAATTGGGGGCCAGCTTGCCTTGCCCATCACATCAACTTGTATCTTTTAGCTTTCGGCACACTAAGTCCCCGATCTTGAACTCCTTATGTCCAATGTTCTAATTGTAATACCAAGTGGCTTAGTGTTGGTATGCAATTATCCAAGTAGCAGCAAGGTCTCTTATTTCTTCGATAGTATCAACACTTACTTACAGCAGTGAGTCATTAAGGGCGGTGTCAAAACTTTGAGTTTGGATATTATGGAACTCTAGTTTGATGGGGAGGACTGCTTTCGACTTGAAAGCAAGGTAGAATGGCATCTCGCCCGTAGAAGTATGGTGGGTGGTCTTGTACCCCCACGAGACATTAGGCAATTCATCGGACCAAGTACCCTGAAATCAATCCACGTGCTTCTTCAAGCTATCCAAAATGACTCAATTGGTTACCTCTACCTATCTATTTGATTGGGGGTGAGCAACTGAGGTGAAGTGCGTGGTGATGTGGTGCTTAATGTAGAACTCCCTGAACTTGGGGTAATTAAACTGCTGACCGTTGTTCGTAATGAGAGTATAGGGGACCTCGAACCGGGAAAGAATGTTATTTCTAACGAAAGATTCAACACTTCTCTCTGTAATTCTGGCCACTACTTCAACTTCCACCCACTTCATGAAGTAATTGACAGTGACAATTATGAGTTGCCATCTGCCTGAAGCTTTCAGGAAGGTGCCGAGGATATCGATTCCCCATTGTATGAATGGTTATGGGCTTGTCAAGCGTTAGAGGGCGATGCTGGGTGCATGACTGATTGGGGCATGCTTCTGGTACTGTAGGCACTTCTAGGCTATGGCCTTTACGTCTTCCCTCATGGTAGGCCAATAATACTCGAGCTGTAGTGCCCGTAAGTAGAGAGCTTGGGATTGAATGTGATTACTGTATACTCCGACGTACAACTCTTCCATGGCGCACGGCCTTTCCCCTTCTTAGAGGCATCGGAGTAGGGGGGGCTGACTCTTCTACAGTACAGGACACTGTTGACTAGCGTGTAGTTGGTGGCATGGTACCAAAGCTTCTTCGCCTCCCTCCTGTCTTCTAGCAGCGTACCCTACTCCAAATAACTTTAGATAGGATCCATCTAGCTCAGCTCTGGTACTACTATAGTTAGTTCCAAAACTTCAGCTGAGTATGGAGTAATGCTTTTTTTCGACAAGTACTCTATGAAGATCTTACTATCGTTCATCTTGGGCTTTCGTATACCAGTGGAGGCAATCTTAGATAACTAGTCTACTGTAGAATTTTCCAATCGAGGGATCTTCCTGATGTCTTATGAAGGGAACTTTACTAGGAAGCTCTTCACCTTTTTGAGATTCCTTATCATAGGGTCGTCTCTAGCTTTGTATTCATCTCGAACTTGTTAGATAATAAGCATGGAGTCCTTATATTCGAACTCATTATTACTAGAATCAAATCCGAACTTAAGGGCATAGCAGATGGTGACCTTATGTAGGCCGGTTAGAACTAGACCTATGCCTCTACCCTTAAAGGTGGATGATCCATTGGCATGGAGAGTCCATACCGGTTTATCATCGCCTAGTGGTGTTTCCTCCTCTCCTGTATATTTTGCCACAACGTCAGCCAACACCTATGCCTTATAGGCCGTTCGTGGCTAATACTGAATTCCATTCGCACTCGATTCCATTGCGTATTTCATCATCCATCTAGACATGTCAGGTTTTTGTAGTATGGTGCGCAATGGTTGATCCGTGAGTATGATTAAGTAGTATGCTTGGAAGTAGGGCCTTAGCCATCGGGCTATGTTGACAACAGTCAAGGCGAATTTTTTTGCCCAGGTATACTTGACCTCAAGCCCATGCAATATATAGCCGACATAATACACTAACCTATGTTCTCTTTTCTCTGCTTTGAACAGTATAAAGGAGAGTGTCTAGTCGCTTATAGCTAAGTACAAGAATAGGTTCTCCCCTTAGACAAGCTTAGAGACGATTGGTGAATGAGCAAAGAAGTCTTAGAGCTGCTGAAAGGCGATGGCATACTCGAGAGTCCATTTAAAACCCTTGGGATTTTTAAGGATTTTAAAGAACTCTACGCATCTGTCAATGCTTTTCGAGATGAATCTGCTCAGGGTAGTTACCATGCCAGCAAGCTTCTGTACGGCTCGAACTAAGGTTGGAGGCTTCATTCCCCTAATAGCTGTTGTTGCGAACCGTGACCAAGAATTAATAAGATTCGTTGTTAGATGGGTCCAAACTTGCAGAAAGCTCAAAAAGGATTAATGGAAAAAGTGCGAAAAAGGGCAAAAATGACAAATGAAACAGTAAGCAAAACCCATAAATTAGAGAATATGACGCACCAATGGAACTTTTGAAGACTCACGGTACAATTTGATATGACGCACGAATTAGTCCAATGAGATTACTCGCCACCTAACCTTGCTTAAAGAAAAAGATAAGAGTGATATCGAAAGTAAACAAACAGTGTTTACGCAAAGAAGAAAATACTCAAGTGTATCGAACATAATCTGATACTTTACAGCTATAAGTAAAAAGGTATTTATACCCATAAGTTAGGGCAACTTGCCTCAAAAGGAAAAGACAAAAAGAATATTTCATAAGTAAGTAATGTACAAGATACAAAAGAGCAAAAATGAATATATAAGAAAAACAATTATTGGTGCAACAGATTCTACACATGATACTATATACGTGACGATGCTACATTGGTGAGGTTGTTAGAAGATGTAGACAAAAAGTACAGACAGCTTACTTATCCAAGCAGGGATGGCTTGATTAGTTCGAACTCTCTTTCTAGGCATCTCAACATGGGTGATGCCGAGTAAGTGCTTGGCCCGATCTTAATGTGGATGAAGATTGACAGTTATCTCGACGTTCTGTTTCTCGGCATTCTATCTACGAGAGAGTAGCAGTCATTCGTTACGGCTTAAGGAGTGACTCAACAAGGAGGTACTCAGCCTCGACATTGGCAGGAGTTCGCTGGAATAGAAGAATTCGCCTGGTCAAGCCCTCCAGCCCTCGGGCTCGGTTATGAGTTAAAAGGCCAGTAGCTTGATTCCTATCATTCCCTTCGAGTTAATTTGGATTTGGGATCAAATTCGGATGGTCTTCGATCAGTTCTCCGTCAGGGTGATATGGACTGAAGTCAGCTATATTGAAGGTGTTAGAAACCCCATAATCCTCTAACAGCTCCAACCTAAGGTATTGTCATTGATCTTCTGGAAGATTTTAAAGGGTCCATCAGCTCGTGCGGATAATTTGCTCTTCCTCTTACTTAGGAACTGTTCTTTGCTGAGATGCAACCATACTAAGTCTCCTAGTTGGAATTACTTAGCTGTCCTACCCTGGGTTTTCTTTCACATTTTTCTAGTAACTTGGTTGATGTGCCAAGTGACCTAGTCGTATATGTGCTGAAGAGATTATACTCTAGCCAAGGTGCCAAGGTCTTCTTGCATGGGTGCTGGTACAAAGGAATGGTCGAAGGGCAACTCGGGATTAAATCCATAGACCACCTCGAAGGAAGTCTGCTTACTGGTGTCAAGTACTATTCTGTTGTAGGTGAACTTAACTACTAGCAAGTAGACGTTCCAATCAGCCAAGTTCTTGCCTATTACAACTCAGAGTAATGACTCCAAAGTACGATTAATCACCTTTATTTGGCCGTCAGTTTGGAGGTGACATGAGGTACTGAAGAGTAATTTGATTTGCAGCCAACGCTACAAGGTTCTCTAAAAATGGCTCAATAACTTCGGGTCTCTATCGAAGACTACACTTCTCGGCATACCATGTATCCGCACAATCACTAGCAAGAAGAGAGAAGCAATAGCCGAAGCATCGTTAGTTTTTGTATAGGGCACGAAGTGTGCCATCTTACTGAACCAGTCTACGATGACCATTACAAAATCTTTACCTCGGGCAGTTCGTAGCAATCCGAGAACAAAGTCCATGCTCGATTTAGTCTATGACCTAGTCGGAATAGGTTGGGGCATTGCTTTCTCTTGCTCAACTTGGCACTTGGCCTTCTTGCACACAGTACAGCTTTCGACAACTCAATGCACATCTTTCCTCATTCTCGACTAAAAAAATCAACCATTTACCAGTTCGTAAGTCCTCATTTCCCCAAAATGTCCAGAGAGACCTTGACTGTAAGCTTTCCTGACTAATAGCTCCCTCAATGAACAAGTCGGCACGTATAGTTTTCCACCTCGGAACAAGTAGCTATCCTTCACAAGATACTCGTCCACTATCTAATCGTCGATGCATCACAATATTATGGGTCTAAAGTGTAAATTCTCGAAGTACTATTCTTTGATACTTGTAAACCCAAACAGCCTAGTTTGCAGTTTTGATAAAAGTGCATGTCTCCTTGAAAAAGCATCCACAACTACATTGCTCTTTCCTTGCTTGTACTTAATTACAAAATTGAATCCCTTAAGGAATTCAACCCATCTCGCATGCCACTTTGATAACTTGGTTTGACTTTGGAGGTACCTCAACAATTTATAGTTAGTATATATGACAAATTCTCTCGACAGTAACTAATGTTGCCATACCTACATTACTCAAATCAGTACCAAAAGTTTCTTATCATACACAGAATAGTACAGCTGCGGTCCTCAAACCTTCTCACTAGGGAAAGCAATTGGTCAATCTTCCTATATCAGGATAGCGCTTATTCCAATGCCCAATATGTTACATTTCATCTAAAAAATTTTGTCGAAATCAAGTAGTACTAACACCGGAGCAGAGGTCAATCTTTCTTTTATGTTGACAAAACTCCTCTCATCCCCTTTTCCCCATCAGAAGTCGGTGTTTTTCTTCGTTAGTTTTGTAAGTGGTGCAGTAAAGGTACTGAAATTTCTGATGAATCTTTTGTAAAATGATGCCAGTCCATGGAAGCTTCTCACATTGGTACAAGTAGTAGGAGTCAACCACTCATCAATTGCTTGGATCTTTTCATCATCAAATCGTAAGCCTCCTCCACTAAATACATATCCCAAGAATACCCCTTCCTCCTGGAAAAAGCAACGTTTCTTTAGATTGCCGAATAGTCTTTCGGCACGAATGATATCCAAGACTTCTTTGAGATGTTCACAGTGACTCAGTACGCCAACACTATAGATCAAGATGTCGTCAAAGTATACCACGACACACTTCCCTATGAGATGTCTTAGTACATAGTTGATTAGTCTCATGAAAGTGCTCGGGATGTTCGACAAGCTAAAGAGTATGACTATCCATTCGTAAAGTCCATATCGAGTCTTCAATGCAATCTTTCACTCATTGCTTGGCCTCATGCAAATTTGATGGTAACCAATTTCAAGATCAATCTTACTAAAAATCTTAGCCCCACTCGGTTCAACAACATGTCTTCTAGTCTTGAGACTGGATACCTGTATTTGATCGTGATCTTGTTCACAGCTCGGCTATCTATACATATTCACCAGGTTCCATTCTTCTTCAACACTAGAAGTGCAGGCACAACACAAGGGCTGAAACTTTCTCTTATATAGCCTCTCTCCAGCAACTCATTGACTTGACATTGGAGCTCAGAAGCCTGCTTGGGATTCATTCGATAAGTTGGCTTATTTGGTAGTGCAGCGCCGAGTACTAAGTCAATGCAATACTCTATATCTCAAGTTGGGGGCAACCCTTCAAGTAACTGCTCTGAGAACAAGTCGACATATTCATCTAACAATTCCTTGACCTCCTAGGGTAACTTACCTCGCTCCTTCATTTCCAATAGTCGCTTAACCAACAAGAGGGTTGGCTCATTAGCATTGATGGCCTTTCAGAGCTCGACTCTACTCATCAAAAGAGCCTTCTTTGATCTACGAACAAGTTTCGTCTGTAACTTGTGAACTTCTCTCGAGGGCATCGGATTCAATGTGATCTTCCGATCATCCTTCTCAAACATATACGTGTTCTTGTAACCATCATGTATAACTCTCCTATTAAACAACCATGGCTAACCTAATGACATGTAAGAAGCATACATAGGCAGCACATCGTAGAGGATCTGGTCAAAATAATTCTCTATAGTGATCGACAGTAGTATTTGTTGAATGACATGTAATGCTCTTTTCTCACTCAACCAATGCAACTTGTATAGCCTAAGATGTCCAACAGTTGGCAGCTTCAATTTTGAAATAAGATTGATTGATGCTATATTGGTGCAACTTCCATTATCCACAATAAGAGCACACATTTGATCATTCACCTTGCAGGTGGTATGAAATAAATTCTCTCTCTTTGCTCCTTCTCTCGTGAGGATTCCACACTCATAGTGCATCGAATAACCATGAGTAATTGATCTAAGTCCTCAGGAAACACGTCCTCTTCAATTAATTCTTTTTCGGTAGGAACCTCCTCCTCTTTGGGCTTCTCATCTATACTCTCTACTTCTAACTTTGAGGTATCTTTCTTAATGACTATCGTCCGTCGGTTTAGGCACTTAGCAACCATATGTCTAAACCCTTGACACTTGAAGCACTTGATCTGGCTTATCTTCCTGCCAAACCCTTGCCCCTTCTCATTATTTCGGGTCAGCACTTCATCATCTATTCGACCTTTCTGTTCGACTCTTACATCAACCTTCCTTCTCGGTTTGGTATTCGGCAAAGTTCTGTTACTTGCTTGTCCAAGTTGGCCAGTTAGCATCCTCGTCAGTACTTAGCTCCTTCTTTACCTCTCTACTCACTAGGCAATCCTAACAACCTCATCCATGATGTCAAATCATTAGAGCTCCACAATATCTTGGATGTCTCCTCTTAACCTAATAACAAATCTTGAAACTGTTCGGGCTAGTAGTTTCTCCACTTCACATCGTGTCATAAGCATTTGGAATTCTTGAATATACTCGTCAATAGTTTAGTCTTCTTGTCTCAACTCTTGAAGCCGAATGAAAGTATCTTAGAGATATGTTTTGGGTACGAATCTGTTTTTGAGCACTCTCTTCATCCTGGGCCAGGTGTTAATCTCTCGGTAGTCCTCTCATTTTCTCATGGCTTAAAAATGCTTTCACCACATGGCAGCATATCCGTAGAATACAACAGCAGCAATTCTTACTTTCTCATAATCCTCATACTAATAATAATCAAATACACGCTCCACCTTTTCTTCCCAATGTCACGCCCCAAAGCGGTAGTCGCGGGAGGAGCAAGGTCTCCATTACACAAGTCTGGGTTTGGTCGTGAGCTGTTGCATTAACGGAAACTCCTCAACCCGGATTAGAGCAGGCGCAATTTCTCTAATCTCACGACAGGCCGGACAACATCGTGCAATGGCATTTACCTGCACACGCATTGCACCTAATAAGTGATTAAAAAAATTTTGTTGTATTTTTGGTGTAGTTTTAAGTCCTCCGTCCTAACTTACCGAGCTGTGGTTGCTCACATCCTTATAGACGTCGTGCATATGCTGGCTAAGAAGCGGCAACAACTACTCTGAAGCTAGCAACTGCTGGATCCTGGGGAGTGAGGAAAAACATGTGCAGGATAAACATATATTTTTAAGATTTAAGCTTTTACTTTAGAATTTTTTCATTTTCGAATACTATAATAACTAGGAAATATATTACAGACAAAAATTGTAGGCTTTAATTACAATAGCTGAATTATAGCATATAAATATTTCCTCACTTTCTTAGATTAATGATTTATTTAAATTACAAACTGTTTACTTCAAAGCGGCACAGTCATAACAGCCCCACCGTGTAAACCATCCTAAGATAGAGGTTGGCCTTACAACCGCTATCTTAGACCTAATCTACATAAGGCGTCAACGACTGACCCGCTTTGAAGTAAACAGTTTGTAATTTAAATAAATCGTTAATCTAAGAAAGTGAGGAAATATTTATATGCTATAATTTAGCTATTGTAATTAAAGCTTACAATATTTCTCTGTAATATATTTCCTAATTATTACAGTATTCGAAAATGAAAAAATTCTAAAGTAAAAGCTTAAACCTTAAAAATATATGTTTATCCTGCACATGTTTTTCCTCACTCCCCAAGATCCAGCAGTTGCTAGCTTCAGAGTAGTTGTTGCTGCTTCTTAGCCAACACTTGCACGACGTCTATAGGGATGTGAGCAACCACAGCTCAGTAAATTAGGATGGAGGACTTAAAACTACACTAAAAACACAACAAGGTTTTCAATCACTTATTAGGTGCAATGCACGTGCAAGCAAATGCCATCGCATGACGTTGTTCGGCCCGTCATGAGATTAGAGAAATTGCGCCCGCTCTAATCCGGGTTGAGGAGTTGCCGTTAATGCAACAGCTCACGACCAAACCCAGGCTTGTGTAATGGAGACCTTGCTCCTCCCGCGACTACCTTCGAACCACTGTCTTCACCCTCGCTGCGACCTCCTCTCCTGTCACTTAGTTTGACTGAGGATGAAGAAGGGACCATTTTGCAATCTTGCGTTATCCCTTCCGAAGGGGTCGGTATTTGGCTGAAGAGTCCTAAGTTCCCCTAATGGGTTGCCATGCATGTCCGATTATGATTACTGGTCGTATATTTGATTAAGTCCAGGTTAGGGTGATCAATCATTACATACAAATCATACAATATATGCCAGAATAACAAACAGAATCATAGCATCACCCATAATCAGGCATATGCACACATTCAACTATCTAATAAGCACAACCAAGCATAATCTTAAGCCTCCAAAATACAGCATCGTATTAATCTCAACTTACCTCGACTCCTCGCTCACTAACTCGAGGTCCGATTTGCTCAGGCTATCGCCGATCATCCCTATAACGCAAATGTGGTTTCAGCTTTTCGTATAACTATGATAGGTTCATTTTATTCTAAAACGCTTATTGTTAGGTTTTATTTAGGGTTTAATATGCTTAATTATCTAAGTCTTAAGTCTTTGATAATTATTCTAGGTTTGGGTTTAGGTTCGGGTTCTACATCGATTTCTAAATCAGATTCTAGTTCGATTTCTAGGTACTGTTTTGTACTCGAACCCTAGAAATTTGTTTCAACTCATAATGTGAAACTAACCACATTATTTCCAGATATCCTAAATACGATCACTATCCCTAGTCAACATTTTATTCCATCCGGTACACTTAAATCCGTATTAGTGTACCGAATTTACTCTTGTTGTGAGAAATTTTTACATTTTTCATATAATTACCTAAAAATTAAATTTTGTTTCAAATTTATTATGTTTTGATTTTCATTATTTTATTATCTAATTAAACCTAATTTTTCATATTTATTAAATTCTCAATTCTACATATTCCTAATTTTCTACATTTACCACATAACACCTTCATTATTTACTCTTAACACTCCATAGACTAGGATTAGGTTTCCACATCAGAGATTAACATCCCTAAACATCTAATTACTGTCTAAATCAGTAATTAGTGCCTTAATCACCTAATTAACCCAAAATCACCCAATTTTTTCATCATTTTAGGACTAAAAATTAACTTAAAAATTTCGAAAATTAATTTAAAAAAAATGGCTTCATAGCACTGTTCTATATCACATAAGCATCCTACAGAAAAAAAAATTTGAGCTCCAAACTACACTCCTAAGGTCATTTATTTCTAAACCGAAATATGCTCGGTTTTGAACTATTTCTTAAGGACCATATATTACGGGACATATTTTCATCAAAATAATATTTTTCCTAAAAACCACATACAAAAATATTCCTTAATAACAAAATTCATAATTTTCTAATAATATTTACTATTTTTATAAAATTACATAAGAATCGGGCTGGAAATTAGACTCACCGATTTGGGTGGCTTCGGCCACCGTGGCCTTATCGGCCAGCCTGGGCGCTGCCACCACCGTATGGTGGTGGTGGCCGTCTACTTCCAGCTGCTCGTCTGGTGGGGGTTCCCTTTAAAGGCCTTAACTGCACAGTTTTTCTTATTTTTTTTCTAACTCGAATTTTTCTCTCAATTTTTGCCTTTCCCTAATTTTCTCTGATTTCTAACTGTCCAAATGAGTTCCTAGATTTTTCCTGCTATTTATAGGGCTTTAGGGGATTTATTGTGTATTAAATGGGACAAGACAATTGCCTTATCCCTTGATTTTTGGCTTTTATGTTGTCTTAATTTAATTAGCCGAATTTTTTCTTATTTTTCCCAACTGCCACGACCCAATTCTGGATCATTCATGATTTTTCCTGATTTTTCTTGATTTTTCCTTATTTAATTATGAATTTTCTTTAAGTATTTTGTATTATTTTAGCACATTTCGCGTATTTTAAGAAATTACGCGTATTTATACTTACATGTAAATTCATATATAGTACAAATAAATATTCTTAAATATTATTTAGGTCATTCTATTATTTTTAGTATACATATAATCTATCTCTAGTAATTTATTAGTTATTAGATTACACTTTTTGCCTTTTCAGTAATTAGCAATTATTATGCTATAATTTGAAAATTTTATAGCCTCCTATTTTATTACTTATTTTCTTAAATTCAAGTTTACGGGGTCATTTTTACTAATATTTCTCTCAATAGTTTATAATTTGGAGTTTAATCGGATTCCTTAACCGATCGTCCAAAACTTATGTTCTAAGTTCAATCCTATGGTCAATTGGCTTAACTTTGGGGCTTACACCCACTCTAGATATTCATCAGCATTCTTAGATCTACTGAAACTTGGAATCCGAAGCTTTACATGGTTGGATGCTATGGAGATTCATACTTACTCCTCTTTAAAATACTCTTCTACCTCTTCATCAAGCTCTCTTAGGTCTATCCTTCACCTCGCTCGTCTGACAACTCTTCCACCTCAAACTAGTCGAGCTAGGTTTTGACCTTTAACAGGTTGAGTAGCTTGTGGAGTGTTTTGCGCGATCTCAGTAGGTCGCCAAGACAGCGTATGAACAGCTCGAGTCAAATTTATTAAGAGGTTAGCTACCTCATCAAGTCTTTCGTCAGTGCTTCTGGAAGTTCCCTAAGACTGTCGCCCATGGTGGACATCCCTATTATCATCACCAATACTAACATTCATATTTGGGTCTGTGATTTTTTTTTTTCTCATAAATTCAAAATTCAAACAAACACTTCAGAAAGTGAATAACTAATAACATAGTAGTCAAATGAATACAGTAACTTGTTGTGTTTCATATATGCAAAACAAAGTATAACAAAACTTCAAGAAGAACTAACTATAGTTCACATAAAACCTCCACTCTGATATTAAGATTTTGCGAATCGTAACCAAGAACAAACAAGGCCGATCGCTGGATGGGTTGAAGCTTGAAGAAAACTCAAAAATGGTTAACGGAGAAAGTGTAAAAAAACAAATGAAATAGTAAGTAAAACTCACGAACAGCTCCAAAGGATATGACGCATCAATGAAACTTCCAAGGACTCATAATACAGTTTGATATGACACACGAATTGGTCCAATGAAGTTACTTACCACCTAAGCTTGCTTAAGGGAAAGGATAAGAGTGATATCAAAAGTAAACAAACAGTATTTACGCAAAGAAAAAAACACTCAAGTGTATTGAAGATAATCCAATGCTTTATAGCTACAAGTATAAAGGTATTTAGACCCATAAGTTAGGGCAACTTACCTCAAAAAGAAAAGAGAAAAAGGGCATTTCATAAAGAAGTAATGTACAAGATACAAGAAGGTAAAAATGAATATACGAGAAAAATAATCATTGGTGCAACGGATTCTACATATAATACTGTACACATAGCAATGCTACATTGGCGATGTTGTTAGAAGATGCAGACAAAAAGTACAGACAGCTTGCTTGTCCGAGCAGGGATGGCTTATCAATTCGAACTCTCTTTTGCGGCATCTCAACATAGGTGATGTTGAGTAAGTGTTTGACCCTATCTTAATGCAGATGAAGATTAGTAATTATCTCAGCCTTCTGTTTCTCGGTATTCTATCTATGAGAGAGTGACAATCATTCGACATCGCTTAAGGAGTGACTTGGCAAAGAGGCACTCAACCTCGGCAGGAGTTCGCTAGAATAAAAGAATTCACCTTGTCAAGCCCTCCAGCCCTCGGGCTTAGCTGTAGGTCAAAGGGTCTATAGCTTGCTTCCCATCAACTATAATCTTCTTAAGGTTGGCCTCGATACCTCTCTATGTGACCAGAAATCCGAGGAACTTGCCAGAGCTAATGTCGAAGACAAACTTTTGAAGGTTCAACTTCATGTCGTACGTACACATTTGGTCGAAAGCTTTCTAGAGATCCTTGACATGATCAACCGGCTTTTGGCTCTTGACGATTATGACGTTGACGTATACCTTCATATTACACCCAATCTAGGGCTTAAAGAACTTCATCACCATTCGCCGGTACGTGACCCTAGTGTTTTTTAGTCCAAATGACATCATAGTATAATAATACATGTCATAATCGGTAGTAAAGGAGGTATAGACTTTGTCCTTCGGGTTCATTTTGATTTGATTGTACCCCGAGAAGGTGTCCATAAAGCTCAACATGATGTATCCTAACGTAGAATCGACAAGCTAGTTGATCCTAGGAAAGGGGAAACAATCTTTAAGGTAGGCTTTGTTGAGGTCAGTATAATTGACACATATATGCTACTTCCCATTTGTCTTAACCGATACTACGTTCACCAACCACATTGGGTACTTTTCCTCCCTTACAAAGCTAGCTTTAAGTAGCTTCTACACTTCCTCTTCGATTATGGCCTGCTGTTTTCGAGCAAAATGCCTCTTTTTCTATTTGACAAGCTGCGCTGTGGTGTCTATGTTGAGGTTGTAGGTTGCTAGGCCGAGGGAAATACTGAGCAGGTCCGATGCCGACCAGACAAACCTATCCGAATTTGCTCATAGGAAGGCTATGATTTCGTCATTCACTTCAACTGGAGTCTCAATCCTAACTTTCATGGTCTGCTTGGGTGATGTTCTAATCTAGACGTCTTCTGTTTTCTCCTCGAGCTCACCCCTCTCAGCCTGCCTCTCCTACAGGCCTGTTTCTAGGGCAAAGACGCCATCTCTTTTAGCCGCCCTAACATATAGCTCTCAAGAGAGCTTTTGATTACATCTACATATACCCACCCAAGTTAGGGTCGGGAATTTGGCCTTCAAATGAAGGCAGGATGTGATCACCTCAAATGCATTCAAATTTAGTCTTCCCAAGAGTACATTGTAGGAGGAGGGGCAATCAATCATAATGAACTCTACGAGTCATGGTGCCATATGGTCGTCATCGCCAAGTTTCATATCTAATATCATGATACTCTTGGCTTGGATCGTACTTCCGTTAAAGCTGATCAAATTATAGTGGTACGGCTTCATTTTTACTAATAGCTTCTTCCTCATCCTCTCATATGTATGGAGGAAGAGGATATTAGTAGAGCTGCTAGTATCTACCATAATCTTCAAGACCTCAAATTTTGAGATCCTTGTCACTATTACCAGGGTGTCTTAATGGGGTACATCGACCCCTTCAAGATCTTCATCGAAGAAGGAAATAGAAGTATCTAGCTTCTATCTCTTCTCCTTCACAGCCAGTACCTCTGATGGGGCATTAAACGATGATTACGTTTATAATGTCATTGGAGGCACGATCATTGTGGCAGTTATTATTCTATTCGGCATGGCCGTTTTTGGTCCATTGCCTCTGAGGTACCCTATCTCCATCATCATCAGAATAGTCATCATTCCTCCTGTAGGCCACATATTCGTTGAAGAAACCGAACTAAATGGCATATTCAAGGGCATTCTTCAACTAGAAGCACTAGTTGGTTATATAGCCGTGGCCTTTGTGGAGCTGATAGTATTTATCAAAGTTCCGATGACTAGGGTTCCCTCATATTTTTTGTGATGACTAAAGCAAATTCTAGTGCTTCACTTCGGAATAAACTTGAGCAATGGAACTATCCAGGGGCGTGTATTGGGTATAGATGGGAGGGGGAGCAAGTCACGCTCGGTTCGATGCTTCTTCTTCCCAAAGCTCTCCCCCTTTGTTTGCTCGGCATCTTACCACTGAGTCAATCCTTTATGGACAATTTTTCCTTGTCTCATTTTTCGCCCAACCTTTCTTGATTGGCACTGTGTTTGGCGCAAATGTTGTCTTCCTAGTTGATGTACTTTTAGGCTTTGTTTCAAGAGTCGACTAGAGTCTTCGACTTGCTCTTCGCAAGCGATTGGAAGAAATCTCCTGAGGGTCAGATGCCGAGCTGAGCAACATAGACAGCGACTTCTTCATCTAATCAAGGGATCTTGACCATAGCATTGTTGAATTAGACCACGTAGTCGCACAAGGACTCGCCTTCACTCTACCTTACTAGGTACAAGGATAACGTGTCCTTAAATGGAGGCTTGCTAACCCTAAAATGGAGACTGAACCTCCGTGCCAACTCATCAAAGGAGTTGATAAAGTTGTTAGGCAGGTGGTTAAACCACGTCCGAGCTGTCTTTCTCATAGTGCTTGGGAAGGCTTTTCACATTATAGCATCCTCATGACTGTGAAGGTTCATGAGGGTGCAGAAGTAAAGAAGATGATCGTTAGGTGCCCATGCCATCATATTGGTCCAAAGACGAAAGTTTGCCATTAGGGGATAGCATTTCGTCCTGGACATCCCTAGTGAAGGGGGTCTTATTACTTGCGACCAGTCAAGCGTCGCCAACAACCTTACTCCTTTACTGTTAAGAGAGCCGCCTAACCATAGCAGAGAACTCGTTTAAGTCGACATCATTTGTCAAGTGAGCTCATCATGCAATCAAATGAGCTTTCATTCCCTGTAAGTCGGCTTCTTGCTCGTTGCAAGCTAAAGTTCAGTCGTAGGTAGCCACAGACCTTATTGGCTACTAATGCAATGGCAGATCAGGTTGTTAATCCTTGCCATTTTGCTGTTGTTGCTGGATGTTGTTTCACCTAGTGTGAGCATCCGAAGCTTTGGGGGGGGGGGGGGGGGGTGTAAGTTTGTGCATTGTACCACTCCACTTCGTCTAGGCGAGCACAGAGCACCCTGTTCTACACAACATACTCTTCAGCGAGGCGTTCCATGTACTTTAAGCGCTCTTCTAGCGTAACCTTAGAGAAAGGCTAATTGCCCCTAGGTTGGTTGTTTACCAACTGCTGATTTTCTTACTCGTCACGTTGAGACATGATGTCAAAGGAATTACTCATGAGGTATGTTTTTAATGTGTTTAAGGTTTCAAGTATAAGAATTTAGCTTTCCATGAACTGTGCTAAATATCGTCTCAAAGTTCTTGCCGATAATTGTTTGGGCTTTATACGTATAGAGCCTACAAAACAATATATAATGAGGAGACACTACGAGGTTATCCAGCGTAGTTACTTTAATGCCTAAGTTAGCAATGGGTTATCGGGAGTAAGAATTAATGTAGGAAAGTATACAAGCTTATTGTGCAAAGTCTAAAGAACTTTACCATTGAGTAATAGGCTAGTGTTTATAATAGAGCAGAGTTGGCAGTTGGAGATTAGTTGGTGGGAGAGATTTTCTTCCGTAAGTATAGGAGAGTGAAGTAGTTATACTCAACGTATCCTACTTATTCAAAACGTAACTATTTTATTATTATCTTGTGTATTTTAGTTATTGCAAAGTTTATTGGACTTGATCTATACAGGTCTAAGACTTAAGCCCGCAGAAGTGAGCCCTAAGATACGAAACACGTTGGATCGAATCGGCCTAAAAGACCATGTTCACATGATGCCCCATCAACACCACCTAGTCTAGTTGTTCTCACGAGCCGGTTCTAAATCGAAACCAATAGAAAACAATGAACCGACAGTTGTTTAACAGAATTTACTTCAAGCAACTGCAAGCTATCGGAAGAGGAAAGCTATAGCACCATGGTGAGCTTCATCGCCATGCCAACTTCCTCTCCTCCATTCTTCGCCAAATCCTCTCTCTCCCATCCCTTACTTCCTTCTCTCTCCAGGTCCACTCCTTTCAAGGTACAACATCACTTAATAATTCATAACTTACGCTGTGCTTTATCTAATTTCAGTTTTTACCTGTTGTACTGTTGGAAATCAATCGATTGCATGTACAAGGTTGCTTAATTCTCGATTTTCCCATGTGTATTTTGCATTTTTTCTTGATTTCTTAGAACACGGGAATGTTGTTACTTGATTCAAACTACGCCCCAAATTCCGTAGAAGCTTCGGTCTTATGTCAATGTTCGAGTTCTCCTGCATGGTAATTGATTGGTAGGTGCACGGATAGTGACATCAGGATAAGAAAATTTTACTTTTACCCCACCAACATCACGATCTTACTTACGCCATTTGCTGATAATCTATGAAAATTTAAAAAGGGCAACGCTTCTTGCTTTTTATGATCGGACGGGACATAGATAGAAACAGTAATCAGGGGCACATAACTCCATCACCCTCATCGAGTAGTCAGGGGAACCGAGTTAACCATGATTTGGGTGTTTCAGACTATATGACTTTAGACTAATTGATGAATGCTGTGGATACTGATTTTAAGGATAATCAATATTTTAATCCGAATAACTAGAGTATGAATTCAATCATCACTTTTGCAATTTTAATTGCTTTTTAGACAGATAACAAAGATAGATTTTTTGTTTTTCATTTTCCTTTTACCTCTTGTTAATGGAGAAGCATGGTCTCAATCCGACTGGCTCACGTGAACTAACGTTCAGGGCCCTTGCACAGGTAGTTGTAGCTTATACTATTTAGGTAGCCTCAAAGTATTCTTAGCGGGATATGAACCCAGTACCCCATGCAAATTGGCATGAAAGATCTTAGCCTCTAGCTGTTGGGCTAACCCTTATTCTTAAAATGGAACATTTTGCTGTCTGATTGGTAGGTCTCTGATAGGCTGATCTCTCTTTCTATGGCTTTGTTGTTTTCATATGAGGTCATTAGAAAATGCACTTATGCTACAATTCTTGAAAAGGATGTGTGGAGATTAAAAAAAAAAAGGGAAACTAGCAGTAGACGGTTTTTGTAGTTGTTTTCCCTGCTTTTTCCTTTTGGATCCATCTCTTCATCGACCACTCGTTTTTTCCTATCCTATGGTTAATGACCTGATCCTAATTTTTTAGAACACGTCAGAGTTTTAAAACTGCCTGATAAGATACATGAGCAGAAACCTAACCAGCTTCATATCTTTTGGCCTCTTTTAATGCTTTGGCCATCTTCCAGCAAGGTCAAGCAGGGATTGAAAAAACTGCTCATCCAACAGAAAAGACACAAATGCAAGTGTTTCACTAATTTGTGAAATGCCCTTATTTCTACTTCACAAAATAATTGACAGCAAGTGTATGGGAGTATCTTGTACCTTACCTGATTATATGTTTCTATTATGTGAGGCCTGTCCGTTCCACTCGTACAACTTATTAGGGTAGCTGAAACTTTTGGAGGATGAGCAGCATGCTCAATCCACATCCAGCTGTAGATTGGGGCATAGGAACTCTTTTCTGCTAACTGAGGATGGAGTGCATGATCTTTTTCTTGATCCTTTATTAATCTCCGGTAACAGCTTCCTCCGATTTAAAATGAATGTTCTTGGTTATACTTGAGATTGGAATGTGTTTGAAGGATCAGTTAATTGCACATAGGAATCTGGTGGCAGAGGTGTTGTAGAAGGTTTCAGTGATGTACGACGGGACGAAATAGAAAATCTGTTAAAAATGTACTTGCAAAAATGTTTTTTACAGTAGAAAGAACGTGCCATCTTGAAAAGTTCGAGAGTTTCTATACGTTCAGGTATAATTTTTTCCTTTCCTCAAAAGGAACCATTTTTCAGTTTATGAAGATGAGTTTCTGCCTTTCTATTTACTCTAGATGGCGGTCATTCTTATGTTTCTCTCGAAAGGCCTTACATCTGCATGTACCTTCAGCAGAAAAAGCACATATAATGGGCATTTGGATAGCTTCCACCGACATGTTTTACTTGTTCGTTTAGTATAAGGGAATTGATAAACATACTCACGAAACAGTAATAAAAAGTATGTAAGGTCTGCCATGAGGAATTTCTTTTAGTGTCTTTAGGCTCATATTGCCTGGAAGATCAGTTAAAGCTTGACATGTTCATTGTTGTGATCATGTTGCTCTTGATTATGGCAATTAACTTTCTTGGCCTTGCATCTGACATTACATGAGGCAACATAGCATACAATTTATATGACGATTGTGTACTATTGCATGTTCTGTAAGGTTTCCTTTTAGTTTTATCTGTTTTCTATTGATTAATCTGATAAAGTTGGTAACTTTGGATGTGAGTTTCATTTTTTTTTCTTTTTTAATTTTTTTTGAAGAGGGAATTGGTTTTGGTTCCATTAAGGTGTCGTTCCTCCTCTGAGTCGGGTCCCAGTCCTGAATCAGAAGCTGAAAAGGGGTTTTCTTCAAGTGCAAGTTCTTTATCTTCCAGCACTTCCATGTATAAATGGTGTGCAGGACTTGGAAGTGTTGGGTTTATTGAAACTACCTACTTGACTTACCTCAAGCTCTCAAACTCTGATGCATTTTGTCCAATTGGTGGTGGCAGCTGTAGTGATGTGCTCAACAGTGATTATGCTTCTGTTTTTGGTAATTGATCCATATTATCTTGCATGTAATAGACATTCGAGTGACACTTCTTAATGTTATTTAATAGTATGGTAAAAAAGAAACTAAAGCACTGATAGTGAGTATGAGTAAAGTACTTACCAGAAAAGATCTATCTTTAGAGTAATATATACATCCCATCCCAAACCACACCGCATCCCACCCCCCCCTAACCAAAAAAAAAAAGAAGAAGAAAAAACAGAAAAGGAATTTGACCAATTCATTCTTAATCGTATCCATCATTCTAGTGTATTTTTAAAGGTTTACTAAAAATGGATTTATTGGGAAAATTGATGCTAAATGTCTGTTTCTGATAAGTTTTGAAGGTGATATTTTTATTCACTTATCAGAACTTTTGATATTCGGATTATCTCAATAAGTTAAAGCATGCAAAAGACTTGGGAACTTTTGTTGGATGCCTATTCAGAAGAAATCGTACTGTGAATTCATACTGATCGATGCTGTTAAAGTTTTACATTATAATTTTTCTGGTAAAGTGAAAAAGGAAATATCAGTATTATAGGTGAAAACCAAAAGGGAACCCTTTTATCTGCTGGTTCATGACATATGTATAGATATCTATAATGAATCAACTTCTGGGATGTTCAAATATGTTTTATTCTTTCATTTGCTTGAGCTATTTTGGGAGTATAGGTGCCTATATGCCCTCTCCAATGTGGGTTAGCCATACTTTGTCCTCAAAGTAGAATTTACACCTGTCAATTGTCATTGACTTGAATTGGTGATGGCTTATTTTCAATTTCAACAGGTGTTCCTCTTCCATTAATTGGAATGGTCGTATATGGGACAGTTGCAGCACTTGGTGTAAAGTTGATGCAGAAAAACTCAGTGCTTGCACTTGGTGAAGATGGTGGTCGATTTGTTTTACTTGGAATTACTACATCCATGGCAAGTGCCAGTGCATACTTCTTGTACATCCTAAGCACAAATCTTTCAGGAGCATCATGCACATACTGTCTACTATCAGCTCTTTTGTCATTCAGCTTATTTTTCATTACACTGAAGGTTTGAATTTCAAATTTTAATGCATTTATTATTGCTTGAAAAGGTTCACTTGGATCAATATCAGAGCTCATGATTATTTAACAGGATTTTGGGTTTGAAGATGCAAAGAAGATAGTTGGATTGCAGCTGTGCATGGCGAGCTTGGTTGTTGCAACACTTAGTGCTGCTTATGGTACTTCTCAATCTGTTCCTTCTAGGTAACTACAAACTCTTTTGCACTGCAAGTGTATCACTATTATTTATTATTCAATCTAGTTGGGATGCTGATCAATATACGGTACGTAAATTATTGAAGAATTCTGAAAGCCTCAAATGCAAATTTCTTCTACTGACTCTTTTTTGAGTCTTTCCACCTGATATTGGAGTTGAACGAACACTTGGCTCCAGGATAGTGTAGTCTCATGTCGTATAACTAGTCAAACCGCCCATTGGAATGTGCTTGCCTTTGCTTTCTAAATTCTCCATTATCTTATGAATTTTTATTCTCTCTAAACACTAATTTTGTTTGAGTTCTACTTTTGTTTTGTACATAATTCACTGGGAAGGGGGTTTTGACCCCTTTTTTTTTTTAACAGTAGCAAAAGCCTAATCAGCTTTTCAATTATGTTTGATATCAAATATATCTGAAGCCATTTTCTTTCTGGAGCAACCAATGCTTATGTTTTCATGTACGCTGCACCCCAGTTGACATATTGAACATCAAAATGTCTCTGCAATTTATGAGCAAAACAAGAGCACTAAGTAAATTAATCTTTTCATTGTATTTGCCATCTTATTGATCTCTTTAGAAGTTTGAATGTTATGAATTTTTAGATGTTTTCAAGTCACATAAGAATATTCTATCTGATGCTTTCTTCTTTGCTATCTGAGTAGTTTTGCTGAAACGGAGATTCCATTCTTCACAACTGAGGTAACAACACCATCAAGTAATTTCACCCTTTCCCTTGCAAGGCATTTGCGCTCTATAGGTGCTAAAATGTATGGTGCTTTTTGGTGTTCTCATTGTTTGGAACAAAAACAGGTAGGTATAGTTTGTACAAAAGTAGTTTGCTTCATGATTATTAAGAGACATCCGAGGTGTTGTATTGTTACATTAATTATGTGCTTTGTGGATCCAGATGTTTGGCCATGATGCCGCAAAGGTATTAGATTATGTAGAATGCTTTCCTGAAGGATATAAAAAGGGAACTAAAATAGCCAAGGCATGTGCAGATGTTGGAATTGAAGGTTTCCCTACATGGGTTATTAATGGCGAGGTGCAGGATCTTGTTTATTATCAATTTTCTGAATTCCAATTCATTTCTATTGGAATGCAGTTCCTTAGTGAAGGCATTTATTTTTCTTCAGGTTTTGAGTGGAGAACTCGAATTGCCTGAACTAGCGCAGATATCTGGTTTTGAAAATAATGAACTGGGTCAACCAAGCTAGGATGCTCTGTGCTACTCGGCTCTTTTATAGATGTACAGATCAGGTGTGGCTTTTGTAGCTACTGTATATGCATTTGTATACTACAAGTCTACACCCTGTTGGAAACAAGTCAAATAGCTGTAGGTTGTAGGCATTGCTTATTCAAAAACCCTTGTAGGAGGGCGTTTCCAGTTATTTGGGACAGAAATCTTTGTTAACAAGTACTTTGAGTTATGATATAACATATCATATAATAATGTTATCCAATGTAACTATAGACATAAGAGTTGAGCTGCAACAATCGCAGGATAAATAGAAGAGGAGAGATTTCAAATTCTGGTATTACATTTTAAATTTTAAATCATCATATTGTATTTCAAGCATATCAGACAATGCTAATTTCAGGTCACTGAAGATTTTATCAACTTATTTACAAGTTTGTTTTAGTTATTAAAAGCAACATATAAGATTTACTTATACCTGGCTGAAAAGCTTGATCATATCGTACTGATGAGGGAGGTCATGCATTCATTTCCAAAGCAAAATGGAAAAGATGGGATATATGATAATCAAATGGAGTGGAGTTTCATCAAGTGGGCTTTAGTAAGTCTCTGCTTGCTGCATGAATGGGTTCAAATCATACTAATTAATTAGGCTCTTGGTGATAAGGAATGCAAGCCTTTGACTTTCAAAGGCTCAAAGATCAAGCTATCACATATATTATTTGTGGATGATATGGTGTTGTTTGATGAGGCTTCATGTTATATGGCAAGTAAGATCGAGGATGTCTTAGGATACTTTAAGTGATGGTCAGGTTTAAGAGTGAACTGCAATAAATCAATGGATATTTTCTCACCTAATGTACAGGAGCAACTCTGCATGCAAGTCACAAAAGAAGAATAATAAGGGAAGGTGCTATTTTGGGGAAATATTTTGGTCATCCAATTGGAAATAGGCTGAAAACAAAGAAATCAGACTTTGTCTTTTTCATGGATAAACTGAATAAGAAGTTAAATGGATGGAAGGGTAGACTACCCAATATGGCGAGAAGAATTGTGCTAGTTAATTCTGTTTTTAATGCTTTGCCTAATTATTGTTTACAAGTTTCAAAACTTCATGATAATTTTGGTAACTGATATTGAGAAATTATTAAGGAATTTTGTGTGGAAAGGACACAATAATCAACAGAAAGTGCATTAGGTCAAATGCAGTGAGCTAACAAAGCCTAAGGAGATAGGAGGTTTAGGAGTTCAGTGATTTGCATACTAGAAATAAGGCTTGTATGATCCATAGATATTGTATGTTTCATATGGGTACTGAATTGTGGTCTCAGTTATGTCATGATAGGTATAAAACAGAACTCATAGTAACAAGCTGGAATATACACCTACTGCCTCGTCCTTAAGGAAGGAGTTGGTGGAAGCTAGTTCTTGGGTGTACAAGCAAAGAGTGGTAAGGTTGGGAAGTGGTGAATCAGCAAGGTTTTGGGCTGATTATTGGCAAGGTGACATCACAATGCGACAAATAGCTGCTGGTCCTTTACCTCAAAATGCTGAGAACATAACTGTCAAGGAAGTGAATATCTCTCAGTTTGAGTGAAAGGATGACATATTAGGATTTGAAATTACAAGGCCTTTTAGAAGTTGTGCTGGTATTATTGTGTTGTTGCCAGATAAGGAGGATAAGCCAACTCTCTCCCATTAATTACATACCCTTCCTACAATACATGAAATTTATAAGCATTTAATATGCCATGGTGTTGCAGGTTGTAAGAATTTGAGATGATTGTGGATAGCAAATTTAAGTCCAAAAGATTAATTGTTCCTTTGGCAAGCTTTAAATGATTGATTGCCAACAGCTAAATGGCTTCATAAAATGTTAGGAAGTAATCCAGTGCCCTAAACATTATGAGGAAAGGGAAACTGCAGAGCATGCTCTGCACCTCTATTTGCATGTTCAAGTAACATGGAGTGAGCTTGGGTTAGCGGATCAAGTTGACTCATTAACTCATCCTTTTTCTCCTTGGCTAAACAAAATAGAGCATGCTCTAAAAATATTGTTATTCCTGCTGTTATTTTATTTGCTTTTGCATTGTGGTTAATATGGTATGATAGAAATTTGTTGGTTAAGAATGATGACAATAGGCAACATATTCTAGTTCAATTGATCAGGAGCAAAGCATCTGAATTTTGGGTTTTTAATCACAATCACCAATACTTGAAACGAATGGTTCCTCAGCTTATCAAGTGGAAACCGCCAGTAGATGGTTGGGTAAAGATCAACACGGATGCTTCTATACATTCAACTAGCGCTCAAGCAGCTGTTGCAGGGGTGTTTAGAGATGATGCGGGGTGCTGCATTTTTGGATTTTCAAAGAAAATTGGGCATGTTGATGTTTTGGTCGCTGAATTTTGGGCCATTTTTTATACATTGAATTATGTGTAGCTTCTTTGTCTTAGAAAAATTGAAATGGTCTTTGATTCATTTATTGCTATAAAGCTGTTGGGCTGTATCATCAAGCTCTACAGTGACTTTTAACAGATTTGGTTTCATTTTGCAGGGACAAATTAACCCTCTTTGAAAAAGTACAAATATCTGATCAGCCTAGGGAAGCCAATTAAGTTATGGATTGGTTGGCGAATCTTGGTCGTGAATTGGAGGATGATTTGTAAGCGTTCGTGCCTATGCAGCTGCTGCTGCACCTTTTGCAATTGGATATTAGTCGACTCAGGATGATGTGTTTGTGTATATTTTATGATGAGTTTTTGTGCCGTCTTTCTTTTGCGAGGGAGCTTGTACTATGTTATTGGATTATGTAACTATGGTTTTTATGATAATGAAATATCCTATTTTACCGCAGGAAAAAAAATATATATTAAAAAGATACACAAAACTCAGAAAGCGATGCAATAAAAACGTAATTTCTTCTCCACCTATCAGATTGAATTACTTGTTTAATCAACATAAACACTGAAAGGAAAACAAAACACCCTTTTTAATAATATATTCCGTTTGGACATCCAAGGACCCCATTTACTGTACTCCAGCCAGGAGGTCCTACCACCGGCCATAACAGTTAAATTTAGACTAAAATTGTAGGGCTTTACCCCGAAGGGAACCCTTCCAGAAATTCTCCAAGGCCAGGGTCAAGCCCAGGCCCAAGAGGGGGTTTGGAAATAGTTTTCAACCAGCAATAGACGCGCCTCGGTTATTACCTCACTAGCTGCGTCATTGCCCCAAGCGCAAAGATACCATGAAACTTGTTATGCCTCCATTCTTATAGCACCTGTCAAATCACTTTCTTTCCATTCTTTCTCATGTGGGATTTTCCTTCACTTGAAACCAAAAGGTAACTCAGCCCTCTTCTTCTCCCTGTCTTGCATGTAATAAAACCAGATGGTACTTTTACAGATTTATTAAAATATCTCGCGTAGATGGTCTGATGTTAATAAAGTAGTACTTGCTAGATTCAAATTGTTTTTCTTTCAATTTCGAGCATATTTGTCAAAATTTGAACCATATGAAGAAGTAAGCTTTGGCTGTCAGTCTAGTGACATAAATTATCTATATTTTATTGGACAAAATTGCCTCTTATTTTAGGAATACATACTAAAAACAAGTGCGTCTTAATACAGAAAAAAAAAAACTACGGGAATGTTATTATTGTTTATGTAGTTTAAGTTTTTGTTATTTTATCGTTTGCTTGTAAGTAATATCTTCATGTGCTTGTTTCATGAAAAATACGATTATTAAAAAAAAAAGAGAAACAAATACAAGAAACTACCAATACAATCTACCAGTTCATACACATTTGCTATGTTTTTTTCCTTGAAAACCGCATATCATAATGGGGAGTCGAACAGCGATTTTCACTTTAATAATATTTAAGATAAAGATATAATGCAAAAGGCCAGCTTTAAGAGAGCTACCATTACCATATACTAATCCATCCACATTCACTATTTCTTTTTCCTTCAATGTAGTTTCAAATAGTCAATTTTAACTTAACAATATAAATACAAGATATTATCTTGTGAATGTTATATGAATTATTACATGATTAATTATATTAGAATTTAATAACCAGGAAAAGAAAGTCAAATTGCTTCGATTCTTACTCTTTTTTCCAAGGTAAAAATAAGAATTATTTAGACAAACAAACTTCATATTATTAAGTATAGAAGCTCGTTTCCATATTGATTTAAGGGAGGTTTCCTTCTTCATATGATCATTAGAGTTAAACATGTAAAATAAATTCCTTAAGGGTTCCATTATCGGGACATCTTTTAAGGATTTAATTTTCTTTATTGGGTACGCCTAGTAAATTAGCAAATGAATCACGTATTCTAAAATATAGATATATTAAAAATTGGGAAATCATTTTGATCAATATATCAACCCCACACTGGCTAAATCGGTAAAACCTTCGACACCAATTAGACGAAAATAGAAACATCGGAACATTGTATACAACTCGCAACTCACATGGCATGAAAAGCCATTAAATCTCTCTCGAATAGGAAATAAAACATTTTAACTAGAATTGTAGGGCTTTAACCCCAAGGGAGCCCTTCCAGAAATTCTCCAAGGCCAGGGTCATGCCCAGGCCCAAGAGGGGGTTTGGAAATAGTTTTCAACCAGCAATTGACGCGCCTCGGTTATTACCTCACTAACTGCGTCATTGCCCCAAGCGCAAAGATACTTTTCGAATCCCTTATGTCTCTGCTTTTATAGCACCTGTCAAATCACCTCCGTCGCGCTCTTCACGATATGGTACTTTCTTGGCTTGCAAATCCACGGAGTAACTCACCCCCTCCTTCAGCGTACCCAAAAAATAAAATAAAATACTCACCTCCGCCTTGGTCATCTTGTGTCTCTAATAAAATCAGGTATTACTTTTACTAATTTATAAAATATATCTTCGCGTATATTGGTACGATGTTAAAAACAATTTGCTAATTGTTTTGTCCTTCGATTTTGCTTGTATTCGTGAAAATTAAGAAGTAAACTCTGCCGTCAATTCTTCAACAAGAAATCTCTAAAATTTTATTGAAAATTTACTCCTTAAAATATAAGAGCAACATGCACGTGCAATCTATAGGTCTCGATTTAAAAAAAAAAATTCACAGAAAATACCATTATTGTTAATGTAATTTAACTTCCAGTTATTATGTTTACTTGCAAATAAAAATTTCAAGGTATTTTCTCATCTTTATTTCATGCAAAAATATTGCTAGTAATTGAAAGAAATAAAGATTTTTGCATCACCATCTTAAAGTAAGTAAAGCGTTTTGTTCTACAAGAATTAAACCTCTACAGAAATTGCCTAATTGAAAGATACCAAGAATAAAGAAATGGATACGAAGAAGCTCTAGCTATCTTTATGAGATAATCGACAAGTTGATTTGCTTCTCTGCAAACATAGGTAATCGTTACATTTAACTCAGTCATCGTTTGTTGGACGTGCTTAACAGAATAATAGATACCTTGCAAGATCTGTGATATCAATAATCAATTGAAGAGTAAGGAGAAGATTCTACGAATGCAAACTCTAGCTTTTGTGAATTTTTCAGTAATCCACCAAATATCGAAGAATCATTAGCCACACTTCCATCAACGTTCGATTTTAGAAAACCGGCTGAAGGAGATTTTCATCTTATAATTGTTAGTTTTCTGATTTTTGTCGAAAACTTTTATCTGCAGTACATAATCAAACGAACATTTTAGCAAATTTGAAAGGAGAAACATGAACCATCATCAGCAAAACGTAAAAGTGTGTTAAAATTTACCTCCAATAATTTTACTCACGCATGGATGGACGTCAATTTGGATTCGGTATCTTGATAGTCACAGAAAGGTACTTTCATACTAGGGATCATGCAGCAGTTAAATGTAGCGTGTGCAACGTCCCATCATCCAAAACATATCATTTCTTTCGAGAAAGAAAGATTTTTTACTACTAACTCCGTGTTTACGACGTAAAATATCTTTTAACTGAGGGCCACAACTTTTGTTGGCGGAGAACATTGTTGAGATTATGAACCTAAATGTCTCTCCCTTCTCTTCCTCTCTTCCTTATTTATTTATTTTTGCCCTTGATGATTACAATGGAAAGGGATCCAAACCTAAACTAATTCTCTTAAGATAATGACATTATACCAATTGTATTATAAGATTTTATGACATGTTTGGTATGTAATAATAAATTTGAGCGGAAAATGTAATTCTAAATTTCATTCCTTTTTTTCATATTTAGAAACATTTCCATGAAGATATAGCAATGGTTAAAGTTAAAGTAACCGAAGAACTAAATGATAATGACTCAAAGTAACGTAATCGAGTTGTTTTTGGTATTTAAAATATTTTTCAAATACCAAAAAACAATCTACAAGGTCCACTTGCAAGTGTTTTCTAAGGAGATGATGGTGTTTATTGGTTTTTTGTTATTATGAGATAGTAAAAGGTGCAAAGTATTTTTTACCTATGGTTTTATCTGTTAGATTTGCATAAGTAAATGAAAAATTAGTTTTACACTTATCTTTTATGAAGAAAAGGAAGGGCACAATGTAATTATAATCCTACATTATTTATTTCATGAATTTTATCTCACTATATAATGATATATGAAATGAGTATTTATTTAGTAAGTCATTAGTATCCGAAAACATGAGTAAGGTAAGTAGGCTTGATTTGTGTACCATAAAAACAAACAAAGACTTTGGTTCCACGTGTCGCTATATAATTAGTTGATAGATCCTTGTATACAAATGGCGATGAACAGTGTTGGTGTTGGTAACATATACATATATTGACATTTTAAGGTATAGCTGCTTAATTGTATATTTAGATAAAGTTAAGATATTATTTGTGAAATTATTCCTTTTTTGTTGTATATTTAAAATCAAATCCCAGGTAGTAACAAAGTTTATATTTATCTAGTGCAGTACCTTATCAAATATTTAATTCAAATTTGCACTCGTGACTCGCCTGTGGACTATTTACAATGAAATGATATCTATAATTTAACTCTTGTTTATTTACAAACTAACATAATCAATGAAGTGGTAACCATATTTAAAAGCACTATGGTCATTGTAATTTACCAAATCCGGAACATAAGCAGAACGTCCCAAATTGTTCTAGGTAAGCTATATTATTGCCTCTAAAAGAAAGTTAGCTCATAACAAGAGTATTTTACATTTATTTCAAAGTTAGCTCATAACAAGAGTATTTTACATTTATTTCATGTATGCTTAAAAGTCCCTATATTTAAAATTGAGCACTTAGATTCTCAAATGTTTGAAAAACGCACTTTAAACCTTTTTTTATTATTTTACCTTTAGAAAAAATAATAAAACCTGTTAAATTTAAGGGGAGGGGGGGGGAGAAGTATAAAATCAAGGGTAACATAGGCATTTAGGGATTTAAATATTTTTATTTATTTGATCAATAACTAAACAAAACTTAACGTAGGAATCACACTCAGTCTTTGTTCGTTTAGAAGTGAACTACCCTTAATTTAAAAATCACACTTAATTCTAAAGACTACTTAAATCTTTGGTCATTTACTAATCTAGATTGAAGGACAAACTAAGCTAGATTGCTAGCAACAATTGTTGCATCACATTATAACATGCATGGCCAAAGACTAAGAATCATCTAATGATCCCATTTGAAGCAATTCAATCTCTTCATTTTGATTTACTTGATCAATTTGGTGCAAAACGTGCCATATAAAATCGATCGATTTACTTGGTTCCTTCGATAATCTAGACTCTAAGGATGACAAGTCATCTCAACAAAGGCATGTATTTTAAAATAACTCTCGTTATCAACTCTACAATCAAGAGAGCACCGAAAGGCATCCCAGTCCATCACTATTAACATATGCGATAAATGACCTAATCATGGTTTATAAAGATTAGAGTATATCGACATCTAAACATGATAGCTATATATAGTGATGCATGTTGATCTCCTGTCTAAATATTAGCTCCATACGATTTATCAAGGATTTGAAGGATGGCGCTTATGCAGTGTTCTTCGATCATCGTTCTCCTAAGTGAGTGTGATCTTATGTTTATATTCTTTTAAAGCACACTACAAGTTAAAAGATTCGTTTTAATTTGAGATAATATAAAAAATAGTACCTCGATTTTACCCAAATATCTTTTAAAAGTCAATTTACTGTCTAATTGAAATTTTCAATATTGTATATACTACTAACACTAACGTTGTTCATATCCATCAATATACAGGGATTTATCAACCAATTATAAAGTAACACATGGAACCCAATCCATGTAGGCATCTAAGTGGCATTTTCTCACCTATATGGCATTCTCAAGACATTATTTCTTACTATTATTATTATACATTAATTATTAATATTTAACCAATATTATTATTAATACTACACGTTGATGTGTCAACCAAAGATTATTAATACTAATGACGATATCACTATTGTTATTATACAGTAATTATTATACATGAATATATCAACCAATTATAAAGATCTTAAGTCCATATAGCTATCCCCTTTTTTACAACTACATGCAATAGTTAATACTATTATTATTATATATGAATTATTAAAATTTAATTAGTATTAATGTCACAACCCTTTCCACTTACTCAATAAATACTCATTCTATTTTTCATTATATAAAGTTCATGAAATAAACAATCCAATACAACAATTGCAAATGTACTCTTCCCTTCCTCCATAAATAAAAAATGTAAACTGACTTTTCATCTCTTTATTTCTCTTACTCACTTATGCAAATCCAAAGTCAAAACCACATACAGAATGTACTTCTAAAAGTGTGCAAATGAATTAAATGAATCGAGCTCATTTTGCTTGCTTATTTAACAGGCCAAAAAATCTTGGCCTTAACTCGTTTAAAAGGTGAGTTAAACAAGTCGGCCTATAGATCAAAGGTATAAATGGGTTAAATAGGCCAGTCCAAACTGACCCACTTTAGCTCGCAAATTAAATGAGCTGAGCATATTTGGTCTGCTTTTAAAATGACCAAAAAACCTTAGCTCAAATCCGTTTTAAAAATGGGTTAAATGAGCCAACCTACAGGCCAAAGCCTACTTACACACTTCTATATACTTCATACCTTCTATTACCCCACAATTACCAAACATGACAATCTTGCTAAAAAATGCTTGCAAAATAGACCTCTTGAGATTTTTTTGGTACTTAAAAAATGTTCTAACTACTAAAAACAGCCTAATCATGCCACTTTGAGCAACCATTATATGATTTTCTAACTACTTTAGCTTCAACCACCAGATAGTTTCATTATAAACATGTAACTCTATCAAATGGTGGTGGTGGTCAGAGTTGAAGTAGCCGAATAATCAAAGGGTAGTGGCTCAAAGTGGCATTATCAAGCTATTTATGGTACTTAGAATATTTTTCATGTATTAAGGACAATCAAATCATGCCATTTTGAGCTATCACCATTTGGTATTCTAACAACTTTAGCTTCAACTACTATTACCATTTGATGGACTCCTTATTTATTATGAAGCTTTAGTAGTGGTTGAAGTTAAAGTAACTGAAAAATTAAATGGTGGCTACTCAAATTGACATAATTGGGCTATTTTTGATACTTAAAATATTTTTCAAGTATCATAAGATAGCCTAAGAGGTCCACTTTGTAAGTATTTTCCAATAAGATGGTGGTGTTTTCTGGTTCTTAGTGGTTTTGGCATAATAGAGGGTGTAAAGTACCTTATATTTACGATCTTAACTTTAGATTTACATAAGCGAGTAAGGAAAGAAAAAGTAATCAAAAGTTGATTTTACACTTGTTATTTATGGAGAAAGGGAATGGCACATTTGTTATTATTGTACCATATTGTTTATCTCCTAGACTTTATTCTACTATATAATAAAAGACAAAATGCATATTGATTGAATAAGCCATTGGTAAGTGAAAAGGAGTATAAGGTGATGATGATGATAAATAATGCTACGTAGGTACCTTTGGGTAAGGTTGAGGTATTATTTTTGACATTATCCCTTTTAATTTTAAAGCCATCTAGTGATATTATCATATTAACATAATTTAATGCGTTCTCCAATAACTTAAACAAAACTATGTGATTTTGTTGTAAACTAGAGCAAACAATAAAAACGTTAAGAACAAATAACAAATCATGCCTTTTACTAATGAACTTGTTCGTTAGTACATTAGGTGTCATAACATTGTATGCATACTTTGACAAAAAACAAGCCAAAACACTGATGTTGTTTTATCATTTTTTATATGGTCAGTGAGACATAAGCCTCAAAGGACTTGATCCTACATGATTATATTGATCATACTACTTCAAACAACCATAAGTTATTACTAGAATATTGTCCATAATCTCTATATTAAAGATAATACCATTTTCCTCATATTTGCAAGTAGATTTGAGATTTCTATTTTGATTTTCATATTTTGAGAACTTTTTGGGATTGTCTAATAAATTACAAAATTATTCCCCATATTTTTCACTACTCTATAGAAAGTTTTTTTTTTTAACTTTTCTAGAGTTTATTTTATTGTGAAATATGGCAACGAATAAAGGATAGTTCAAGTCATTTTTCCTTTTGGCACATGTCTATAGGTTTTTTTTTTAAGTATTGCATTCATTTTCTTATCTGCATACTTAAAGGCGAAGATAAAATTAATATAGTTTTGAGATTCTATAACATAGACTAGTCTAAGATCTACTACTTTGTTAAGATTAATTTAACCTACCCTAAAAGTTTAAAGAATTTGTAGAAATATGTCTAAATAGGTTTTTCAAAGCTTAACCCATGTTATCAAACTATATAAGCAATAGCCATGAGTATTGATTTAACTGTAGTAGACTCTAATCCATATTGATAGCCTTTAACAGAGTCATAGCTCTAACAACATGAGGTGGTGACATAGATGTACCTAAGTGTAATGTGTAGTATGTTACAAGATTATATGGACCAACTTCCATGGATGGTTGATTCGGGGCCATTGTAGCCAAGATGTCAACAGCAAGAGCTACAAGGTCTCATTTCAGGATGCTTGGGTTTATAAGATCAAGACCTTTAGAAGAAAAATCAGCCACTTGAGGTATTGGTTTTACCTACATTTTGGTTAATATAAACCTCATGCTTAGACTTGCATTAGTTGATTATATAGCACATTATCTAATCAAACTTCAAATTGATGCTCCAACAATAACTATGGGAAAAGAGTTTTCTTTAGGATGCAAATCTTAGTCATCACTTATAATGATTCCTGCATATGCTTCCACTTCTTAAACAAAATCTAATCGATCATACAGATTCAATAAGCCATAATCACATTGCATGGATCTACCTTCCCAATCATCTCTATCACATTTAATGATTAGTGGTAACAATTCGCTATCTTCACATTTTCACCTACATAAAAGATAGGTACATCCCAAATGTAAATGATTTAGGGAAATACAGTGTCTCTTTGTTTATAACTATATTTTCTATAGTAATAGATGCAACGAATCTTTTATATATCCTTCTTACTCTTGTTGTTACGATCTAAGATGCTTTTTTATATATCAAATTGTAGGCTCCATCATTTCCAGCAAAAAGAAGAGCAAGAATCCCTTATTCAATTGTTGAAAGTAAAGAGATTAATATGACATCATTGAAATATTGAGATCAATGTATTCCAAGAGACAATAACATAAAATCAACTCCATTAGCTATTTCTTAGTCCATAAGCGCATCACTTGAAGTAAATTCCCTCTTGTCTACAGCCTATAACACTTCATAAATGAATAGATGAGCTATAAGTGTTGCTCTTATCACTATGCCACTTGCTCCATTGGCCCCAATATCTGCAACTATAGATAAAGTATATGTGCTATGACTAAGAAATCTCTTGTTGAGACATAGTTGTGTTTAAAATTTTTGCTACTAGCAACAATCAACCCTTTACTAAAAGATCGAGCCCCAATCGACTTCTTGTTACTGTTAAATGTTGGACCATTCTTGCACATCCCTTTCCATCTTAATGGTAGTGATGGCATAGCTTAATATGAGCATTAACATCAGGGTAGAAAACAACATGGAAAAAGAAATTAATTATGGTATCCTAAATTAAGAGGGAAAGGAAGGTTTTGGGTCCTTAAGCTTATATCATGTATAATGAATCTAATGAGTCCTCATTTAATATGATAACCAATTTGTAGCTTTTAAGTCTAATGAATCTTAGATAATCAACTAATTGGTTTATATCCTAAGTAATTATCTACAGTAAGCCATTTTAACTATTTTATATTCAAAATCAATCATAATTTCAACTAATAATGTTTTAAGGAATAAAACATTTGTATCGTCAAAACTTCTACATTTTGGTTGAATTCTAATGTTGAGCATCCCTATAATTAGACCTTCACCAAATGATGTAGCTAGCCAATACTTGCTTTATGATTCAATCTAAGAAACTTCTATGTGTGAGTTGTAAATAACTCGTCAAATGACTCTTTGTATATGGCATGATATGCCAGAGATTTTCCAATTTTAGAGAGTTAAGATGGCGTTAATCGTGCGCTGAAAATCATGCAAAACATTCATATGGTTGTATGAATAGAGCAACAAATTTGAGCTGCCAATATTACTATTTGACAACAACGATTTTAGAGCATAGTGATGCCACTTTTCATGTATTAAGAATGATGCCAATTTCATAGAATGATTGTAATACCTATATTTTATAAAATAATAGTTTTAAGTATTTTATCATTTACATTATAAAGTGAGAGCCAGTTTCGTAATTTTCCATAAAATCTCCCTTTTTCTACCTCTTTTCAAAAAGGATACATTTTAAAAAGGATACACATTTCTTTCTCTCGCTCTTTTCTCTTTCCTCCATAAATCTTCTCTTTCTATTAGTAAGTACTGTATTAATGTAAGGAAAGTGGCAAGTGTGAGCATTTTATTAATTTTTTTCCTTGTGTTTAACATGTGTTATTAACTGTTAACATAATTGGTGGTCAAATTTTCTCGTTTCAATTTTGGGTACAACATGTAAGAGGCTGTTGTGTGTATTATTGGTTCAATTTCAAGTTTCGACTAAGTTTTTTTTAATAGTTATGTTGTTTACTTGTGAAAATTTCAAAGTTTATTACAAGAATCTAAAGTCCTCGATTTGTTGTGGAGGATGTCCGATTGTAGAGGTGTATGAAGGCTTAAATTAAGAAGAAATGATTATGTGGTACTATAGACATGAGCTCTAAGGTATCTTAATAAGCATTGGAGTTTAGTGTGTGTTTCTGTAATTTTATAGGCATAAGCTTTGGAGTACATCAACAAGCTCTAGAGTTTGTTGTAAATTCTTGCATTATTGTCGGGCAAGCTTTAAACTTAGTTTGGTAAACTCTGGGGTTAGTTTATTTTTGCAAAACTATATCCTAATGGTACACTTCTAACCTTCTTAATACCTTCTCTAAGACACTCCCAAGTCTAATCCGACCTAATTACATACAATAATACTTTTTACAACATTTCGTAAAATTCGATCTCTCAAATCTTTTTAACAACACCATAAATACTCAATAATCCCTTTGATGACTCACACCTATTTTACAATCTTAGTTATATTTATATTATTTCAACAATTTAATGTTAGTTGGTCTACTTAGGAGGTTATTTAAGGAGCTTAGTTAGTGTTGATAGTAAGTTTAAGATTAAACAAGTAAATAACATAAACAAAGTTCAAAAATCATAAATAAGATCTTAAGAATAATTTATATATAATACTACATTGTTTGCAATAGTGATTTTATATCATAATGTAGAGTTAAGGAAATTCAATTAATTGTTGAAGAACCCATTTTAAGTACGTGTTTACCTTGCTTATTGCTTGTGCACGTTAGGTTATAAATTAAATAAACCTAATCAATATTTGACTTATAAATTGGTTGTTGGTTGTGCATGGCTCCACTGAATTGAAAGTAGCAAAACCTTAGGGAGCATCTCAATAAACAAGCATGTGGCATTGCCCTTTTGGAGTTATATATCCAAATGATCTAAGCAGATTTAGGATAACTCATAAACTTAAGGTTGTTGGAGCTGAATGTGCTAGTTATAAAGGGTCGATGGTGGTAATTTTTAAATATGTATCAAGTACATGCACACATATACATATATATATAATGAGAAAGAGTATGTATTTGTTATGTGTGCAGGGTGGTCTTGTGTACCCCTTTGTGTGATGTTTGCTAGACTTAAACAAAATAATAAAGGAAAAATTACACAAGAGGAGATCAATGCTTACAAATAAATTTAAATACGAAATTAACATTTTAAAAAATTCAAATAAATTATCAATATTTTAGTATGTAGTCAAAATAAGGGATCATGATCATAAGGCATTAACTTTAACTAATGTGGCAGCTACATAGAGATAGTACTTTGGAACGAGTACTAAATTTTTAAGAATGAGGCATTCTAGTACAATTTGTGAAATGTGGATCGAAGATTTTAAGATGAAACAATTATTGGAAGTATTGGGAATTAGACAACAAAAAAATTATTAATTCATTAATGTATTTAAATTCTTATTGAGTAGTATAATTAGGTATGATACCGAGATGGTCTTAACAACTTTAATATTACAAAAGCTAAGATTGTCTAAAAAGTCTATTTAAACTTTTGTAAAAATTAAATTTACATCTTATAAATATAAGGGTAGGATCGTAAAGTTACAAATAGCAAATATAAAAAGTATTAAAGAATTAATATGGTTTCTTTAACTTTAATATAATAGATAGGTAATTTAGTTGCAAAGTTAATTTTATAACCTAAATTGCTCATAATTAGATTAACGCTAATTTTCTTTTATCTACACAACTAACTTTTTTCGATCCATTTTTTATTGCCAGTTATCTAATTCTTCATTTCAAGGTACTTTAGAAACATTCAATGCAAGCCTTATCTTGCATTTTGTTAGTCCCCTTAAAGCAATCTAGAAGGGGGAGGGAGTGAGTAAGATTACTTACAAAACTTTGAACTTTTTTCAAAAATTAAATCCCTTTTATTACATTATGTATATGGCTAAAAGTTTAAATTGTGCAAGTGCAAACAACTAAATAAACTTACAAGAAACAAAAAAAAAGGGGGTGTCAAAGAAGATTAGGCAAAAGATTTTATGGAGGTTTCACCCTATGCATTAGTACTCTCTTCCAACTCTAATAGCTGGGAATCTTGTTGTCCATATCGGTTATTCCACTATTTTAAAAAGCAATTGAAGAGTTCAAGTTACAACTACTAAGGCTATAGTCGACACAACTTTACCACCCTAGCTTTTATAAGCTAAAACATATCTATTATGATCACTCTTCATAATCAAATGTTATGTCCCAAAACAGTAAAGTCATTACAATCTCATCAGGTAAATCTATCTCTAATAGTAATTGATCACACAGTCACTATCGTAGATACGATCTATTAGTGGGCATTTTCTAATAATTATCATGTAAGCTTATATTAGTTGTCCCAATATATAAGCACGATCCAATTATCTAGTCTAAATACAATCTTTATTGACTTACTATAAATACCAAATAAGACCCCCGATTAAAGGGCCCTATTTCTTTCTCTCTCACTCTTCATATTATGCCACAAGTTTTACTCTTATGACAAGGGGTTAACTTAAGTATCGGCATGGCTGCGCTGGAGTACCTTCTGACGCCCCTTGTAGCCGTTTTCTCGTTTTATAGGTGTCAGTGCACTTGAACGAAAATCACTAGTCAATAATTGGCGTTGTCTATAGGACGATAAGAAAAAAAAAAGCATAACCAACTGTGATGATTTGAGGGTGAAGTATCGAAATCGTAGAATCGAGTCATATTTTTATCGTCCCATGTTTTGATTCTTCTAAGTCCCCTAATGGACTACGATTTCAAATGCTTTTCACTTGGTATTTGAATTGTTTGCATATATTTTACAAGAGAGACCATTATTTCTGCTCCTCTTTGCAAGATGTGTGATAACAGAAGCATGGAAGCACAATGCTTTTCCTCTTGTGCACGATGGTTTTTGTCACGTAGATGATGGTTTTCTTCATGCATAAGACAATTTTCTTTTTGTGAATGATGATTTTCTTCTTGCACTAGACAGTTTTTTCCTTATAAAATTCTAACTACTACAATTATGGCTAGTTCATGACCATCATTCTCGAGAATGGTCACCATAACTTCATGAAACACTTAGTTCTTAATTATCATCCTCATGGTTTATGCAAGGGTAGCATCTTAATCGAAATGACAAGCATCCATCTTAGATTATGAAATAAATAAAATGATATGCTCAAGCATGATTCGAGCAGAAGATTGAAATTTCAAGCATCCATCCTGGTCTTCTTATTATTTATTTAAAAGAAAATGAAGAAAGTTACATCGAATTTATTTTATTCTTAGGAGCTAACCCAATTTTGATCACTATAAGAATCGTGTTGTATACGTATTTTGCATCAACAGGCATGCTAATTGATGAGATTCGAATTTCAATTGAATTATCTTGAATTGTTGAGACGTTTAACTAAGTAACTTTTGTTGAGTTAAATTTCCGAACTATCACAAGCACAATAGTCTATGGCCAAGAAGCTGAGCTACTGTGAACTAAGGTGCTTAGAAACTTATGCTGAATGGTTGAGAACCTTTGATGCTGTATGGCTAGTAAGTTACAACGAGTCAAGGACTAGTAGTGCTGAGATGTCTCTCCAAGGAAGTCGAGCAATCGATTAAGGCAAATGTGAATGGTTGAGAAACAACTGTGAGCACGAATCCAAACAGCGTGTCAATGTTGAAGAGAGTTCTTTGTCCAAGCTTGAGCGTATGTAAGGATCATCTAAGTTGTTCACTTAAACACAAACGCAATATAAGTCATACAATCAAATATTTAGGGTTTAATTTGTAGAATTTAAAGCGATCGAACAAAATGTCTAATCCAATCTAAAATTTACAATGAAGTTAGGATTATTAGTAAAGGTGACTTTATAAGTTTGAATTTAAGAAAATAAGTAATAAAATAAGACAATATAAAATTTTCAAATTTTAAGTATATTACTCATTATTTATCGAAAATGTGTAAAATGCATTCCGATAACTAACGAATCACTAGAGATAAATTATATGCATACTAAAAATCATAAAATAACTTAAATAATATTTAAGAGTATTTATTTATACCATTTATATATTTATATATTTACATATAGGTGGAAATAAGCGTAATTACTTAACATACGTAAAATATGCTAAATAAGGTTAATTAATTAAAGAAAATGCATGAATAATTTTAAAAAATGAGTAAAAATCCAGAAAGTAGTCGTGGTAACTAGGAAATAAAAGAAACAAAATCAACCATTAAAATACAATAAATAGAAAGTGAAAAAGGATAAGATAAGGCAATTATCTAATCAAATTAATGTACAATAATTGTCCAACACCTCTATAAATAGCCAAAAAATTACAGAAGATCATTTGGACAATTAGAAGGGTAGAAAAATTGAGAAGGTAAAAAATTTGAGAGAAAATTAAGGTTTTAAAAAAATTAGTAAAAATTTGTATAGTTAGTGTCACGCCCCGAACAAGAAGAGCCATAACAGTCCCGCCGTGTAAACTAATCTAAAATAGAAGCTGACCTCACAGCTGCTATCGTAGATGCATTTTACACAAGGCGCATAACTCAACCAGCTTGAAACGTCTGTTCTGACATCTGTTAATATCCAAACCTGTGGTAGAGCTTTTACAAAATACTTGTTCTATACAATCTGTTGTTTAGTACTACAACAGTAATTATACAACATTTCACGTCAAAGGGTAAAGATTACAATCAGAGTTTATTAAAAACCACAGGTTTTAC